>CM035433.1:97168092-97458092 GCA_020310875.1 Ceratopteris richardii | reverse complement strand
TATGTAGCAAGAAAATTATCCGGAAGAGTGCCTCAACTAGCATTGGTGGCATGGCTAGCTCTGCTTTAATAATATCGTATGGCACCAAGGGCTTACTACAAATGAGCTTGGTTATCATGAGTATCTTGAGTCTCTCGAGTAGCGACCATATCGAATTGGCAAGGGATCAGGCAACCACTTCCCAAAATCCTCATAGGCAACAACAAAGCCAAGAAAATCCTTTCGTAAGGCAAACTAGCCGATAGAATGTCCCTATCTGACCACATGTTCACTTCACTACGCCAGTTGCCAGCACTATGCCTCGTTCTCACTTGGGAAGACAAACGATGAACCGATCACCCTTTCCTTTGAGACCCCCAGAACACAGAGGATAAGGCCTGCGTCACGTGGTTCAAGTGTTTTCTCGACCTCCCAAAGTGGGCAGAAGAGTAAGGCCTAGTTAGCTCGCAAAGTGCATAAAGAATCCCAATGATGGTTCAGGAGATCCCTACAATCATATGGAGAGTTTAAACAAGTGCTGCTTGCAAACAAGTGGATGACTTCTTTATCCAATACAAATCTTTTGGACTTACATTGATGGGAACTTCTTTAACTTGGTTCCAACCCTTGGATCTTACCCGATTTGCCAATAGAGCAATTCTTTGAAGAATTCATTGGAGAATTTGCAAAGAGGGGTATCAAATACAATTCCTCTTCCTTCATCCATGGTTTTAAGAAAGCATCTAATGAATCAGTAAGACTCACAGCCAAGAGATTCAATCAGTAATTGGATAGATATCCTATGGATGAAGGATCCATCCAACAAAAAATGATATCACTGTTTTTGGATGGTCTAACCAATGGAAATGTGAGAACCTTAGTGTATGTAAAATGCTTACAAACACAGGATGAATGTCTAAGAGAGTGCATAGACTTGGAAGATAATTTGGCGGACGATTTGACGATTCCTAAGACTTCAATCAAATATGATGGTACTCCAAGTAATGCCTCTTCCAAATCTAACAACGTTGAGAAATTAGCATACCTAGTGGCAAAAAAAAATTAGGAGTTCAAAACTAGCAAGGTCAAAAACCTTATCAAAGCCAACCTATGAGAATGCCCATGTTAAGAAGGTGTGTGCACTCTAGAGGAGACCACCCATCTCATGCTTGTGCAAGAGGAGGAATTGTTCCCCCTCAGCCATATCAATCAATAGGCAACCAGTACAAGCGCCTAATCTCTAATGTCATATTGAGCAAAGATACACCAATCATATTACTAAAAAATGTCCTTGTAACAGACAGTCTAGACCGTTCCCGCCACCACAATATAGGCCATTTGGATACCAACCTAAAGAACAAGTCAAGGAGGCTCCAAAATATGTCTCATATCAAGGACCACCCATTGCTCCAAGGCCTTATGAGTATCAAGGATACAACCAACCTCAACGAGTTCTAGGAAGGCGACCCCCACATCCTCAAAATCCAGTACCAATTAAGTATACATAACCAAAAGAAAACCTAGAAACAGCGGTAGTATCTATGACCCCATTGATTAACACGGAAAACATAAATCAAGGCTATGAACAAAGCTATGGAGATTATTACTCCTATGATTAAAATCTCATAGAGTATGAACTTTCCTATGAGCAACAATATTACGAACATGATGGCTATTGAAATGCATATGGATTTGAATATGTCAATTTAATGTATGCAACACCTAGAGCTCAAGCTCCAAGAAAACCGACAGAAAGACCACCTACACCTAGAGGACCATGTTATAGATGCGAAGGAGACCATTTCATCAAAGATTGCACAATGCCTTACCACACACCACCTTAGAGGGTTTGAGAAGAGTATTGTGGTGACTTTGAAAAAGAGCATTTGTTTGGAAATTGTCCCCCTCTAAAACATCAACCAATGCACAGATTAACATGATTGAAGTAATAGAGTCCTCAGGAAGTGATAAAGAATATGCAATGCCTTTAAAAACCATCACGAGACCTAAAGCTAAGGAAAACCTAAAAAATCAAAGACATGATAATCCTAAGAGGGAGAACAAGATAGAATCTTCACCTCAAGTAGTAGAAGATTGGGAAGAACCATCAAACACCTCAAGAGGGAAGAAAGCCCAAAAATGGAAAGCTACATAGGAGAAAATTATGAACAAGTGCATTAAGAAGTTTGCTAAGAAGAAAGAGAAACTTGTAAAATTCATCGAACCTAAGCTAACTAATCTAGCCAATCAAAACTTGAATGTGATAAAAGAAGAACAAACAAAAGAACAAGCAGTATCAATTTTAGGTGATCCTATGCTTGAAGATTTAAAAATGTGGCTGAAAGCTTATTCGTCTAGAATAGAGGTAGGAACTAGTCTAGAAAAGTATGACTGAAATTGGCCAAGAGGAGATCTAGAAAAGGAAAGACTTGAAATATGTAAAAAATGAAATCGCTCAAACTACACTAGAACAATCAACACCCAACCTCCCTGAAATGAGACTTCTCGAAGAAACATTCTAGCGATGTTTAGCGAACTTTAACTCACAGCAAAAGGAACCAAAGCGAGTCAGGGAGATTGAAAGAAAATTAGGTTTTGAAATCCCTCCCTTCGCAAAATTAGATGCTTCAATGAGCCAACCTATGGTGAAGAAAGAAGTGAACTTAATCAATCATGATCAAAATAGAGAAAATGGAGACAAAACTATCTGCTTGACTACACTTCCAAATTATATGGGTGAATATGAACAAAAATCAGATTTCTTTCATGCCCTAACAATAAGATGTAAGGAGCAGAGAGCTTCAAGAAAGACTTGAAATATGTAAAAATTGATCAAAATTGCTCAGACTATGCTAGAACAATCAACACACAACCTCCCTGAAATGAGAATTCGAGAAGAAACATTCCAAAGATGTTTAGCGAACTTTAACTCACAACAAAAAAAACCAAAGCAAGTCAGTGAGATTGAAAGAAAATTAGGTTTTGAGATTATAGAAAAGGATTCAATGTTTCCGCAAGTGAAAGCTAACTAATCACATAACTTTCAGGCCACAATTCAAGAAGAGAGGTGGAAGAAGATTGAAGATGAAATCCCTCCCTTCGCAAAACTAGATGCTTCGATGAACCAACCTATGGTGGAGCAAGAAGTGAACTCAGAAAATTTAATAAAACATGATCAGAATAGAGACGAAACTATCAGCTTGACTACACTTCCAAATTATATGGGTGAATATGAACAAAAGTCAGATTTCTTTCATGCCCCAACAATAAGATGTAAGGAAAAGAAAACTTCAAAGGAAATGTCGACCACTATGCAAGAATTGAAGAAAGCAAAAGTTCATTGTTCGATAACCCTAGAAGAACTCTTGCAAGTGAAGCCCCATCTATGGAAGAAATTTGCCAATCAATTGAATTTGAAGGAACAAAGCACATCAACTCAAGAAGAGAAGGTGGAAGGAATTATCAAAATACCTGTGGACAAAGTTGGAGACCACTGAAGGGAACGAAGGAAATACTTGTCTTCCAATTACCTTTCAAGGATATACGACCAAGGCCATACTAGATACCGGTGCTTGAGTAGGAATAGCTACCAAAGAGATTTTGTAAAAATGGAGAAAACCAACCTTAAGACCAACTAGGATGAAGTTACAAGTAAGAGATGGCCATATAGAACGTCCCTTAGGACTCCTTAAGAATGTAATTTTGACTATGTGTGGAGTAGTAGATGGTTTCTGTTACTTATGAAATTTGACTTTGAGCTAATGGTCAAGAAGGGTAATGTCAAGGGAGCACTAGATTGTGCTCTCTATATGCAATAGACAAGATTTCGGAAATACACTTCTGATTACAAGAACACCCACGTAGGGAAAATGATACAAGAATATAGAACTGATACAAGGTGTCCCACAACCCGGGACTAATAGGTATGAATAACTGGAAAAGAGATGATACAAGATCTCCCACAACCCGAGACTGATAGGTTGAAGCAAGATCTCTGGGTTACAAGAACTCCCTTCAAGGAGATGATCTAGATACAGGAAATAACTAGACAAGATCTCATCCTACAAGATTACAAGAGGACAAGACTAGATGTCCAAGAACTAGACTAGACATGACTAGAACAACGAACAAGAAAAGAACTGGAACTGGAACTTGGAGAGTACGTACTTGGCGGTCATGACTCCTTGAGCTCCCAAGGCTAGCATTGGCAAGACAGATTATGAATGTGGCCAACCCCTCCTTATATAGGTTTTCAAGGGTGGTTCATGAGAGGCGGTTACGAATTGATGATATCATCGATGATGTCATCAATTCGAAACATGAGCTCTCGATATCCCAATGAGGGAAGTAGACAATCGATCTTAGGGTTTTGGCATGCTTCAAACGCAATGGAAGCATTGGTTTCCCCAAATTCTGAACCAATCATGAGATATAGAAATCACATGGAATCTGAGCTTCAGGATGGTTTTTTTGTCCATGACATTACCCCCCCCTCAAGTGACGAGTTCCATGAGGAGCGTTCATGACCTCTAGTCTCGGTTTCATTGGATTTTTCTTATGAAATTCTCGAACCTTGATCGGTGCTTTGTGAAGATTCTTTGTAGGTTCCGAAGTGCGATCACTGATGTCATACCCTTTCCAATGAAAAGATACTCCAATCTTCCTCGGGATATTCTTGAATCTAGGTCATGCTCGACCTTGAATTCTTCATGATCATCAATCTCAATAGGTGGTGAAAGACTAGGTCTCTCCTCTTTGAATGGTGAAATCTGATATGATTCCAACATAGATACATGGAAAACTGGATGTATTCTCATGGTACTTGGTAACTGGAGCTTGAAAGTGACTGGATTGATCTTGGCCAAGATGGTGAATGGACCAAATCTCTGATGGTCTAGCTTTGCATAAGGCCTTGAAGTTCACAAATTACTTCTGAGTAACCACACTTTAACCCCAATGTGATAGGATGGATTTTGAACACGATGCTTATCTGCAGAATACTTATATTGTTCTTGAGCTCTATGGATCTCTTCCTTGAGTTCTTTGTGAATATCCATGAGATATTGGGCCTTATCTTTGGAAGCTGGGTTCTTGACATCATTTGAGAGTTGTATATTCATCCTTGGATATACTCCATAATTTGCAAAGGGAGTCTGCTTGGTAGATGTATGAACGCTATTGTTATAAGCAAACTCTGCAAAGGGTAAAATCTCAAACCAATCATTTTGATGATAGTTGATGGTGCAACAGAGGTATTGTTCTAGGACTTGATTCACCCGCTCTGTTTATCCATCAGTATGTGGATGATTCGCTATAGATAGTTTAACTTGAACGCCAAGGAGCTTGCAAAGACTGTTCCAAAAGTTAGATATGAACTTCGGACCTCGATCACTGACAATATCATCAAGCAATCCATGAAGCCTAAAGATATATCTGAGAAAAAGTCTAGCAATGGTTGCACCTATGATTGCCTTGGTAGTTGGAATGAAGTATGCCATCTTGGTAAATCTATCCACTATAACAAGAATGGCATCATACTTATCTGACTTTGGTAGATCTGTGATGGATAATGAAGCCCATGGCCTTTGTGGAATAGGTAAAGGTTGCAAGAGGTCATGAGATTTATGTCGCGGTACCTTAGATCTATTGCAAGTGTCACATGTTCGAATATATTCTTTGACTTCCTTCCACATTTGAGGCCACCAAAAATCCCTTGATATATGTTTTATTCACTCCAAAATGTCCTACTGCAAGGTTGTCATGACGTTGCTTAGGTACTTGGATCCTGAGTTTTCTTGGAGGGACATACAATTGGTTCTTATAGAACAGCAACTCATCCCTTTCCTGAAATTCATTTACTTCTTGAACGTTTCTTTCTTGAGCTTTTTGTTTAACATTACAAAACAATTCATCTTGTGGTAGAGTCTCACGAATCAAATGATTTAAGGCTCAATCTTCATGATGGCTTGAAGAGATAGCTCTTAATTGGAGATGCTCAGGCTTGAGTAATACGCTCTCTTGTTGATCAAAGGCCTCTTTGCCCTTCTTTGGTGCAAGGTAAGATCTTCTTGACAAGGCATCTGACTGACATTGTGATGATAAACTCAAACCTGGATAAAAAGTTACTCCATCGAGATTGCCTTCTATTGAGGATGCGGGTGGTCACAAAGTACTCTAAATTTTTATGATCTATGTATACAATAACTTTATGAGCTGATCCTTCTAGATGGTGACGCCAGGTATCAAATGCATCTACGATTGCAATATCATGGATTTCATAGTTAGTCTCTGGAGGAGAGAATTTCCTTGAATGATATGCAACCGGATGTAGGTGTCCATCATCCCCATGCTGGGATCACCCCCAAGGCAAAGTCTGATGCATCTGTCTCTAAGAAAAAAGGCTTGGTAGAGTCAGGAACTAGAATTGGAGCACTAGTGAATGATGATTTTAGGGTCTGAAAGGCTTTTTGTGCATCTTCATTCCATGAGAATTTTGTGTTCCCTATAAGCTTGGTAAGGGGTGTCACTATTTTGGAGTAGTCTCTCATGAATATCCTGTAAAAATTGGCAAACCCTAGAAAACATTGTACATCTCATACACTCGAAGGTGGTTGCCAATCAAGGATTGTCTCTATCTTCTTAGGGTCCATAAAAATTCCTTTATCTGATACAATGTACCCTAAAAATTCCACTTCTGTCAGAGGGAAAGAGCACTTCTCCAATTTCGCATATAATCCTTTTTCTCTTAGTTTCTCTAGGACTATCTTTACATGACATTCATAATCCTCTAGATTTTTGGAGAATATCAAGATATCGTCAAGGTATATTACAATAAAATCATCTAAATACTCTTGAAAGATATCATTCATCATACGTTGGAAGATAGTTGGAGCATTTATGAGACCGAATGGCATAACTACATATTCAAAATGGCCATACGTTGTTTGAAATGTTGTCTTCCATTCATCTCCTTCTCTGATCCTGACAAGGTTATAAGCTCCTCGAAGGTCAATCTTCGTGAAGAACTTTGCTTTTCCAAGGCGTTCCAAGAGCTCTGATATGAGTGATAGAGGGTATCTATCCTTTATAGTGACTTTATTCAATCCACGATAGTCAACACACATCCAGAGAGTCCCATCCTTTTTCTTTACAAATAAAATAGGAGCTCCTTCTGGAGACTTTGGGTGTTTGATAAATATATATACCTTCATAAGTTCAGAGTTATCCAAACTTACGAACTCAAGATAGAGAACACAAATACATACACATTGGAAAAAATAACAAACAAAAGCAAGAGACTTAAGACCAATATAAGACATGAAAGTTACAACCAAGAAAGAAAAAACCAAGAAAGAAAAAACCAAGAAAGAAAACCAATACAAAAAGAGATGCACACACACTCACATGAACACGAACACATACACATACACATACACATACACATACACACACACACACACAACAAAAAATAATAAATAAATAATAAAAATAAAATAAAAAATAAAAAATAAAAAAATAATAATTAAATAATAAAAAATAATAATAAATTAAAAAAGAAACCCCTTTGCTAGATTCTCATCAATGTTCTTGCGTACTTCTATAAGTTCCTCTGAGGATAGTCTATAGATTGGTCCAAATGGCAGTTGTGCTCCCTCTTGAAGATCTATGGAAGAATCATAAGGTCTATGCTTTGGGAGGATATCTGCATTCTTCTTTTCAAAAACATCTTCAAAGCCTTTGTACTGATTTGGTAGCTGCACTTGATCATCTTTCTTGGATTCTTGAGCTAGTACAGCATAGATCATATATGTCAGTTCCGTCCTTACTGCATGTATGAAGGCTTTGGCTCCGACATATGCCGGATTATTCTGGATATCTCGACGGGTGATTTTATTCTTTTCCCAATTAATGTATGAATTATGCTTCTTTAACCAGGGCATTCCAATGATAACTAGATGTACTGGGCTCAATATTCCATTGAAACATGTTGGATTCATGGTCACCAAGGTGTATTCTTAATAGTGTGGTTTCCATGGTTATATTCCCAGATCCTAGAGGTTGTCAATCTACTAGTTCAGCTACTACTTGTTTGTTCTTCCGAAGTACAGGAATTCCATATTTCTTAACCAATCCTTCATCAATGAAACATGAGGAGGCTCCTGAATCTACTAGGGCTGTAAGGGAAAGGGTCTTCTTGGGCATGATTAACTTGACAGGTGCAAGACATGTTTCTATGGGTGTAGCTCGAATTATGAGACCCTTTCTTATATCATGGTCCGGCTATACGGTCTCTTTTACAACTAGACTTCCTCGTTTCCCTGCTCCACAAGGGTGGCTGCAACTCTGGAGTTAGTTCTCTTGTTCGGACAATTAACTTCAATATGTCCAAGGTTTCCACAATAGAGGCATAACTTGTTATCTCTCCTTCTCTGTTTCTATTGTGGTGTTAGAGGTTGGAACCTAGTTACATCTATTTGCATACGTTTAGGCATAGACTCATCTTTAGGAGTCGGTTGGAAGGATTTCCATCGACAAGGTCTTCCTTCTACTTGTTTTTCTTGTTTCCTTTCAAAAAGTCGATTACGGCATTGAATAGCTTGCATGATATATTCATTCAATGCTTTAACCTCTACCATCGTGAGCAGAAGGTCCTTCGCATCATCTCTTAAACCCCATCTAACTTGGCTTATGAAATAATCTTCATGGCAAGTGAGATCACATATCAACTCCATAAATTCTGATACATAGGTAGAGGTAGGGCAGTTACCTTGACGTAATTTCCGAAGTTTTGTTTCTGCCACTCGACTTGTGTCTACATCTCCAAATGTGGCATTGAGTTCTCAAAGAAACCTCTCATAGTCCTGAAGTACTGCCATGTTCTTCTCTAAGATTGGGACAAACCATGATAATGCTTGGCCACAGAGCAAGCCTCGTCAGGGTATCTATCAGGTTGCATATAGATGTATAATTTAACTTGCTTGAGAAATCCACGAAACTTTGTGCGATCCCCATCGAACTTTTCTGGCATGCAATCGTGGCTTCCTTCATAAAGGATGTACTAGGCTGTTGATTCACTTGAATACTCCCTTGATTTGATTGAAGACTCTCGATTCGTTCTTGTAATTCTTGGAGTGCACCTACATGCACTGAATGTCCCATCTTGACTTGTGTCTCTCGACTCCTCGACTTAATGTTGGAGACTCTCAAGTGATGCTACAATCTGTTCATAAGCATTCTCCACGATGCCTGGTCTTCGATAGAAGCTAGTCTTGCCAAAATATCAAGGGAGCACTAGATTATGCTCTCTGACTACAATAGACAAGATTTCGGAAATATAGTTCTGATTACAAGAACACCCACGTAGGGAAAATGGTACAAGAATAGGAAACTGATACAAGGTGTCCCACAACCCGAGACTTATAGGCATGAATAACTAGACCAGAGATGATACAAGATGTCCCACAAGCCGGGATGGATAAGTGGAAGAAAGATCTCTGGGTTACAAGAACTCCCTTCAAGGAGATGATCTAGATACAAGAAATAACTATACAAGATCTTTTACTACAAAATTACAAGAGGACAAGACTAGATGTCCAAGAACTAGACTAAACAAGACTAAAACAAGGAACAAGACAAGAACTGGAACTGGAAAGATCGGCATTGGCAAAACTGATTATGAATGTGGCCCACCCCTCCTTATATAGGTTTTCGAGGGCAGTTCTGAAAGGCACTTACGAATTCATGATGTCATCGATGATGTCATCAATTCGAAACATGAGCTCTAGATATCCGAATGAGGAAAGTAGACTGTTGATATATTTAGGTAGTGATGTGTGTGAATACACTAGGACCGCCGGGGCATAAGCAATTGCATCATGCAACTTGGGCATTCATAGTAGCTTATAAAACGACTATAGGAACCATACCCTTTAATCTAGTTTATAGTCAGAACGCAAACTTGCCGATTTGTTTTTTATTCCTACTCTTCGAGTAGCAAAGAAATATGAATGGACACGACATGAGTTGTCCAACCAATTAGATCAAATTAAGAAATTGCATGAAACTAGATTACAAGCGGTAGAAGGTATTTATGCTCCTAAGATAAATTAAAAAGGTTTACTATGATGTTCACATCAAAGATAAAGATCTAAGAGTTGGAGACCTAGTGCTAGTTTACACTTTGAAACAACATGCCAAAAAACTACAACAAAGAGGATATGGCCCTTTGATCATAAATCATATCTCTGATCGAGCTACTAATTTAGCTACATTGGATGGAGACATACTACTGAACTATTAAGCAGTTGTAGAGTGAAAACATACATGGAACCCTTGACGGAGCAAATGGTAACTAGACTCTTAGGAGCGCAAACCCGAAAAAAGAAGAGAAGAGAATAAGAGAAGATGTAAGACTAGAAGCCCTAGAACGAATCAGAAAATGAAAAGAATGGATTAGAGAGAGAGATGAGAGATACTTACAAGGGGAAGAACCCATCCCATAGCAAATTATCATACCACAAATATCAAAACCCTCGGAAACCAAGTGAGACAACCTTACTTAAACCTAGGGATTGGAAAGGAGGAATACCTTAGTAGATTCTTTAATTGCTACAAGAGCAGCCCTAAGTAGTGTACATGCTTCTTTAATTGAAAAATTGAAGATGTCACTCACTCCTACAAAAGCTTATATGATTGGGATTCGAGGTAATATCATTGAATGCCTAGGATAAGTAACCTTGCCCTTATACTTAAGGAACAATACAATGCAACAAAGACTTCTGGTCTATAAAGACTCTGATCTACTAGAAGAACTAGTTCTAGGACAAGATTGGATATACAAATTCGAAGTTACAATACATCTTACCCAAGGGTATATTTCAATCAAGGTGGACAGAGAGAAATCTTTAGTCTCCTAGACGAGAAACCACTAAAGACAATGGACCTGGAAAACCCTTATGTATCAAATCAAAGTATGCATGATTTAGAATCCCAACCAAACTTTTTGTCTACGGATTCTATTCTTCAACCTACCTTAAGTGTCAATGAGAATTCTTGTTGGACTACATGTAATCAGCCCATCCCTCCTTCTAAAGAGATCATTGCAAAGAGCCAGTGTGAGGACATTCACAATCAAGAGGAGTGTAATGAGATCTCTAGAAATTTGGCAATGAGGATGACTCACCGGCAGTCAAAAAGGAGAACCAAACAGACATGGATTCACAAAGATCAGCCTCAAGAGTATAAACACAAGAAACGACAAGCACACCCCACAAACCCTAGACGAAGGAAGTCATCTCACGACAAGAAAGGATCCCCAACCAACGCAAAGGCAATTCGAGTGTGACTACCCAAAAAATTCATTGAAGCTCAAGGCCAACAAAGGCAAATTTGGATCCCAAGGACAACATTAGAGAAAGTCGAGGAAGGTATCAGAGCATTACCCAAAGAGATCACTCTCCAAAAATGAACTACTACAAAACCTAAAGCAAAGCAAGGACAAACAAGGCCACAGAAACCAAGGAAGATACTTAATCAATACAGATCCGTTTGGCATGTCAAAACAAAAGAAGTCGTACCATAATCATAGTTGCACGAAACGCCCGTTTTGGGCTCCCCAAAACGGCATTCCGTTTCTGAACGTTTCTGAAACACAGAAACGCGTTTCTTGATATCTCTTTTCTTTTGATCCAGTCGGCAGCGCTATTTGCACAATCAAAAAGCAAGAAGGTAGCGTCGAATTTAGTGGGCTTTACGTTCCAAATGGGAAACAAGAAAAGAATGCTCCACCATCTTTGAATCGGGGACACGACCAGAATGCATGCCGCATATTCTCAGCGTATGAAGCGAAGTGAGGACATCTCACACCTTTAAGTCCATGTTTGGACAGGAACGCCCCTAATGTGAAATGACCAACAAAAATTTTCCACATGAAAATTTTCATTCTATAAGTGAAGGAAGAGTCCCAGAGAGAGGTGTATCTTGCATGCCACCAAGAATCTGGTTTTTTAAGTTTCCATCTCTGATTACTTTGAAAAGCAATAGTATAATACGTAAGAAGTGGGCAGTAATAGATGCTTGATTTACCAGCCAACCATCTAGTATGTTTTGCCAACAACCAATCCCGCCACGGGTCAGACGCATCAATCGAAAGCGGTATTTGATATTGTTGTAACAAAGAGATTACTTGAAGCCATTTAGATCTACATATTGCCCCTACCGCATATGTTCTCCGCACCACCGAAAACAGCAAAATCTCCCATTTGGAGCTATAGCATTTTGCAATTGAATCAATCCCTTTGTTATTAAAATATCTTGTTACCGCGCCTAAAGAGTAAGCAAAAGGTGGATTTGTTAGAAATGACCAATATGGTGATACTGAAGCAAGAGAGTTCCCTACATAACGTTGCCTTCCATTCCACTTCATAGTGGAAAGCAACGTTTTCGCAACGGCAACGGCAACGGGTTAGCAACGGGTTAGCAACGAGGGCAACGTCTAGACCTAGGAGTTGCGATAAAGTGATTTATTTTTCAAAATTTTTATATGTTTTTTTCACATATTTTGGGTCATATGATATGTAATAAGGTGGGATATGACTATATATACCATAAAATACTTATTACAATATAAGATATATCATAAATAATAGAGATTATCAATCTAATACATCATCATTGTATCAAAATTCAAATACAATCATCATCATCAATAATCATAACATCAATAATCATAACATCATCATAACATCAAACATCATAACATCATCAAAATAAAACAATAGAGATCACTATGACAAAGTGGCAAATGATACATATCATGAAATACCCAATGATACATAAATCATAAGTGGCAAATGATACATATCATGAAATACCAAATGTACATATCATGAAATACCAAATGTCAAACATGAAATGTCAAAGCCTCAAATGTCAATATACAAACTTTGTCACTCTGACATGGTGTCAGATGACAAATCATCACTCTCATCATCATCATCATCATCATCATCATCATCATCATCCCTAGTAGTAGTGGTATGTGGTCGGCTACTAGTGGATGCATCACCACTACCACTAGGTCCTCTGCGGCTCCGAGATGATCTGGTATCATGCTGAGGTAAGGTCAACTCATGGTACAGCATAGTATATAAGTCCAGATCCTCTGGAGGAATATCCGGAATATCTCTGACTCTCTCTATATCTACTGTGTCCACGTTGACCTCCCTCACATCTCCTGTATGTCCGCCGCTCTCCAAGAGACGCAAGTTGCAGTGGCAATAAACTAGCCGCTCCAACTGCGCTGTAGATAATCTGTTCCTCTTCTTTGTATGGAAGAGGGCCCATGTGCTCCAATTCCTTTCACAAGGACTTACGCTGCAGTCCTGTGAAAGGATACGAATAGCTAACTCTCTCTGCATTACAACATAATTCAAAAAATAATTAGTACATAAATCTATATACATATTTATCACATGTCACACAGTACACTAAAGACTTTTGACTTAGTACTTACCAACTGAGGAGCACTAGCACCATACATCTCCCACCATGATACTGGCCGCAACTGAGCAGATCTCAAACAAGCCGTATCCTTTCCAAAATGGCCACCACCATTTTGGAATACCAAGAGCTGTATCTCCAACTGAAGTCGCAACTCTACATCAGCTGGATAAAGCCTATATACATATGTGTTCCATGCACTCAAGAGCTCCTCATCCACGATGGCCTGCTGAGATCTCCATAAGGGATGCAATAAGTGTGCCATCCCATGGATCGGGCGATGAAACCAATCCCATCGATCCCTCCACACAGCCTTAAGCTGCTCAATCCTATAAACAAAGAAATTATAAATTTTAGAGACTAATTTTTAAGATAATAAGAATTTTAAGTGTCAAAAATTCAAAGTAATAAGTAATAACTTAATAAATACCTGTCCAATGTCAAATGTGGGCAACGTGAAAGGGACTCGCCAACTCGATCCATGAACTCATAGACGAGTCCCAATGTACTCCCCTCCATATCAACGATGCGAAGGACAGAATATAATGGATGTATGGCACGCACAAGTGCCTCTACATCCCTCCAAAATGAATCCGACAAGCATGTAATCCGTACAAAATCTGCTCTCGGGGTAGTGTGTCCATCCCAGGCAGTCCACTCTGTAGACACAACTATCTGCATCAAAGCCTGCCGCACCCGAAGTAGTCTCTCCATCACTATGCACATGTAAGCAAACCTGGTCTTCGCAGGCTTTAGGATATCCAACTCACTGTATGATCTGAAAATAGCTAATAGTTTTGGTCTCTTTGTGAACAAAGAGACCACCTTATGGCAGGTGGAAAAAATAGAATGAATCCAAGGGATCTTTCCAAGATCCTCTATCAAAAGATCAATGCTATGTGCGGCACATGGGGTCCACACAATGGAGGGAAACTCTGCCTCTAACAATCTACCCATGGCCACACAATTACTTCCATTGTCGGTAATGACTTGCACAACATTCTTTTGACCGACATCCATAATAGCCTGGTGGATATGACCATATATAAACTGACCTGTGACACAAAAATTACACCAAATCAGCCATGTACATAGTACATAGTACATACTACATACATAATACATATATATAGCATATGCAAAATTCAAATGCGTATCTTAAAATTAAAACTTGAAATTTCACCTATACATACCTGTCACTGTAAGTCCAGGCTCTGATGCATCGATGGCGCGAAGGAACATAGTGCCTTTGCAACAATGCACTAGTATGTTATATACATTCCTTTTCCTGATGTCTGTCCATCCATCGCACATAATAGTGCATCCATACTTCTCCCATGTGCCCATCATCGGCTGTAACTGCTTCTCCACTATATCTTTTGTTTTGCGTAGCTCACTAGTCCTCAACTCCTCATATGAAGGACCGCTCCATCGATATCCTAATGTGCTCACTAACTCCATGGCTTCCTTCCATGCGGGTGTGCGTGCAACATTAAAAGAGAGGCCACACTGTATGAAAAGCTTCATTATACCTTGTTTGGCCTCAAGCTCCCGCTGCCTCTGAAAACCCGCACGTACGGATGCCGAAGAAAGTGATCTTCTAGGTGCCTTGACCGGTGGCTGAGTGTCACCCTCAAGATCGACGGTATCATGTCCATGCTCATCATTCCCTCCACTAGAGGATCCCATATGAGGCTAATGTGCTGGAGCATCGTGTGGAGGAGGATAACTAGAGCTAATAGAGGTGGAGGTGGGCCGAGACTCCCGAGAGCTTTGTGGATACTTTCTAGCTTCCCTTTGAGTTACCCACTCAAGGAGCTCATCCTTGATATCAGCTGGCATAGGCTGCTTGCATGCTGAAATGCCCAAGCCACTAAATTTGGCAAGGTGGGCTTTGATACGATCTGCCCCACCACCCCCTTTGTAACCACATAGGTTACATGTCCATCTCTCACTCCCACCCGATCCAAACTTCCCTTGGCTACTCACATACTTCCAACAACTTTGCTTTGGTTTAGGCATGGTGAGTCTCTCTCTCTCTCTCTCTCTCTCTCTCTCTCTCTCTCTCTCTCTCTCTCTCTCTCTCTCTCTCTCTCTCTCTCTCTCTCTCTCTCTCTCTCTCTCTCTCTCTCTCTCTCTCTCTCTCTCTCTCTCTCTCTCTCTCTCTCTCTCTCTCTCTCTCTCTCTCTCTGCTTAGCAGTGCTCTCGGGTGCGTTCGCTCGAAGGAAGAAGGCAAGGAAAAATGCCCTCTCCCGCGAGCCCGTTTCGGGCTCAAAGGAGGGGCAAATTTTTTTGTCTGCAACGCAACGCGTTGCGTACGTCGCAACGCAACGCCGTTGCGTTGCGAACGTTGCAGACGTTACGCAACGCGTTGCGTTGCAACTATGTTCCACTTCAAGGTAGAAAGTGCATTTTTGAAATGGAAGAGAAGAAAATTGATCGTATGCGAAGAAGCTCATAACGGAGCATGAGAAAAGAACTTATTCCATACATCAAGCTTCCACACTCCCTTAAAGTTTACCTCTTCATTCTCTATAAATTTCCAAAAAATAGGCGTCCATAATGGTTTATAAGAGGAAGTGATGCGCATAATGAAAGTTGTTCTTCTAGCCATTAGATGCAAATGCAAATTCAGAAATCCGAGTCCATCTTTATCTCTGGGTTTGCAAACATACTGCCATGATGAAAGAACCTATCAAAGGCCTACAACTGACTCTTCTTCCAGTCCAGTAGCAATAAATAATACATAATATGAGATTGCATGAAAGTTTGCATAATCTTTATCCTAGCATGTAATGGCCATTGCGTGGCAATCCATTTTTCCATCTTGCACTTAACTTTGCATAAAACCCATGCTAGTTTATCTTTAATAGGGACATCAATACCTAAGGGGTATCCGAAATGCCTAAATATAATACCTTTCTCAAATCTAGGACCTCCCCATTTAAGGAATTGGAATTGTTGCGCTGACATATTTACAATCACTGATTTTTTCATATTAATCTTCAGCACAGATGCTTCAGAGAAAGGAGCCAAAGTCTCCAAAATGCATCTTATATTTTGATTGTCAGATCTTGCAAAAATAAACGTATCATTTGCGAAACCCACTGCAATTTGTTGAGTCCCATAAAGAGAAATACCATAAATACATTGCGACTTCATCTTTGCCTCCAAGAGATAAAACATTGGCTAGGATGCCAATGCATAAAATACCGGACTTAGAGGACATCCTTGACGCACAGAACGCTCAACGGGAAAAGGTTCAGAGAGTCTCCCATTTATCTCCACATGGGAGGCACTACCTTGTCCTCTATTTATACATACATGCATGCATACAGACATACCATAGTTGCAACGCAACGCGTTGCGTAACGTCTGCAACGTTCGCAACGCAACGGCGTTGCGTTGCGACGTACGCAACGCGTTGCGACGTACGCAACGCGTTGCGTTGCAGACAAAAAAATTTGCCCCTCCTTTGAGCCCGAAACGGGCTCGCGGGAGAGGGCATTTTTCCTTGCCTTCTTCCTTCGAGCGAACGCACCCGAGAGCACTGCTAAGCCGAGAGAGAGAGAGAGAGAGAGAGAGAGACTCACCATGCCTAAACCAAAGCAAAGTTGTTGGAAGTATGTGAGTAGCCAAGGGAAGTTTGGATCGGGTGGGAGTGAGAGATGGACATGTAACCTATGTGGTTACAAAGGGGGTGGTGGGGCAGATCGTATCAAAGCCCACCTTGCCAAATTTAGTGGCTTGGGCATTTCAGCATGCAAGCAGCCTATGCCAGCTGATATCAAGGATGAGCTCCTTGAGTGGGTAGCTCAAAGGGAAGCTAGAAAGTATCCACAAAGCTCTCGGGAGTCTCGGCCCACCTCCACCTCTATTAGCTCTAGTTATCCTCCTCCACACGATGCTCCAGCACATCAGCCTCATATGGGATCCTCTAGTGGAGGGAATGATGAGCATGGACATGATACCGTCGATCTTGAGGGTGACACTCAGCCACCGGTGAAGGCACCTAGAGGATCACTTTCTTCGGCATCCGTACGTGCGGGTTTTCAGAGGCAGCGGGAGCTTGAGGCCAAACAAGGTATAATGAAGCTTTTCATACAGTGTGGCCTCTCTTTTAATGTTGCACGCACACCCGCATGGAAGGAAGCCATGGAGTTAGTGAGCACATTAGGATATCGATGGAGCGGTCCTTCATATGAGGAGTTGAGGACTAGTGAGCTACGCAAAACAAAAGATATAGTGGAGAAGCAGTTACAGCCGATGATGGGCACATGGGAGAAGTATGGATGCACTATTATGTGCGATGGATGGACAGACATCAGGAAAAGGAATGTATATAACATACTAGTGCATTGTTGCAAAGGCACTATGTTCCTTCGCGCCATTGATGCATCAGAGCCTGGACTTATAGTGACAGGTATGTATAGGTGAAATTTCAAGTTTTAATTTTAAGATACGCATTTGAATTTTGCATATGCTATATATATGTATTATGTATGTAGTATGTACTATGTACTATGTACATGGCTGATTTGGTGTAATTTTTGTGTCACAGGTCAGTTTATATATGGTCATATCCGCCAGGCTATTATGGATGTCGGTCAAAAGAATGTTGTGCAAGTCATTACCGACAATGGAAGTAATTGTGTGGCCATGGGTAGATTGTTAGAGGCAGAGTTTCCCTCCATTGTGTGGACCCCATGTGCCGCACATAGCATTGATCTTTTGATAGAGGATCTTGGAAAGATCCCTTGGATTCATTCTATTTTTTCCACCTGCCATAAGGTGGTCTCTTTGTTCACAAAAAGACCAAAACTATTAGCTATTTTCAGATCATACAGTGAGTTGGATATCCTAAAGCCTGCGAAGACCAGGTTTGCTTACATGTGCATAGTGATGGAGAGACTACTTCGGGTGCGGCAGGCTTTGATGCAGACAGTTGTGTCTACAGAGTGGACTGCCTGGGATGGACACACTACCCCGAGAGCAGATTTTGTACGGATTACATGCTTGTCGGATTCATTTTGGAGGGATGTAGAGGCACTTGTGCGTGCCATACATCCATTATATTCTGTCCTTCGCATCGTTGATATGGAGGGGAGTACATTGGGACTCGTCTATGAGTTCATGGATCGAGTTGGTGAGTCCCTTTCACGTTGCCCACATTTGACATTGGACAGGTATTTATTAAGTTATTACTTATTACTTTGAATTTTTGACACTTAAAATTCTTATTATCTTAAAAATTAGTCTCTAAAATTTATAATTTCTTTGTTTATAGGAGTGAGCAGCTTAAGGCTGTGTGGAGGGATCGATGGGATTGGTTTCATCGCCCGATCCATGGGATGGCACACTTATTGCATCCCTTATGGAGATCTCAGCAGGCCATCGTGGATGAGGAGCTCTTGAGTGCATGGAACACATATGTATATAGGCTTTATCCAACTGATGTAGAGTTGCGACTTCAGTTGGAGAGACAGCTCTTGGTATTCCAAAATGGTGGTGGCCATTTTGGAAAGGATACGGCTTGTTTGAGATCTGCTCAGTTGCGGCCAGTATCATGGTGGGAGATGTATGGTGCTAGTGCTCCTCAGTTGGTAAGTACTAAGTCAAAAGTCTTTAGTGTACTGTGTGACATGTGATAAATATGTATATAGATTTATGTACTAATTATTTTTTGAATTATGTTGTAATGCAGAGAGAGTTAGCTATTCGTATCCTTTCACAGGACTGCAGCGTAAGTCCTTGTGAAAGGAATTGGAGCACATGGGCCCTCTTCCATACAAAGAAGAGGAACAGATTATCTACAGCGCAGTTGGAGCGGCTAGTTTATTGCCACTGCAACTTGCGTCTCTTGGAGAGCGGCGGACATACAGGAGATGTGAGGGAGGTCAACGTGGACACAGTAGATATAGAGAGAGTCAGAGATATTCCGGATATTCCTCCAGAGGATCTGGACTTATATACTATGCTGTACCATGAGTTGACCTTACCTCAGCATGATACCAGATCATCTCGGAGCCGCAGAGGACCTAGTGGTAGTGGTGATGCATCCACTAGTAGCCGACCACATACCACTACTACTAGGGATGATGATGATGATGATGATGATGATGATGATGATGAGAGTGATGATTTGTCATCTGACACCATGTCAGAGTGACAAAGTTTGTATATTGACATTTGAGGCTTTGACATTTCATGTTTGACATTTGGTATTTCATGATATGTACATTTGGTATTTCATGATATGTATCATTTGCCACTTATGATTTATGTATCATTGGGTATTTCATGATATGTATCATTTGCCACTTTGTCATAGTGATCTCTATTGTTTTATTTTGATGATGTTATGATGTTTGATGTTATGATGATGTTATGATTATTGATGTTATGATTATTGATGATGATGATTGTATTTGAATTTTGATACAATGATGATGTATTAGATTGATAATCTCTATTATTTATGATATATCTTATATTGTAATAAGTATTTTATGGTATATATAGTCATATCCCACCTTATTACATATCATATGACCCAAAATATGTGAAAAAAACATATAAAAATTTTGAAAAATAAATCACTTTATCACAACTCCTAGGTCTAGACGTTGCCCTCGTTGCTAACCCGTTGCCGTTGCCGTTGCGAAAACGTTGCTTTCCACTATGAGACATACATACATACATACATACAAACATGCATACATACATACATACACACATACATACATACATACATACATACATACATACATACATACATACATACATACATACATACATACACACACACACACACAAAAAAAAAAAAACACACACACACACACACACACATATATATATATATATATATATATATATATATATATATATATATATATATATATATATATATATATATATATATATATATATATATATATATATATATATATATATATATATATATATATATATATATATATATATGTATGTGTATGTCTGTTGGAAGTCAATGTCACATCAGTCAAAAATCCTATTAGGACAAAAACCCTAATTTTGATACTTAGTCATTTTTGGCACAAAATATGGGTAAACTTTTTATGATCCTATCTTGTAGAGCTTGATCAGAGCTTCCTAATGGTATATGACATGCAGTCATCAGAGATCAGATTTGGGGGGAAACCCTAACCCTAATTTTCTGCTTATTTAGGGTTTTTACCTCATTTAAGAGCTCTCAACTTATAGGTCATAAAAATGTGATCAAGTCATTCATCAGGTGGTCAAAATTGTTAAAAATCTTGTCAAAGGATATTTTTAGCGATAGCTAAAAGCTACATTAAAATAAAGCAAAGTTTAGCGATTAAAAAACTAATAAACAGTGATCCAGCTTTTCGCATGAAAATCAGCTTTATTTTGGAGTTTTATCGCATGAGGACTTAGAAGGCTATATATACAAGCCTATTGTCACTTGTTGAATATCCCAACGCCAAAGTTAGTCACTCTTGGAAGTGATTGCGCTGATGCATACATGGGGCAGCCATGGTGCACATATGGGCAGCTATGGAGCATCTTTTGAAGCACATTAGGAGCAGCCATGGAGTTCTTCTTGGAGAAGAGTGTGCTAATACTCTTGCTTATGGAGAAGACTTACTTATCAGCAGATTGGTGGTGTGGATCATCTATCTACATGATGTATTTGAAGATTGTCTTCTGCATGAAGATTATGGAGTACTTCAAAGACATTGGATGGAGCTTAACATAAGATTGCATCTTATGTTAACTATTCAGATACATATTCTCTTTATGCACATAGGTACTACTTGGAGCTTATGGAGGTGGTGGCATCCATATCTGGAGGAGTCCTATTCGGCATACATGGAGGCAGTGGCATCCATAAAGGAGAATCAATACATGCACGCTACATGCATCAGATCAGATTTTAGAGAAGGTGTTTCCATATGAGTATGAGGATTTCTGTCAGCAACATGTTAGCATTCTATGCTAATTAAATAAGTATGTGATCTATCACACACACATCTGATTTAGGGTCTTTCGTAGCCTAAATTCAGATTAGGGTTTGCTGAATATCAGTTTCAAACTGATCTTTCCTCTTTTTGTCACTCATATTCACTCTTCTACAACCTATCAGGTCATACATCTCATACATATTCAGATTTTTGTCCCTATATCTGAATATTCTTGTAAATTCTGTACATACACTCTTCCATCTATTTTTGTTCACATAGAGTGGTTGAGGTTTTGACTCCCACATTGTAAATTGACATTTGTATATATGATGGTGTGAGTAAGCACTGGCTTACGTAACACTTTACACATGTTGTCTAATCTCTCTCTATCTTCGTCTCATCATTGTGTGATTAAGTGTTGTATGTTCATGTTTGTCAACTTTGGAATATACTAGAATCTATGTTGCATATCTTGGAAACCTGTGGAATTAGTTATGGGCCTACCTAATTTCCAACATTTTATTTCAGAGCTCCCAGACTACCAACATATGGCTTTAGAACATCTTCTAACATTCGACATATGACATATACACTTAATCTAGATGAGTAGAGATTTGAGAATTAGACAATTCAGTCACATGTTTGTTTATCAGTGTGGAGTATGAAGCTGATGATCTGTTAGCAGCCAAATTCTTTTGGAAGTATAAAGATACTTTACAGAAGTATTGCTTGAAGACCAAGACTTGATGAAGAGAAGGCTACTTCAAATTCAAGGAAAAACAATGGTTTGGAGAAGATGAAGGAACCAGATCTATGTCAAATCACAGGTATTAGTTTCTACTATCAGATTGTCATTTGCAGCTCATACCTTAGAAGAGCAGTTATGAAGAGATTTGAAGGATTCAAGAAGTGCTTTTAAACACTTTCATTACTTTGAAAGTAAAAGCATTAGCTACATCAAAACAGGTATCTAGAGGTTGTTCTTGATAGTTTTGATAGGAGATCTCTTTCATGGCAAGAAAGCTCATTTAAGTAGACAAATTTGGAGATTATATCAATTTTGTTTTCAGCCAATACAAAGTTGGAAGTTTTTTTATCAGATTTTGTACCTAGAGAGATAATTCAGCATTCAGCCAACTCAAGGAAAAGATTGGTGAATTCACTCATATCAGTCAAATTTGAAGCAGAGTGTTGATTCAGCATGTGAGGAGATGGTAGAAGCATGTTTTATCTTCTATGTTCACTTCCATGTATATACCATGTTTGTTTTACCTCTTACTCTTAGCACTAGAGGAAGAGAAAAATTCATTTGAAGAAGTTAAGAGTGCTTGCTACTTCAAGATGAAGAGAACAAAAGGTATGAAAGAGAAGTTTGAAGATGTTAACATCATCAGGTGGAAGAAAGATGCAAAAGAAGAAAGTCCAACAATTCCAAAGGGAAAGTAAGACTTCCGTCTTTTCTCTTATATGTTCCATATACTTTTCCTACTTTTATCCTCTACATCCAAAGACAAGTCTACGAGAACATCTTGTATGAAAGAAGATGGTTTTCATTATACTTGGTCATGTTTTAGTAGGTTTTGACAAAGAATTGCATTGAGAGAAAGAAAAGAAGCAGATATCTGAGACAGCTTATATGTTTTGACTCATATGTGTATGAGTTATGTTTTAGTTGAAGATTTTGACCAGGCAGCTTATATGTTTCCTCAAAGAATTCTTGGAGTGTCAATACAGAGCTACTTGATATATGACAAGTTCCAAAGAAATTTTTTTTTTCTTCTTTACCTAACTCTTGAGGTAAAAGAGTATTTGTAGCAGATGTTGGAGACTTGGCGTAAGGTTTTCTTGATTGGAAAAGTTACCTCATATTCAGTATACTCAGAAAATTCAGAGTTTTTCAAAAAGAAAATTCAGAAAATTTAGTATTTTCAGAAAAATTCAGATTTTTTAATGTCCCAATCAGATGAAGAATCTACTTTCTATGTTTATCTTGATTTTTGGATACATGCTTGTGAAGTGGAGTTAGCCAAAAGAAAGTCAAGCAAGTACTATCACATTTCTTCCAAGAAGAATATGAAGATATGAAGTATCAACTTGCAAATTTTGGAGTTCTGAAGGTGAGAGTTTGTCCACTTGTGTTTCAGTATAAATTGCAGATTCTTGGAAGGATCCAATTAAAGAAAAGTTTCACAACTTTATGTAAGAAGCATGGACACTTAGAGACATTCAGGTAGCAAATCAAACATTCAGTCATGAAGGTTTGATGAGAGCAGATTCTACACAGGTATTTTGTTGCAGAGATCATAGATCTTGGATAGATCTTGTAAGATCTTGTAGATCTTGTAAGATCTTGTAGATCTTGTAAGATCTTGAATGATCTTGTATGATCTTGAAGATCTTGAGTATTTTTGAGTTAGATGTATCTTTTGTTTGTCAAGTTTTTAACATAGGAAGAAGTAAGTCAAAGATTCAGATTCTATCTGATTAGTGTTGCTGAAAAATAGAAGAAGTTACTTGTTATGTTCCAGAAGATTATGAATCATAAAGTGCTTTCAGCAAAGGTTTTTTAGAATCAGCTAACCTTATTCTAGATTATGGGAAGCAGAGGAATAGCAAGGAAAGCTATTGGCATGTGCACTGCTAATTTCAACAAGAAAAAAAAAAAAAAAAGATATTTTGTTTCAGACACAGGTATTGATGATATGGTAGCAATGCTAAATCACTAAAGATCAAATTTATTGAAAGAAGGAAGACATTCCAGATTTCATAAAGTCTGATATACTTTGAAGAATTCTGGATACTAGTGTTAAATCATCCAAGGGGGTGATGAAACATGAAGACTTATTTTCAGCCATATGTGAAAGAATGCAGATTCATACCTAAAGGTATTCCTATATTTCCTTTGTCAGTTTCTCTTTATGTTCCAGCTTTTGAAGAAGAGAGAAGAAGGAGAATGTCTAGAGAAAGTTCCTGTTAGGTGTTCCTGTTCAGGAGAAAGTTCCAAAGTTCTATTAAAGAGAAGCTTGATATTTCAGAGAGGTATGTTACTTATGAGGTGCGCACATATATGTTTATACTAGACATTGAAGGAAAGAGGTATGAAGACTTACAGATAGAACAAGGATGAAGACAAGAAGACATCAAAGATATGAAATTTTGGTTAGACTCATGAGAGTTGGTTACTGTCAGAGATGCACCAGCTAGTGTTCATAATACACTAAGTTGTGAGTTGTCAATCACAAGTCCCAGGATGGATTCAGTTTTTTATTTTGTTTAGTGTATTTACATGACACAGCAGAAGTACGTTGAGAAACTTTTCGTAAGGTAAATGCAAAATGTGGATCCTAGTTTATTCTTACAAGTTTGAGAACACAGGAGATAGCAGAGTCAAGTCATGCTACATATGTTGTCAAGCAGTGATTGCTTGATATATGCTAACACTATTGGATATTTAGTTTGCATATTTTCTCGGGTATTATGGTTCATATTCAGCAAATTCAGATTTTTTGAAATTTGAAGAAGTTCAAATTCAGTTTTGAAGAAGACTTTTGAAGATAAAGTTTGAAAGTCAATTCTGAAGGACAAGTTTGAAGCTCATGTCAGTTTGCAGATGAATGAAGCTTCATATCCAGTTCAGTTTGTACCAATATGACATTGTAGGGGGGATAGTTGGAAGTCAATGTCACATCAGTCCAAAATCCTATTAGGGCAGAAACCCTAATTTTGGTACTTAGTCATTTTTAGCACAAAATATGGATAAGCTTTTTATGATCCTATCTTGTAGAGCTTGATGAGAGCTTTCTAATTGTATATGACATACAGTCATCAGAGATCAGATTTGGGAGAAAACCCTAACCCTAATTTTCTACTAATTTAGGGTTTTTACCTCATTTAAAAGCTCTCAGCTTATAGGTCATAAAAATATGATCAAGTCATTCATCAAGTGGTCAAAATTGTTAAAAAGCTTGTCAAAGGATATTTTTAGCGATAGCTAAAAGCTATGTTAAAATAAAGCAAAGTTTATCGATTAAAAACTAATAAACAGCGATCCAGCTTTTCGCATGAAAATCAGCTTTATTTTGGAGTTTTATCGCATGAGGACTTAGAAGGCTATATAAACAAGCCTATAGTCACTTGTTGAATATCCCAACGCCAAAGTTATCACTCTTGGAGGTGATTGTGCTGATGCACACATGGGGCAGCCATGGTGCATATATGGGCAGCTATGGAGCAGCTTTTGAAGCACATTAGGAGCAGCCATGGAGTTCTTCTTGGAGAAAAGTGTGTTGACACTCTTGCTTATGGAGAAGACTTACTTATCCGCAGATTGGTGGTGTGGATCATCCATCTACATGATGTATTTGAAGATTGTCTCCTACATGAAGATTATGGAGTACTTCAAAGGCATTGGATGGAGCTTAACATAAGATTGCATCTTATGTTAACTATTCAAGTACATATTCTCTTTATGCACACAGGTACTACTTGGAGCTTATGGAGGGGGTGGCATCCATATCTGGAGGATTCCTATTCGGCATACATGGAGGCAGTGGCATCCATAAAGGAGAATCAGTACATGCATGCTACATGCATCAAATGAGATGTTAGAGAAGGTGTTTCCATATGAGTATGAGGATTTCTGTCAGCAACATGTTAGCATTCTATGCTAATTCTGTAAGTATGTGATCTACCACACACACATCTGATTTAGGGTCTTCCATAGCCTAAATTCAAATTAGGGTTTGCTGAATATCAAACTGATCTTTCCTCTTTCTGTCACTCAAATTCACTCTTCTACAACCTATCAGGTCATACATCTCATACATATTCAGATTTCTGTTCTTATATCTAGATATTCTTGTAAATTCTGTACACACACTCTTCCATCTATTTCTGTTCACATAGAGTGGTCGAGGTTTTGACTCCCACATTGTAAATTGACATTTGTATATATGATGGTGTCAGCAGTGGCTTACGTAACACTTTACACATGTTGTCTAATATCTCTCTATCTTTGTCTCATCATTGTGTGATTAAGTGTTGTATGTTCATGTCTGTCAATTTTGGAAGATACTAGAATCTATGTTGTAGATCCTGGAAACCTGTGGAATTAGTTATGGGCCTACCTAATTTCCAACAATATATATACATACATATATATACATACATATATATACATACATACATATATATACATACACACACACACACACACATATATATATATATATATATATATATATATATATATATATATATATATATATATATATATATATATATATATATATATATATATATATATATATATATATATATATATTTCTTTTTTTTTTTTGGCAAGAAAAGTCTCTTTATTTCATCAAGGAATAATGTACAAGAATACAAGTAGGGAGATTAATCTTCCTAAGCTAAGCAGGAGTCAGGACACTAAACTAAGAAAACTAATCCTCAATATAACTTACATGTTCAAAAAACCCCCCTCCCCACACAGGACCTACATCACTGAACCAAGAAAACCAATCTTCATAATAATCTGTACAATCAAGAAACCACCCTCAAGTGCAAGTTCAAATGGTCTCCAGAAATGAAATGTAAGCGGTCGTGTCCACAAAAGGCATTGCAACTATATCTAATCTTAAGTGTGTTTTACATAGCTTCCAAGAGAAGTTGCGAACTAAAATCTTGTTTCCAAATATTTTGGCATTTCTCAACATCCATATGTTCCAGAGAAGCAAAAATACACATCTTTTCCTTACAGAGTCTGAAATAGTGTGTTCATTATCAAAGAGCAAAAAGGTGCAGTTTGCCTTGGTGGGTTTTCTTTCCCAAATAGGGAACAATAATAAAGTCTTCCACCATCCCTGAATGCTTTGACACAGCCAGAAAGCATGCCTAATGTTTTCAGCATATGACGAACAATGCAGGCACTGGGCCCCTTGTAAGCCATGCTTGGAAAGAAAAGCCCCAAGAGTAAAATGACCCACAAAGATCCTCCACATGAAGATCTTCATCTTAAAGGTGAAAGAGGAGTACCAAATGCTGTGGAATCTTGATCGGCACAAAGAGAGATGTTTCCGAAGCTTCCATATGGAGTTACATTGAGAAGCAATACTGTCCGAGAAGAGGAAGGAATGATAAAAGGTACTAGCTCTGCGAGTCCACCACCTTGTATGTTTTGCAAGTAACCAATATCTCCAGGGGTCTGATGCCTCAATAGACAAGGGCATTTGAAATTTGTGCAGGAAAAGTGATAGTTGAACCCAAGAAGACCTATATGCTGGTCCTACCAAATTATTTTTCCTAACGAGCGAAAATGTCAGCAAGTCCCACTTAGAATCATAGCATTTTGCAATAGAGTCAATCCCCTTATTATTCAAGTATCTAGCTGCTGCTCCCAACGAGTGAGCAAGAGGAAGATTTGATTTAAAAAACCAGTAGGGAGGCAACGAAGCAAAAGAATTTCCTACATAACGTTTCCTTCCATTCCACTTCAAATACGACGTCATCGATTTGAAACTTCTCAAAAGGAAGTTCAGTGTGGGAGAGGAAGCATATAGTGGCGCATGAGAAAAAAACTTATTCCAAGCATCGAATTTCCATATCCCCTTAAAACGAACATCTGCATTTTCTCTAATCTTCCAAAAAATATCAAGCCAAAGAGGGTTATGAACAGGTGTGACCCACATTATAAAGGCTTCCCGTCTAGCAATTGTGTGAGAATGTAAATTCAGGATTCCCAAACCACCATTAACCTTGGGTTGACAGACAAAGTCCCAAGTCGAAAGCACCAGTGCACGATTATGTTTTTTTTCCCACAGAAAGTTTTTAAGCAAACATTCAAAATCTCTAATGTGGCACTTTTTCCAATCTAGAAGCAATAAGTAATACATAATGTAAGGTTGCAAGAAAGCTTGTACAATTCTTACCGTTGCATGTAATGGCCACTGCCAAGCATGCCACATATCTATTTTACATTTAATTTTATGCATTACCCATTCAATCTTATTCTTATATGATACATTGATACCCAATGGGTACCCGAGATGTCTGAAAACAGTACCCTTCTCAATTCTAGTTCCTTCCCATCGAATATCCTGAAAATCTTGCGCAGATATATCAACAAGTGCTGATTTTTTCCTATTTATATACAAAGCCGATGCTTCAAAGAAAAGTGCCAAAGTATCAATAATATTATCCACATTTTCCTTATCAGCTTTTGCAAAAATAAAAGTGTCATCAGCAAAGCTGACGGCAATTTGGTGAACGCCATGAAGAGAGATACCATGAATATATTGCGAATTCATTTTGGCCTCCAATAAGAAGAACATAGACGAAGAAGCTAAAGCATAAAGAAGAGGACTTAAAGGGAAGCCCTGACGCACCAAACGTTCAACAGAAAACGCCTCTGTAAGTGTAGCATTTATTTCCAGATGAGAGGCACTATCTTGGGCCAAAATGTAAATCAAGCGACATAATTTGATTCCAAATCCAAGTCTTTTAAGCACAATGGCAATAAAGTCCCGCCGTACACGATCAAAGGCTTTCTCGAAGTCAATTTGCATACCAACCACTTGTTGATTGGAAACGGTAGCATGCTCCATCAATAACTAGGTAAGGAGAATATTATCAAAGATAGATCTTCTATTCACAAATCCAATTTCCGAAGGATGGACTACCTTATGAATAATAGATTTTAATCTCAACGCAAAAAAATTTGCAAAAATTTTATAAATTATACTTATCATCGTGATAGGTCTCCAATCTCCTATCCGCTTAGGGACATCCATTTTAGGAATAAGTTTAACCTTGCCTAACTTGAATGAGTAAGGCATTTTCTCTTCCACCCATATTTCATTACAAACCTCCCGGAGCAAAGTTTTAAGGGAAGGCCAAAAAGCCAACACAAATTCCTTTGTAATGCCATCCATTCCCGATGCCTTACCATTTTCAAGGAGTTTAAGAGCCATGAAGATCTCTTCCTCAGATATAGTTTTTTCACAAGCAGCAGCCATATGTGTATCAAGTGTTTGTGGAGTAAAGACAAGTAATTCTTGCACAAACGCGAACGAGGCCTCATCTAATTTATAGGACACAGCAAACAGGTTTCGAAAATGATCCATACAGTATGCACCTATGGAGTTTCCATGCCGAAGAACTCCTCTATCTATTTCCAGCATGGACATTTGAAGTTTAAAATGTTTGGCCCGTAGAAAGTCAAAAAAACATCGAGAATTAGAGTGAAGTTCAGTCACTTCGACGCATCTTGCTCTGACTTTAGCCGATTGAATGGCATTATTTTCAATTAACTGTAAGCATGTATAAGCATTACACAATCGATTATATTCTTTATCAGATAGCAATTGTCCAGTATCTATCTTTTCAATCATGAAAAGAATAATTTGCTGAGCTTCGGATTTAGCTCAGTTGTCAGCGAAAGTACATGTTGAATTAAATTGCAAACTTCAAATTTAAACATTGATGTTTTCAACCAAGAATGATTAAGTCTCAAAGGGATTCTATAAAGTTTATCACGTATACAAGAGCTCCATTGAGGTTCCCGAAGATCAATCAACAATGGATTATGATCCGAAAGGAGCATCATAGCATCTATCCACATTGTAGATGTTGCATCTGAATCCGGTACATGAGAATAATAATATCTGTCCAGCGTACTCATGGCTTTCTTATGTGACCTTGAATGAAAGGTAGATCTGATGGTATGTCCTCCAATAGAATTCCATAAATCCTTGCAATGCCTTATCTAAAATTTCCTTCCAAATTACTCTCTCTTGTGAGGAAATAAGAGAAAAAACAGTTGAGCAGTTTGCATCTAATTCAACCATAATAAAATCCCCACACACCAAGATACGAGCATCTTTGCACACTTGAAGGTTTACAGAATTTTGAATTGCCTGCAAAAGACAATTCCAAACCTGTACCCTTTCCCAAGCTGAGTTAGGCGCATATACGTTTATACATATATAAGACACCTCGTGCAACAGTAAATGCAGAATAATAAATCTGCCTAAAGGTTCATCAAACAAAACTGAAAAGTGAATATTCTTCCTAATAATGAAAAGACAACCTGAATACTTGTTCTTTAAGCCGTTATATCACAATTGAAAGTCCTTTGTTGAAAAAGACAATCTCGCATGATCACGCTTTTTGTGCTCTTGTATTGCCACCACATCCAATTGGTGTCTAAAAATCCATCTCCACAACCTAGTCCATTTACCATATTGACCTAAACCTTCTACATTCCATGTAGCTAGTTTCATGAAATCAACGGAGTAGGCTCAGAGGAATCCTCATGAGCGAAGGCTGGAGCAAATTCTTGCAACACGATATCCATATCCACTCTTCAGAATGAGATGCAAGGTTGACCTCATTTTAAGGATATGCCGAGTATCCAGATTGAAATTTGCTTCTTTTTCCTCGAAGAAGAGCCTTTTTATAACTAACTTGAGTAAAACCATCACTATCCACCACCCTTTTCCTGCATTAACTTCCCTTCGACTCATAGCTTCATTGCTCACTCCTTCACCCTCTCTACATTTATATACATTGAGTTTGACTTGAGTGACAGGAGCTAACGGTGCACTTGTCTTTCATTCACTTTTTCCTTCCCCTTGAGGCCAAAAACCTGATCTGTTTGTGGTCTAGAAACTGACAAGTTCCTGACAAACACATTAGTAAGAGGCAATGTGATTTGTTTGCCAAAAATATGTTCCTAAGGGACCAATATTTTGACCAGGACACGTGGGAATAAGATTAACACCTTCGGTTTTCAAAGAAGGACAATTTTTAGAGTAGTGCCCTAGGTTTCCACAATGAAAGCAGGAACCAGCCATATTCCCCCATTTTAGGTAAATGACAATTCTCCCCAGAGCAAGCACATTCATGCCAAGGGTTTTGGGGAATGGCCTTGAAGTATTCCAAAGCACACAAATCCTATTCTTATTCGGAGCAGAAATTGTCGGGATGTATAACACTTTGCCCAAGACTTAAGCCACATTCCCAATATTGGTCCACAAAAAAGAGGGCAAGTCCACGAGCTCTACCCACACCGGGCTATATATATATATATATATATATATATATATATATATATATATATATATATATATATATATATATATATATATATATATATATATATATATATATATATGTTTCGCGTTTCTTATCCAAGGTCGAAACTCCATTTTGGCGGTTTCCGTAGCGTTTCCATTTTTCTGTTTCCTAAACTCTTGACAACTATAATCATATCCATGCCAACCAGCAGTGAAGAAAGATAGGAAACGAGCTACGAACACATATCAAATTTGGAGACCAAAGAAATCTCAAGCAAAACAACATCAGGAGGAGAAGTGTCAAGATTGCACGTCCTATTGCTAAAAAAGCAATTGCAAGCTTTTGGAGGTATTTTTTGTAGCTTTTTCAGCAAGCCATCATGGGCGGCTTGAGAACCTATATAGTAGACCAGTGGGGTCATTTCTCGCTATCATTGAGTATCACTCATTGAAGACGAGATGAAGGCTTGGACTCTTGGAGGTGTGTCTTACCTTTGATGCAGCTTTAGAGGAGATTTTGGCGACCAATCATTCAGCTATTGCTGAGTTTTGTAAGTAGCAAGTCTATATTCAGTCCTCCTTTTGTTGTTGTTGTTCCTAGGCTTCATGCCTTCTACTTCAACACAAGGAGCCATATTTCTTGCTATTTAGTTTAGGGTTTGCTGTACAGACAGTCCTAAACTGCTTCTATTCACTTCAAACTCACATGCACACACTCTTTATACCTCTTAGGCACTTTATGAACAAATTCTTGTATCTAGAACCCTAAATTCTACCTAGATTTAGATTTTTTATCTATATTCAGCACATATTCACTTTTGTAATCATCTACACACTTTGTAATTTGAGATTTGATATAAGATAGTGTAGGTAAGGATTTGGCTTACGTTACACTTTGATAAATTGTGTATTCTCTCTATTTCTCATTCATCTAGTTTTGAGTCTTAAGGTGTATATGCTTTTTTTTTTTTTTAAGGTGTATTTCTCATTCATCTAGTTTTGAGTCTTAAGGTGTATATGCTTACAGTCAAGTCAATATGGGGCTCTTATAGTTGACTAGAAGCGCCAAAGTGGCCATATAACTAGATGGCATGGATAGGCACTGAGAGACATGCCCGCCACTAATGGAAAAGTTGGGGCCCATATTTAATGGTAGAAAGGACTTCACTTCTAAACATATGGCTCATAGTCAGCAAGTCATACACAGACACCGGCTAGTATATCTTTTAGAGAATGTCCATGGCAGAGAGTGAGTGATCACTTCTTCTCCTTGAAATTGTTGTAATTCCTCCTCTTCTCTCATATAAGCTTCATCAATAGGGTGTTCGAGAGGCACACCCTATTGATGAAGCTTATATGAGAGAAGAGGAGGCCCACCATTCCTTGCTCTTTCTCTTGAGAGTTCTCTTCCATTTTTCTTATGCTAGTCGGTTGGGTGGGCTTTGATGTATTTCAATCCGAACTTCATTACATTTTGACTTTCTTCATTTTCTCACAAGGTTGGAGTTGAGTTATCTTTTGCTTCTCTACCACTTTCTACTTGTGTGCTCATGTCATGGCACTTGGAAGCTCCTCAAGTTGCACCACTCTAGTGCACGAGCTTGAGTAGCTTTTTGGTTCCGATGGGAAACTAAATCATGCATATGGGATAGGAGCTATCTTGGGTGTTGTTGGAAAGATTTTACTTCCGATACTCCTTGGTGTAGTGGTCCTTTGCTTCCAAGCAATTTTTGCATGGAGGTGCATCTTCAAGAAGGGAACAATTCATTTGGATATGCCCATATTTGCCACACCAATAACACATTATGGGTTGTTGGGGTCCATTTTGTTGAGGGCTCATTCCTACCCGTGACTCGATGTTAGATTGGTTTGGATAGAAAGTGGAAGTAGAAGGGAGAGAAGGTGGCGCTAGGGATGAGGAGTGTCTCGTCCCTAACCATTGCATGCTTGGGACCTCATTCTGCATTTAGTTGGGGATTCATGTTCCCTTGAGGTAATAGCAATCCCTTGCTCCATGTCCCCCTTTTCAATTCATGTTCATTGGACAACTTCTCCATAGTGGATCGACGCAAGAGGCATATGCACAGCCACCTTCAGCCATATAATGACGGAATATCAGTTTTTAAGACCTCCTCCCCTCCTTGCAAATCTTCATGCTGACTTTTGCAAGTCTTTCATCCGTGTCAAGTAATTTGGAAAAGAAAATAACCTTGAGAAAGTAAGCAGTTTTGGTTTTCCAAAAACCATAGGATGCACACGTTTGCATCGAGGTCGTTATTTTGGTGCAATAGAAATCAAAAAGCTTGCAAAATAAAGGCACATGCGATTTGGAGATTCAATTATATACAGACTGCATACACACACGTATAAAACTGAGAGCTGCCATAAGCTGGTTTCGAATTGATCCGTTTGGATATTCAGAAAGATATGGTTGATAGAAACCAACGCATTGGCGTGTCTATGAATGACCTGACAGTAGCTTCTCGTGAAACAAGACAAGACAGTAAGCTTTTGCACTCTTTTGTGAAAATCTGGGACGGCTCACTCAGCTCAAAATGACAAATTTCAGTGTGAATTCAGTTCCATGTTTCATTTGAAGTAGCTCACTAGTCGCCTACTCGTTAAGCGGGACAGATGAAGGAAAAAAAAAAAAAGAGGGGGATGGCACCGAAACCTGATACAATGCCAAGCTGATGAAAGAAAGCGAGAACAAAGCTTGAAAGTGAAGACAACCCCAGAGATTCCAGGCTCGGCATTTCCCAGCGGTAAACCCGTTACCGTTAAAACAATTATCAACTGTGTTAAACAGTTGACGAGCTGACGTTAGCTTGCTGTGATTAAGCTGCATGGACCGGACATGAACCTTGGGCCCTTCGACTCCAGTTCAAGGTTCATGGGGGGCAAGAGTTCAACCCCCACCGCCAACATGTAAAGGACATGTTTATCATGGAAAGTTGTATGTTGTGGTTGATGGGCCACCGTTTGTCTTTCCTCGCGATAGTTGTGACCGTAGTCTAACTCAGCTATGTAAACTCTTGTTTTTGTGGGATAAGGAGGATCCCATGGGTACTATGCCCTTCCTTGTACAGTTGCAATTTCAAAGTTAAAGCCTGGAGGAGTAGGCCTCGGCTAAACCTCCATTTAAAAAAAAAAAAATCATGTCCACAACAATGGAGGTTCAAGGAATTAGTAGTATACTCCGCAAGCCACAGTCCATAGACAAAACCATATGAAATCTCATAAAGATGCTATCATATTGAAAATTTGGCCAGTTTTAAGTATTGACCTACTCTACTCTCATACGCTTGAAAGTTGAAAGAGGAGTGCATGCACTCAAGAGAACTTCTCTATCTCTTATCTCTCTCACATTTAGCTGTTCATATCGAGTCAATCCATCATTCATGAACTATGGACCTTTAGTAAAAAAAAAAAACTACGTCACTTGTTTAGAATCTCAATTGAGTTAGGAAGTAATGCTAAGAGCCCCCTCTAAGAAGCTTCATATCTATGTCATATGAAAATAAACAAGAAATCCATGAGTAGTGTTTGCTTTGAATCCTCATAGACTTTTGACTCCCATGGTATCAGCATGACATTTCATTGGGTCTCCCTCCAAGGGGAAAAATGGTCCTTTGCTTCTCTTTCCCTTCGTATTTGTGTAGTTTTTCTTCTTTTATTAAGAACAATTCAAGCATTGGTGTTCGAAAGCAAAAGCCACTTTTATAATGGATGTGCTCAAATTTAAGTTTCCTTTTTTAGCGTTTTTTTCATATTGATCATGGGGATTGAAGTAATGGATGTATGTTTGAGGAGACCTATATCTTTTTGCAATAGCATTTGTTTCAAATATTTTAGGTGGTAGTAGTAGAAGTTTATTTCTCTCTCACATAACCTCCATTGATATCAAAGCATTCGCACATCAAACCCATGAATCCCATGATGAGCGACATAACCTTAGGATGGTCTTCTTGTCCATGTGATGAGGAGGATCCAAAAAATCTTAAGGCTTTTTTGCATTTGTACATACATTTTTTGGTTGTCTAAACATTGGTTACTCACCCAAGATAATGTCTTTGTCAAAAACCCCATAGCCAAAGATAGTTATGTTCCTCGATAGCTAAATTCTCCCTAGTTGCTCATCGTTTATAACATGCCAACTTCTGATAAACACTTTGGTATTTTATCCAAAACTCAACTACATGATAATCATGTTTAAATTTTTAGATATTCCATGAGTTAATCTTTACAGAAAAACTACCAATTGGGGAAAAAAGAGGAGTTGACCATCCAGCTAACCTTAGAAAAGAGTGTACATCATTCACAGTTTGAGGTACATGCCATTCTTTAATTACTTTAATTTTTTTTGGATCTAGATGAATGCCTTTACTAGAAACAATATGGCCTAAACACTCTAATTCTTTTTGGAAGAAATAACTCTTTTTAGGATTGGCATAAAGTTTGTTTTTGCATTACAAATTAAAGACTAATATGGCCTAAACACTCTAATTCTTTTTGGAAGAAATAACTCTTTTTAGGATTGGCATAAAGTTTGTTTTTGCATTACAAATTAAAGACTATTGCTAAATGATTTTCATGGTCACTATCATTCTCACTATAGACAAATATATCATCAAAGAAAACAAGAACAAAAGCTTGGTAATCAAGAAAAATATTATTCATCATAGATGCAAATGTACCAGGTGCATTGGTGAGTTCAGAAGGCATTATCATGAATTCAAAGTGACTAGTTTGAGTTCTAAAAGCAATCTTATAAATGTCATTTTGTGGCATTCGTATCTGATGATACCTAGATTTAAGATCAATTTTGCTAAAGACATGTGCTCCACAAAGTTTATCTAGCAAATCATCTATCCTATGAATAGGAGATCTATTTTTAATTGTGATCTTATTGAGCACTCTATATTCAATGCACATCCTATAAGCCTTGTTCGTCTTGTCTACTAAAAGAAAAAGTGCTCCAAAGGGAGAAGAACCAAGTCGTATAAGTCCTTTTTTTTTGAACTTGATTAGCTATTTCTTGTTGATGTAAAGGTCAATGCCTATAAGGTGCTTTATGGGGAAGAGAAATACCAGGAATTAAGTTTATACTATGGTCAAGAGATCCTCTAGAAGATGGTAGTTTAGAAGGAAAATCAGCCATAAAATAATCCGTATAAGAAGCCATAAATGATTTATGTGCATTAAGAAGTGTATGTGTGTAATAAACTATGTTATTGACAAAAATAATACACGAGTTGTAGCCTTTCCTAAATGCATATTTTACTATGGTAATGGTTGGAAGTCATGCATTGTAGACAAAGAAATATCTTGATTGTGAAACTTAAAACTCATTGTGTGTGTGTGTAATCATAATCAATGCATGGATTATAATGATGTCAAAAAGGCATACCAAGTATCACATCATAGGACTACAAAGGAGCAATTAAGAATGTGTGTTCATCTATGTATGAACTATACAAATCTGAACATTATGCATTTCACTTATAACATTATATCTATTTCCTTGAAATGAAGCTTTAACTTTATACATAGAAGGAAGGGGTTTTAATTGGAGATCTTGCACTAGTGTATGAGAAATAAAATCATGCAAATTACCATCATCATGTAAAATAATCACAACTTCATCATTAATAATACCTTGCATGCAAAGTAAAGAATGAATAGAAAATGCATTACCCAAGGTACTTTTATCTTTTTCTAGTGCTTCTTTGGTCCAATCAGGTTGATTATCAACAAGAACCACCTCCATGTTGTGTATTTGAGCTCTGACAGACTTCATGTTGCTAGTTCAAAACTTACGTTTAGCAGTATGACCAAACTTACCACAATGCAAACAAGTGATACGGGGCCTCTTTTATTGAGCATCCATCATCATAGTTTGAAGGGTTGGAGGTTTGGTAGGGTATAAGGGGGTCGACTTATGAACTAGTGTGAAATTGGATTGAGGAAGGCACTCAAAAACAGATGGGCACTGAAACTAGGGGAAGAGAAAGTAGTGAAAGGATGCTTGAAAGGAAAAGTATTCTTGATTAGTTGCTGTCGTTGACGCGTTTGTTGTAAGTAAATGGACTTGGTTATGGATTGAAACTCCTTCTCAGCATCATGTGCAAAAGAAATAGCTTCATAGAGGGTCATGGGATGTAGCGTGTTGAGCTTGGCTTGGATTCCAATCTCCAAACCATCTTCATAATTCCATTGCAAGGTATCTTCAAGAATTGTTTCAAGCAAACTAATAAGTAGTAATCGTTGCCAAAAACATTCAGTGTACGTAGACACAATATCTCCATCTTTCCATACAAAAGCTGTCCATGATCCATGAGCATGTAAGTGGAACTGAAGAGGAAGGAAGGGTTCCTTGATTTTTTCTTGAAATGCAATCCATGTGGTGGGGCGATCGGTGCTATGCCGCAAAACATTCCACCATAGTTAAGCTTTACCCACCAAATAATTAGTAACAAATTTCATTTTTTCTGTTTTGGAATATGATTCGTTAGAATAAAAATCGTCGAATAGGGATAGCCATGAAAGAACAAATTGGCCATTCTTTCGCCCATCAAATCATAAAAATTGGAAATTTTAAGCACCAATCTTGGATTGCATGCCTTATTCTTGAGCGGTGATAATGGCCTTTACCACCCTAACTAGGTTGTTTTCATCACTCTATATTTGTTGGAGTGTAGCATCACATTCTTTTATCTCGTTTTGAGCATGTTGGAGTGTGTGTCTTAAAAGCTCCAATTGTTGCTCAATTAGTACCCTAGGTAGGGGTGATGTACAAAAATCCTCGGTATTATGGGTAGGATCCATGGCTTTATATAGAATCAAAACCTAAGACTAAGCATGTGAAAAGATTTATTTTTAACAATAATGTATATATAAAAAATAATAATAAATAAATAAAATAAATGAGAGTATTTGATAAATAAAAAAATAAATAAATAAAAGGGAAGAGAGTGTTAAATAAATAAATAAGGTGAAGAGAGTGTTAAAAGTTATGTTAAATATTAATTAAAAGGAATGGGGTATCAAAAAGTGAAAATAGGATAGTGGATAAAGCTTATCTCTTGGAAGTAGAGGTTGTGGGTTCAAATCCCATGCTAACTAAGGAACTAAGTAGACTAACTAGAGAAATTTAGTAAACTAACTAGGAAAATAACTAAGCACTTATTGCCACTCATAACTTAGAATTGGTTCGCGCATAGCCAACGGTTGCCAACGAAACCAAAATGAACCAAGTTTTCCATGAGTGCTAGTGAAGCCAAAGATGCCAAAGATGCCAAAGTTATACCATAGTTCTATGCCTTAGTCGATGTCTTGGAGTAATCCAAAGAAGTAACCGAATGATAACTGACTTGATAAACAAACTTGAAACCCAAAGGAGTGGCTGAATGATAACTAACTTGATAAATGAACTTGATAATCAAATTTGAAAACCGAACCAAGCTCAAAGAGTGAACAATGCACAGTGAGCATAGTGAGCACAGGGAGTATGGTAGGTACATTGAGTACACTGAGTACAGTGAGCACAGTGAGCACGATGAGCATAGGGGGTACAGTGGGTACAGTGAGTACGGTGAGCATAGTGAGCACAATGAGCACAAAGGGTATAGTGAGTACAATGAACACAGTGCACAATATGACAGAAGCATAGAGCACAGTACCAAATTTGAAAAAAATCGAAAAAAACCGACGAACCAAAAACAAACAAACTTGATAAACAAAAACATGGATCGGATGGTTGAGACAGTTGTCGATTCACAAGCGAATGCCACAAATCATGACTGGAAGTTGATACATACACCTTCACAGATGTGCCTTGGCTCTGATACCACTGTTGACTAGATCTCACAAACACATGCATGCACAGAATAGTACAGAAACGAAATCTCACAAAAGTTCTCAGAGAATAGAAAGACACAAGAGACTTTACACCACATTGGGTACAATCTCCCCCGACATACTCTGATGGAAGATTCTATAAGAGCATGTGTATTAGGTATTTTTCATTATGTCCTAAATAGAAGATGAATGAGGGTGGTGCTTTGAAAAGCATTCATTTATGAAAATCTGGTTTATTTACAGAATCGTTGTTTTCTAAAGTGATCTATTATTATTTATATACAAAAATCTACTACTTTTACAAAAACATCGCTTTATAAAGTGATCTATTATTTTTACAAAAAAATAACTAAAATAGTATCTTCTAAATATCTTCAAAAATATTTGAATAAGTCCATGTGCATTCACACCCTCATGAGTCTTCACCTGCTAAATCAAAACACAAATGACATTAAGACCCTCAAAATATTAAAATCCATATAACATTCCATTATTCCATAAAGTATAATAGGTATTGAAGACTATACAGAACCACATGAGGACTGTGCTGACTGCAAAACCATAGTTGGGGGTAGACATCTCTAACATGGCCTCCATATCACAAGTTGAGATATGGAATGGATGCATGGACAAGCTTATATAAGAAGGTATTGGGCTCCTCTCTTGAGAGATACATGCACATATATAGAGAGAGATGCATAAGGAGGTATCTTTCATCACCATCACTACAAAGAAGGTTGCTAAAGTGTTGCTCCTACTTATCTATTGAAGGAAGGAAATATTATGGAAGTTTCAAAGGATTTGGGATATTGTAGGGAGATTGTACACACCAAGAGATTGAAGACTTTGAATGGAGAGCCATTAGGAGAAAGATCCAAGAGAAGAAGGATAAGTGGAATTCGGGAATCTCAACATGAATTTTGAAGACTATTATCCCTTTTCATAGATTTGGGTAACAAAACTCTTCCATTTATTCACTCAATCCTTGCATAATTATCTACAAATAAGGATTATTAAGAATGTACCATGTTAGAGTCCCTTTGTTCCATTGAGAAGCGCCTAACTATGTTTTAAGGTTATTCCTTTCACTTTGATTGCAAAACGTCTTTTTGTAGTGATCTCCTAATTCCTAAATGCTTCTATAACCAGTAAATATGGAAACATTTCATTTTATGTCAATTCCAAGTGAAGAACGAGTATGATACATGTGGAACTTGAAGGCTAAGACTAATTTCTCCTACTTGAACTAATGGAAGTAAAGAAGTTTCATCCAACTACTTGTGAAAGAATAGTTGACCACAATCCAAGTGGAAATTGGACCATAGTCCAATTCAAAGTCGGACCATAGTCTAACTGGAGGCCACTTGACTTTATTTGACCATAGTCCAAAGAGCAATATAGAGTCCTTAGTATAAAGTCCAAAAACTAGTACTGAATTTTCACTTGTTGCTCTAGCACAATGGTGAGAACCACGTTAAGAAGCTCCACCTCCTTAATGTCAATCCGCGGAAGAGATAGGAGTGATATGAAGATCGTGAATGTGAGATGAAGTGAGAGTGAAGGTGAGAAGCATAGAGATGCACACACACAATGAAGAGACAAGCAAGACACAATGGAAGGTGAGAAATCAACTCTATTACTCAAGAACACTCTTACAAGCTCAAGCTCACTCTAGCTCATACAAGTCTACACTAGCTAACCTAAAAAATGAGCTCTCTAGCTCTTTTTATAGTTTCTAGACTAGTTTTGACCGGTTTCACATCTAGTAATCGGCATAGTTAAAAAATAGGTCCTAGATGCTATTTGAAAGGGTAAACGGTGTCTAAAAATAACCAAAATTGATATGCTCATTCTACCTTAGCTCCTCAAGCTCGAGGACTCCTCGGCTTGCACAAAATGGATCTATAAATTAGAAAAAGGTTTTTTTCTATATTACATATGTTACAAAAGTGATGAAAATCACTGTTGAATGTTTGAAAAAGTAATATAAAACATATTTGTTTGAGAAATTGATCCGACTGACTCCCTGCTTCTTCATTATGCTCTGTCTTCACATGCTTCCGCGTCTTCTATGCCTCTTGCTACTACCAACACCCCCCTCCCTCTCGCTTCTGTCGTCCACGACAGAACCTTGTTGTGAGGTCTGTCGGATATAGTTCTGTAGTAGTTCCTGAGCGAGGGTGTGTTCTGATATACGAATTCCTCGGGCCAGATCTGCCTCGAGTTTCTCCCAATCAATGGGTTGCGGTTCATCGGATGGTGGGAGTCGATAATGCATAGAATATACCATCTGTTCACAGGCAAATAATTGTAATAGGTGTGTAGGCCTGCTGATGAACACTTTTGAATGGTATTCCCAGAAACCGGTTGTGAACATTTCTTCGAACGTCTACTTGTAGCACGCCGGTAAGTATTTGATTCTGCAATGCCAGGCATAACACACCTGTAGCGATGGCGTTGTACTCATTATAATATGCAAGATCTAGATTGCCATTCTCGAAGCCCGGGGTGTTTACATGAGGTGCCTTAACGCGATGGAAGATTTTGAAAACCATTTGCATCATGTCAAATATCTTGACAGTCATGTGCACTGCTATATCATCCATATGTTTCAAGCAAGGGAGCCAGTGGCGAATCGTTGCCATCATGTATCCGATAGTGGGTGGTCCTGTTGGTGGCCTGAAATATGGATAATTCAACCAATCTTGGCATTGCTTATTGTTTTGTACCTTAATAGCAAATGCTATCCAGGAGTGGCGACGTGGTACTGGTCCCCAACATGGGTTATACTTTAAGTGTAAAGGAGCCTTGACCCATGTACTCATCATTTCAGGGTAATTCTGTAAAAGATCCTTGCGCCAGTCTGGTTGATAGATCGCTCCGCGTTACGCATCTAGTGGCAAGTCTTTAGGCTCGAATTGAGTAGCGTGAGAAGGTTTCTTGCCTATTTCTTTCTCTATGGCCAACTGATATTCGGCCATTAACATAAAGTACGGTTTGTACTGTAGCTCACGCCCTGATATGTATCTTCGAGGGGCCAAGTGAGCGAAGTAGGGGGACTGTAGAATTCGTTCTTCAATCATTGCCATGGCGTGTAACTTCGCCTCTACTCTGGCTGAGTGTGTTGTGCCAAGTTCTTCAATTGTCTTCATCCATGCGGGAGTTGGAAGTTCGTAAGTCGTCTGGCCTTCGGCCATGATGCATCCGCCTGGGATGGGTTGTGGCTCGTATGCTTCTTCAAAGGTTTCTTCCACCGGAGTGGTTACGGTTTCTTCATCAGCTGGTAACTCCGGTGGGGAATCTGGCCTGGGTGGTGCTTCATAGATTGCTATCCTTGATTCAAGTGTGGATACCTTGGCCCGTAATGCGTTGAGTTCCTCTAAGATGTCAGGAGAAGGGTCCGCAGGAGCTGGTAGTCCTTGCTGTACAGGTGCTCTTAACCGGAGTAGTTTATGCTCTTCTTTCAGCTTCTGATATTCCTCGTTCATTCTATCGTACTCATCTAATAACCTGACATGATCATCTAGCAGCATTTTCATTGATTCTGAGGGAACTGCTTTGAACCGTCTAGGACTTAATGGTTGGTCAGGATGATCGAGAGAAGCTTCTAAATTTTCTCTGTTTTGATCCTGTAAGCGCTGGTTCTCTTCTTTTGCAGCTGCTAAGTGTCGTCTTAATAGTCCCATATTTCTCGTTAGGGTTGCGTTGCGAATTGTCTGTGCCCTTGACAAGTTATCAAGATCAATAGTGGCTTCTTTGGTCTTTTCTTCACTTTCTAGTTCCAATTTATGATAAGCCTCTCGTAGCTCTTGGTAGCGGGTGTTCAATGAGGCATTCTCTATCGACAATGAATTAAGCTGCGACTGTAGATCGTTCATTGTCTGTTGCAGCGTCCGGTAATTATTGCCAAGAGATGCAAATTCATCTCTTACTTGAGTCATGCAGGTGAACATTTGTCGGAATGCGGTATCTACAATGGGTGATAATATTAATGGTGTGCTAAGTGAAGATGCAGTTGGTGTTGATGCAAGGGGAATGGGGGTGGGAAAGTGGATGCTATGGTGATTGTGGAAAATTGTGATGTGCCTATGTGTGGTGGTGAACTGAATGAAGTGAGTGGTGGTGCAGTGGGCGGTGATATATCCATGTCATTGGACGTGGTATCAAGTGCGGTGACTGTGAATAATGGTGTGACTATGGGTGTGTGCGTGGGTGTAAATACAGGGTTTACGAAGGATGAAGAGTAATTTACAGGGGTTTTTTCTTGTACTCCTTGGGGGGAAGGGGAAAGTGGGAATATGGTGGGGCGGGGAGGTGAGACAGGGGAGAAGGTTAATGGAGGTGAGAATGGAAAAAAATGTCTTGGAGGTGTGGGGAAGGATGGGAAAGATGGAGGGATAAAGGGGCTAGATGGAAAGGTAGACGTCCTAGGTGGTAGACTAGGAGATTGATGGATCTTTGCTAGGACCCCACACACCAGTGTGTACAAGCTCCAAGTAGTCTTCATACATGTGCCCCTTCCTGTTGAATGGTTGCCTGTGAGCTTTACCAAAATTGACATGCTCCACATTTATATATCATATGTTGCTTGGTCACATTGGGAATGCCAAGCACACTTTGATCCCTACATATTTGCTTTAGTTTTCTTTCTCCTATGTGTCCTAGCCTTTTGTGCCATATCTCTAGCTCAAATAGGGTTTGATCTCTATAATTGAATCGTGCTATGTTCCTTGTGTCTTCAATCTCAAATGTAAATAATCTACCAGATTTCTTACCTTTAGCAATCCTTTTGAAGCCTTATTGAGGGTCTTCCACGTATGCTCCATGCTTAGTGAATCTGATGTGTAAGCCTTTCTCAACAATCTGTCCAACACTAAATAGGTTTTTGGTTATAGTTGGCACATACAAAACCTTACTCAAGAGATTCATATTACCATCATATGTCTTGACATTTCCAATTTTCTTGGCTGAGTGTTTAGTGTCATCACCTATCTGTACTTCATGCTTCCCTTTGGGTTCTTCAAGATCAAATAATAAAGCTACATTTCTAGCCACATCGTTGGAACAACCTGATTCAATATAGAAAAGATGCTCATCATCGTTACCTTGCTTGGATGACATATTCATGATGAGTAGTGAATCTTCTTAGTCTTATGTATAGTTTTTATAATCTCTTCTTCCTCTGAAACCTACTTGATAAGTGTGTTGTTGTAGCCTTGATTGTAGTTTTGATTATAGTTGCTTCCTCCATTGTTGTACGTGCCTCTAGATTGTCTATAACACCTGTATGGAAGCCTCTTCCTCTTTTATTCATTGTTTTCTTGAAGCATTCTTCTGTGGTGTGGTCGGTAAGACCACAAATGTTGCAAAATGGATTGTTGTAGGATCCCCCCCTTCCTTGCTTTCCTCCTCTACCTCTTCCTCTAGCACCGCTTCCTCTTCCTGTGAAGTTGGCTTGAGAGGTACTAGCCTCATCTTCACTCTTCTTGAGTTTACCTTTATCTTTACTTTTATTCCTATTTGTATAAAGGTTAGAAGATTGATTACCTCTAGAGTTGTCACCATTCTTGTTGAGCTTTGTCTCATGGGTGAATAGTTGCCCCATCAAGGTGTTGAGGTCAGGTATTTTCATATCCATGTAAAGGTCCATTGATGTGGTGAAGGACTCCCACTTGTCATCAACTTTGATGCCATTAATGATCTGCCTTACTACGTGTTCTTCTTCTATCTCCTCTCCAATGCTTGCAAGATGGTCAACCATATCTTTCATCTTGGTTACATAATCAGCCACTCCTTGCTTTGGTTTCTTCTTTAGAGTTGTAAACTCCATCCATAGCTCATTCTTCCTAGCTCTTGTACTTTATGAGAAATATGATGAGAGTACTTCCCAAGTCTCTTGGGAGGTCTTGAAATTCCTAATGTGAGGCAACAAGAAATCAGATATTGAGTTTAGCAGATAAGACCTAGCAAGAGCATCCTTTGCACACCATGTGGTCAACCTTTCTTGTTCTTCCATTGTGGGTTGATGCTTGCTCCTAAATGTTGGCATCTCTTCATCTCCTGAGATGTATCCATATAGACTTCTCCCTTGAAAGTAGCCTTGCATCCTTAGTGACCATGATGAGTAGCTGTTTTTGTCCAATTTGTGAATGAAGGATGGAAATCCATCTCCCATCTTGCTTGTTGTTGCTTTGATACCACTGTTGGAGGAGATGGAGGATACTCTTCAGAGATGAATAGGTGTTGCTTAAACCTACTTCACACTAGCCAAGAACAACTTCTAGAGAGTGTAGTGGGCCTCTTTGCATGCTAATGATCATAACTAATCACCTATGTTGCTTGGAACATGATCCACTAATCAATGGATCAAAACAGATAGGTAGGAATTGATCCAAGACCAAAAATCTTGCTATTCTTGTTTCTACACCTATTCAATGTTTTGAATAGTTCTCTGTGCACAACATCAATTAGCTTAATTCCTTTTGGGAAACTCAAATTAGCTTAGATAGCTACCAATCATGATTAATTTCATAAAAAATGATGGACTACACACTGAGAATGGTGCTTAATAAATCACATAACCTTCCCAACAATTATGGGATGCATCAGTCAACATACAAGAGAGTACAGATATGTTAATATCTCATGATCTAGAGAGGAAATGATAATGAGACTTTGTAGTCATATACTAAACAGTAAGCTGAATCTACTACGCTTTAAATCATAACAAATGATCAATCATACACTGAGAACAAGCTCTGAGAAAGTCACTCTTTTGATGTACTCATAACCAAGAAATGAAATGAGAATGCAATGATAATATGTATATTATATGCTATACAAATACAGTGTCATTGGCAATCATACATTGCTCAATGTGTGAGAGGTGAATGAGCTATGAGATGAGCTCTCAATTCACAATAGATCCTCTTCACAATGATCTCAAGGACTCGAGATGATATGCAGGTCATTTGATCCTCTTTTTATAGTTGGGTTTGGAGCCAAAGTTTGAATTCAAATTCAAAAGATCTACCTAAAAGTGAATCCTAAAGTGTAGGATATGTTCTCTCATTAATGAATTGCCATGATTTAAAGCTTCCTAACTCCACATGGTTGTAGAACACTTTTACAAAGGTAAATGTGAAGGAACTTTTACAAGCGTTTGATCATATAGAGTCTCATATGGCTTATGACAATAAACCAAGTATGTGGGCTTGGTTTTTATTGCATCAACATCACTCACAACCATATATTTAGAATGCAATGATGCATCATAATGACATGTAACAACACATGCCCAAAAATATTGAGCCATTTTGGATTCATCATTCTTTACATTTAAACAATTTTTAGCAATAGACACGTCGGATTCATTCTTCTTTTCATTGCACTTATCAAGCTTTCTAAAGTCATCAATAATATGATCAACTCTCTAGCAATATTTGCATCTCTTCTTCTTGTGCAAATCAACATCATTAGAGAAATGAGTGGAAGAGGAAGGTTGATGCTTTGGTTTTGATGAACTCAAAGTTGAACCATACTTGCTTTTCCCTTTTTGTGAGATAGCAATTGCTTGTGTTCCCTCAATCAAACCACTCGTATTTACTTTAGATTTGCACTTGTTAAAAAAGAAGAGAAGAAACCGCATCAAATGCATACACATTTGGATTCCCTTTTGCAACCAATTGGAGTGTAGTGACAAAGATTTGAAAACATTCTGGTAATCCTTTCAACAATGTAGGGATGAGTGACACATTTGGAATAATCTAATCTATGTTTTTCAATTGCTCTTTCAATTCCTTGATGCATGTCACATACACATCCACATACTCATTTTCAACCATACATATTGTAGTGGAATACTTTGATATGCCACTTAATAAATGTGTTTTATGTTTTTACTTTTTTGAGATGCAAAGGTAGAGTACACAAAAAGTTACCTCGAGCAAAATGGGGAGCAAAAGAAGCAAGCGGATTAAGATGAAGAAAAGAGGATGACTAAGATGAAGAAAAGAGGATCCATTTCATCAAGGAGAGAGGAATAAACAAACTCCCAATTTCCTAAGTTGTCTAATTTCCAAAGTTGCCTAATTTTCTACTTCACCAATTTCCTAAGTTGCCTGATTTCCCATTTCACCAATTTCCTAAGCGGCCTAGTTCCCCATTTCACCAAATCCCTAAGTTGTCTAAATCCCCAAGTTGGCCAATTTCTCCAAGAAGTTGTCTATTTTCTTTGTTGACTATTTTTTCGAGCTCTTAGGTGACCAAGTTGACCATTTTAATAAATTTAGTTGACTCATTTCAAAAATTTCCTTTTTTTACAAATTTAGATGACTTACTCCGAAAGTTTTCCTTTTTTATGAATTTAGTCCGCTTACTCCAAAAGCTACCCATTTTTATGAATTTAGTGTACGTACTCCAAAAGTTGCCCATTTTTGTAAAGTAGTTTATTTTTTAAGAAAATGGTCTACTTCTGTTTTAGTCTAGTATTTCACTTGAAAAAGCGACTAAATTTCCCATAATCTACACAAGGACGAATTTTTCAGCCACTTGCATGCAGAGGATGGATAGTGGATGGTGCTAAATAATAAAATTTAGAAGATAGTGATGGTGTAGGAAAAGTGGGCCGAGAAGGAAGTTTCCAGAGTGCTAGAATAGTCGGTGAGCGTGCAAAAGGAAGAAAATAATTTTTTCCCTGTTGCTACCCTTCAAATCCTTCTAGTCCAGAAAAACGATATAAGAAGACCTCTCCATCTAGGCAAGGAGGGAGAGACAGAAAGAGGAGGCATAGAAAGAAAACCTCTACATAGTGTGTAGAGGGGGGAATCCCTTCCATCTTCTCCAAGGGGTGGATGAAATATTGAAGCATGGAATTGGGAGTTGTGTGAAGGAGGAGTCGGTTAGGCACTTGACTACAATAGGTGGAGTTGAGCAAGGGTATTTGCCACTACATGCCTTACAAGTTCTCAAGTTCCTAGTCTGAAAAGATGTCTTCCTTTGCTTATAGAGTAGTGAGTTCGGACTCTCCCCCTCCCATCTCTTTATGTGCTATTGTGTCTTGTCCACGTAATTAGCCATAAGATTATCTTGTATTGGAAGAAGTGTCCTATTCTTTTCTATAATTTGTGCTATTCTAAATCTTCAATAAGGTGCAAAACAAGCCAACTTATGTTTTTGGTTGGTGTGTGCCTAATAGAGCATAGGTATACTTCCCTAAGGAGAACCCTCTTGAGTAGAAGGTGCTTTGGGAGATTAAGCATTCATTTTTGCCTCTTCAAAATGGAGTGCAAGGGTCTCCCTTCTTCAGATGGCATGCACAGTGGGACCCTTCTCTCTTTGGTATAGAGGTTTGAAGCAATGAGAGAAACCTAAAATTGCATGGTTTTATTTTGGGGATCTATTGTACATCCAATTCCAAGGACTAATACATGCATTGATTGGAAAGGTTTCCAAAAGAAGATAGTTATTTGAAGAGCTTGCAACATTCGACTTAGTTCTTGTCTAGTGTGTCCTTTGAGGATTTCAAGTTGGCTTCTTTTTTTTTTCAAGTCAAATTCAAATCATTGACTTTACTTGATCAAGTCAGATTCATTCAACTTCAATAACTAATAGAATCACTATGAAAGCTATCACAATTCAACAAAGGAGTATTCATTACAACAACTATGGATAAGATACATCTAATCAAAGCTTATTAAAGAGAGGAGGGGCTCTTCCTTTGAAGTCTACAATGCAACATCATGTCAAAAAGTGGAAAATTCAACAAGAAGGATAGGAGTAGCCAACTAATTGGACAATCACTAAACGCAAGGCTCAGCTCAAGCAGAAGAAGAAGAGAAAAGGAAAAAAAAAGAGAAGAAGGTACTTTACTTCTCTTTGAGAATGGAGAACGTCTAAGTGGTGGGCAACCTGTAGCGAAATACTCTAATATGACATTTAAATAATGTGTTTTATGTGTTTAATTTTTCAAGATGCAAAGGTAGGGTACATGAAAAGTTACCTTGAGAAAAAAAAGGAGCAGAAGAAGTAAGAGGACTAAGATGAAGAAAAGCGGAGGACTAAGATGAAGAAAAGAGGATCTAGTTCATCATGGAGGGAGGAATCAACAAACTCCCAATTTCGTAAGTTGCCTAATTTTCTACTTCACCAATTTCTTGAGTTGCCTTATTTCCCATTTCACCAATTTCCTAAGTGGCCTAATTTCCCATGTCACTGATTCCCTAAGTTGTCTAAATTCCTAAGTTGGCGAATTTCTCCAAGAAGTTGTCTATTTTTTAGTCGACTGTAAATTTTGTTGACTCATTTCAAAAATTGCCCCTTTTTACAAATTTACCCGACTTACTTCAAAAGTTTTCCCTTTTTGTAAATTTACTCCACTTACTCCAAAAGTTGCCAATTTTTATGAATTTAATCTAATTACTCCAAAAGTTGCCCATTTTTGTAAAGTAGTCTATTTTTTAAAGAAAATGGTCTACTTTTGATTTAATCTTCTGTTTCACTTGAAAAAATGACTAAATTTCCCAGAATCTACATATGGACTAAATTTTCAGCCACTTGCATGTGGAGGATTCATGGAAGGTGGATGACGATGAATACCAGAATTTGGAAGATAGTGATGATGTAGGAAAAGTGGACCAAGAAGGAAGTTTCGAGGGTGCCAAAATTGTCAGTGATCCTGCAAAGGGAAGAAAATAATTTTGTCCCTTTTGCTACCCTTTAGCTCGTACTACTCTAGAAAACTATATAAGAAGACCTCTCCATCAAGGGAGGGAGGGAGAGAAAAAAAGAGGAGACATAGACATAAAAACTCTACATATTGTGTAGAGGGGGGAGTCCCTTCCATCTTCTCCAAGGGGTGGATGAGAGATTGAAGCATGGAATTGGGAGCTGTGTGAAGGAGGAGTGGGTCAGGAACTTGAGTACAATAGGTGGAGTTGAGCAAGGGTAGCTGCCACTGCTTGCCTTACAAGCTCTCAAGTTCCTAGGCTGAAAAGATGTCTTCCTCTTCTTGTAGAGCAGTGACTTGGGACTCTTCCCCTCAATTTTTCATCTTTTTATATGATATTTTGTCTTGTACATGTAATTAGTCATCAAGCTACCTTGTATTAGAATAAGTTTCCTATTCTTGTCTATATTTGTGTTGTTCTAAATCTTCAATAAGGTGCAGAACCAACCAACTTTTGTTTTTTTGGTGTGTGCCTGAGAGGGCATAGGGTATAATTCCCTAAGGTTAACCCCATTGAGTAGAAGGTGACCTAGGAGATTAAGCATTCATTTTTTCCTCTTCAAATTCGAGTCAAGGGGTCTACCTTCTTCACATACGTCCTCAAGTTGCTTCCTCAAGTATGCAACACATGCTTCATTATACATGGCATACAAAGAAGCAAGAGTGTCTCATGTCTGTCTTGATGTAGAACATGACCAAATTTGTTGAACTATATGACACTTACAAAAAGCACGATCAATGCATGAGCTTGAGTATCTTTGCCATCCCATCCAAGGTGCTCTTATATAGATGGAGAAGGAGTAACCATTGTGGATAAAAATTCCATAAAAGAGACCCAAACACAAAGTACCTTTGAGATGTCTAAACACACATTTTACCACTTGGCAATGCTTAGCACGAGGGCTATGCATAAATCAAGTCAATTGGGAAATTACATATTGTATGTTCAACCTTGTGTTACATGCATATATTAGACATCTCAGAGCTTATTGATAAGGATAAGTATCACATACATCACCTACAACTTCAATTTAGAACTTAAATCCTATTTCTTGTGAAGTTGAGGTAGGCTTGCATTCATCCATACCAAAATGCTAAAGTAGTTTCTAAATATACTTTGTTTGATGCACAACAATTCCCCTCTCAATGGACACAAACATGATGCCAATATAGTAATCTAAAAGGCTAAGATATAAGAGATCAAAAGTATGTTACAAAAGCCATATGCGTGTCAATTTTCTTTTCACTTGACTCAGTCAAGAGATTTCATCAACATAAAGAACAAACACTATAAGATCAACCCCTTCTTTTCATACTTAGAGTGTGCCTTCAACTGGACTACATGTAAAACCAAAAGCAATCAAGTTTTTATGTATTTTTCCATATCATGCATGTGGAGCTTGTTTAGGTCCATTCAAAGCCTTATGCAAGTGGAAAACCATATGCTCTTAACCTTTGATGGAAAATCCAAGAGGTTTCTTCACATAGACCTATTCTTGCAAATAGCCATTCAAGAAAGTTTTCTTTATATCCAATCAATGCACTTTTCAACCATGATGGGAAGCTAATGCAATCACATAACAAATGGTAGTCATGCAGAAAGTAGGCATGAAAAATAACCTCATAATCAATGCCATATGTTTGCACATAACCTTTTGCATCTATCCTAGCTTTGTAGCAATCAATGCTACCATTTAACTTTCTTTGAATCTTGTAAACCCACTTAGTACCAATGATATTCTTACCTTTTATTGATTCACAAAAGTCCCGAGTACAATTATTGGTGAATAGAATCCAAGTCTAATTACATTGCACTCATACAATTCTAATGGTCACATGCATCTTCAAAAAGGTGAGTGGCTCTTTATTACATGTGATTGCAATAAGAGATACATCCACAAAGTCACTTGATGCTTGTTGAGATCTTGATCTTGTTCTAGCAAGTAAGGGAGTACTCAATTACATGTAGTACATTTTCAAAATGTACATCAGAAGTGGGCTAAATATCATACTGATTTTCAGCCATGCATGGCTGCAAATTTTTCCAATTTTTAGTGATGTTTGGCTACACATTTTCAAGCAACAGTGACTGAAAATTTTCAGCATTATTTTTTTGCAAATTTGGGGATTTTTTAGCCATGTTTGGCTAGAAAATTTCAGCCATATTTGGCTGAAATTTTCAGCTCTTTGAACCTCATTTGGATAGCCTACATGGCCATATTCAAAAGCACTCCACTGAAACAAAGGCATGAGTGTATCAAATACAATGTATGAACTAAGTGTTGATTGAAATTTGCATTCAAGTAAATGATAAGCTCAATTTTCAGAAAACATCGCATCTAGAATTACAATAGTTTTGTCCGTCAATGGATGGTATAAGCAATAACCTTTACTCTAAATAATATTGTGCATTTGACTATCCATTGGATTTTGCCCATTCCTAGACTCGTAAGGTGTAATGACCCTCAATGATTTTTTAGGAAAACGATTTGAACACCTCGTTTGCACACATGGATGCTTCCACCAAAAAATTATCTGAAAGATGCTTTCCTTTAACCACGCATCATGCTATTTCAAGAAATATTCTAATCTTGTTCTCCCCAACACCATTTTGTTGAAATTTATATGGCACTACACATTTTTGTGCAATGCCTCTTTCAAAAAGAAAAGCAATAAATTCATGTGTCATGTATTCACTACCATGATTTGTGCAGAGGATCAAAAGCTTATTCCACAAAAGAAAACTAAGCCATAGCTAAAAATATTTTAACACTACTATTGTACCAAGACATGACACTATAGTGTTCTTTTTTCTAAAAAATTAAAAAAGAATCACATGTACTAATCAAATAAAATTTTGAAATAACCTTCAAGCCCCATAAATATCTACACTAGAGGTTTTATAAAAAATATATTATAAAAAAGATAACCTTTTTTGATAACTCAAAATGCTGAAATGATTGAATATGGTCAAGAAAAAATATTTTTTTGTAGACTTGTATATGAGAAGAAAGAAAAATCTCCAAAATTTTCTTCACATTGGGATAATTTTCTAATGTTTATTGAAAGTCATATAATCATTTAAGACAAGTCTTGGGAGTTAGAAAAATCATTTTTATAATAAGAAATTTACTACAATACAGGGTGTTCATTATATAGTTATATGCTATAAGAGCCTTCTATATGATATTGATGCGTAAAAACACTAAAATGTCTGGTGTTTTATTTCATAAACCATCATATAGTATCATACAAGTATGCTACATGTCTTTGAACCAATAATTTTTATACCTATCTCACATACACAAAAAATCTCAATATTTCATTGAATAGCCATATTCCACTCTATCAAAAATAAAAATTCATCCTAAAAAATTAGCTTTTCTCAATGATATAAGGTATATAATATCAATCAAAATAATCCTATAAACATTATAAACTAGTTTATATAGAAAAACCTAGCATATTAACTTTGATCATGTAGAATATGCAATATTTGCTCATCAAATGACCCTTTCTTAGTATAGGAAAATAGTAGTATTGTTTGACTTGAAGAAATCACATAGAAATTTGAGTCCGAAGATTTTCAGAAAAATATTTCTAGCTTCAAGAATTTGAAATAGTATTTTGATAATAAGAATTGATTCATATTCATACTAGAACTTTGCAAAATAATTCATAGATGATAATCCTATCATAATACATATGAGATTAATTTTATGCCATAAACCTAGCAAAAACAATTAAAAAGCTCTAATTAAGGATAGAATTATTCTTGCGTATATAAAGTAAAAGATTTAAAATAATGAAAATTATGAGATCATGATTTTAGTGAGAAATACTCACTAACTAACATCACTGAAATTTTTGTGCCAATACTGAATTTAGCATCATAAAATTAGTGAATGGATCTTAATTTTTATAGCCTTTGATGAAAACTATATTTTTGTAGAAATACTCAACCCTTATGCTAACATATTGCATAATTACATTTATGAATGGTTCCTTCTAGTAATCTGAAAAATCCATCAAATAATGTCTCTTTTTTAAGACACCAAAGTGTCCGAGGACAATAAAGTGTCCAAGTACAACACTAGTGTTAAAGAAAAATAATACCTTATTCTTCAGTTTCATAGGATACACTCAAGTATGGCATGCTGCATCACCAATGAAGGATACAAACTATACATTTTTGCCAAAAGATGGAGTCTTGACTAGACCACATTCATCACTATGAACAAGTTGCAATTTTTGTTAGCATGTGTAGCATCATGTTTGGGAAAACAATCACGATGCATTTTCCCAAGTATAAAACCTTCACATGCATGTTTTTCAATGGAATAAAGTGTGTGAGAACCAATAACCATATCCTTCTTTTGCAAGTAAAGAAAAATATTGAAGTTCGAATAGCCAAAATAGGCATGCCATAACTCCATTAAGAAAGTCATTTGAGGAAACCCACTTATATGTATGCAAGTGATACAAGCCATTGCTAATTTCCTTGAAACCACAAGAATAGTGCCTTTTTTGAAATGAATACTATACATTTGTTATGAACAAAGTGTACATGAAGTTTTGCACTAGCAATAGTAGGAACCAAAATAAAATTTTCCTTGATATTGGGTACATACAACCCATTCTTGAGAGTAAAAATACCTCCATTTGTAGCCATAAGCTGAATTTCTCCAACTCCAATAATAGAAGAAGAAGCATTGTTTGAAAAATCTATAGTTCCTCCATTGGATGCATCTTTCAAAGACGCAAAAACTCTTTTTCATGAAGTGATATGCTTTGAAGCACCACTATCAGAAAACCAATCTGAATTAACGTCATTCACAATCATACATGTAGAATGTGATGATGAATCATAATGAAATATAAAAAACACATGCACAAACATCTTGAGCAATGTTAGTTTCATCATTCATTGCATTAGATTCATTCTCAATAATAGTCATGCCAGATTCTTTCTTCTTTTTGTTACGCTTGACAATCTTTCTACATTCATCAGTGGTATGTCCAACCTTTTGACAATACTTGCATCTCTTCCTCTTTTGCATATCACCATCAAGAGAGGAGAAGTGGAAGAGGATGAATGAGGCTTTTGTTTTGATGAACCAAAAGTTGAACCATACTTGCGTTTTACCTTTTATGTAATATCAAGTGCTTGGAACTTCTATTCACTCTTGATTGCTATTCTTCAAAAGAAAGAGAAACAAATTCATCAAAAGTATACATATTTGGATTTCTTTTTGAGACCAACAAAAGTGTAGTAGCAAAGCTTTGAAAATATTCTGATAATCCTTTAAGTAGTGTAGAAATGAGTGATGCATCTAGAATGATCTCATCAATGTTTCCCAATCACTCTTTCAAATCCTTGATGCACATAAAATATACAACCACTCACTCATTTTCAGACATATATACATCTTCAAGTTGCTCTCTCAAGGAAGCAACATGTGCTTCATTAGCTTGTCTTGAAGTAGTGCATGACCAGACGTGTGGAAGAGTATGTCGCTCCACAAAAAGGGAAATCAATGCATGAGATTGAGAATCCTTTCCCATGTAAGTTGCTTTTGGGTAGGTGGAGCAGGCATGGTGACTATACTTGAACAAGATCCGGAGTCTATGACAACAGGTTGCATAGTAGAAGAATCATCAAGTCACTTGTCAACATATTCCACTATGTTCCATAGTTGCTTTGCAACACGAACACGCTTCATCATGTAAGAACACATTGAATAGTTGGTCCCATCAAGCCTATCTTCAGCTTAAAGCATGCTAAAAAAAGTCATGTTTTCTTTCCATTGCACCAAAGAACTCAAAAGTAAAAAGATATGAACTTCAACAAAGTTGAAATGCAAGCAGCTCGCAAAGTGTAACTCCAATGAGAATCCAATTGCATGTACAGATTTTAAAGAGGGTTGAACCCTATGCTGTTGATATATTTAGGTAGTGATATGTGTGAACACACTAGGAATGCTGGGGTACTTTTTTCCCTCTTTAGGATGTTTTTTCCTCCAGCTTGTATATATGCCTATTGCCGTAATGGGTTACTTATCTTTGTACATTCTAGTGGTAATATGTTTAGTATCGTGTGTTGTGCACCAAGCTTCATCTTCTTCCTTGTGTTGTTTGTGTGCTACCGTAGACCTCAAACTCCAACAATTGGTATCAAAACAGTTTGGCGCTTCATCTAGGGCATCGTCAACACCTCTTTAGTCATAGTCTCAGAATCACACAAAATTTAGTGAGCATACTCAGGTTGATTAGGAGATTAAAATAGCTTTGCTATGTGGTGTTGAGATCGCGATCTAAGCTCGTTTTGACCTCTAAACGCACTATCATAGTGCTTGTGTAGGCAATAATAAGTTTTGGTTCACCAATATAAGTGCCTCACAGTCTACTACAGGTTTAGTGGAACTCATCAGGGTAGTTCTGTTCAACTTTTTTAGATACAGTCAAACAAATGAGGACATTGATAAGTTGAAGAGTTAAAAACCCTAAAGTGCATCTTATGATTGACCTACTTTAGGGAAGTCATTTTTGCAAACCTAGGTCTTCAAGCCAAATCTATGATCAAGAATTGTTCTGAGGTAAATAGAGAAGCTTAAGAACTGCCAATAGATATTGAAAGAGTGAAAATTGAAGAACTCCAAAACCCAAGTTCCTTAAGTTAGAGATTTTAGAAAAAGAAATTATCTATTGAAAATTGGAAATTTTGAGCTAGTATTGTAAATATAAGACACATTCAAGAGGTTTAGGCACCTTGCGCCATCATAAGTGCGTGAAAAGAATCCTTCAAAATATGCAAGTGCAAAGTTTGACTTTCTTGCTAGAGCAATTATTTTCTTGCAAGAGTAATCTAAATCGGACCTCAAAGACACACACTCCTTTGGAATCACATAGCTAACCATTGGACTTGGTCATTGTATACAAAAAAGTCAAAAAAATATCCTTTACAAAACTTAATTTCTAAGGAAATCCTTTTCTACAATTGAGTTATTTTGGGTAAATTTGAATTATTTTGATGCTGATGCACCACAGTGCGCTCTCCTTCTCGAGATCTTCACGAACATATGCTCGAAGTAGAAAACCAAGCTCCTGAGGCCGCACACAGTACTTCGCATAGATGCTGTAGAATACACAGAAAACACAGTACACAGAGGAGCACAAAGATAGACTTTTTAGGTCTAACAAATGCGTTCGAACTTACAGTCTATGACTGACCAGGCCACTATATGTTTTATTAAAGAACATATACAAGGAAGTGTCTGATGGCCATTTGGCCTTTCACATGGACATTAATAGTAACAATCTCCCACTAAAGGCCAACATGACCAAAGTAACTATGGGAGAAAAATAAAGAATGATAAAGAATACCTGAGTGTAAGTATACAAACTATACCTCCCACCTGATGGGCATGTTACACAGTATACAAGTTACTGTGTAAGATCAAGAATCAAGTAACCCCCATCAAGTGACAACAATGTTGAAAGCTATCATGTGGTAGAGCTTTAGCCAAAGCATTTGCAACATTATCTCGAGTGTGAACCTTCTCAAGAATAATGTGTGAAGTGGCCAAGCAATCTCTAATGAAGTGATACCCACCTCAATGGCTTGGTCTTTGCATGATAGACAAGATTCTTAGCCAAAGAAATGGCACTCTGACTATCACTGAGCAAGCGAGGTACATGCTGAGGTAAACCCATATCACAAGCAAGACGAGAAAGCCACAATGCTTGCTTACATACCTCACTTGGTGCAACATACTCTGCTTCTGTGGTGGAAACAGTTGTACATTCTTGAAGGCGAGATCTCCAAGAGATACCACCTCCAACAAAATGAAAAATGTACCCTGATGTAGACTTACCATTATCTACACAACCAACATAAACAAAATCTGTGTAACCAATAATGGATGCTTTCCCTCTACCTAAGCATCGACACTTGTCCTTAGTGCCACTCAGATATCTCAAAATCATCTTAACGGCTTTTGAATGTTTCTTGCCAGGATTAGACATATATCTGCTCACAACTCCCATTGCAAATGCAATGTTTGGTCTCGTAGCTACCATAGCATACATGAGACTACCAACAGGAGATTGATAGGGAATTTTGGTCATGAATTCCTTTTCCTCATCTAATTTGGGGCAATCATCGATCCTTGCTCAATTTCACATATGTGGGTAAAGGTGTACTCAATGCCTTTCCACCCTGCATATTGAACCGGTGAAGCACTTTGGATATGTGCTCACTTTGAGACAAGTATATGCATCTTTCACTCCTATCACGAGTAATGCGCATGCCAAGAATATGTTTGGCATCCCCCAAATCGTTCATATCAAATGTCTGAATCAATTTCTTTTTGAGGACTGACAAATCCTAAGAGGACTTCCCAGCAATCAACATATCATCGACATAAAGTATCAAGCATATCAAGCTTCCATTTGAGCATCTCTTTGTGTAGAGACAATGATCCTCATTGCTTCGAGAAAGCCTTGAGATTTCATAAAAGCATCAAACTTTTGGTACCATTGTCTATGGGACTGTTTAAGTCCATACAAGCTCTTCTTAAGCTTACAAACTAGACTTTCCTTGCCAGGAACTACATAACCCTCTGGTTGTTCCATATAGATCTCATATGTAAGATCTCCATGCAAGAAAGCAGTTTTCACATCCATTTGGACTAGCTCTAAGTCCTCCATTGCAAGGAATCCAAGTAACATGTGCAGGGTAGTCATCTTGACCACTGGAGAGAAGATCTCCTCAAAATCAACACCATGTTGTTGCTTAAAACCCTTTGTAATGAGTCGTGCTTTATACTTTGGAGAAGCACTATCTGATGTGAATTTCAGCTTATATACCCATTTAGATGGTAAAGCTTTCCTGCCCTTTGGCAAAGTTAATAAATCCCAAGTACCATTCTTGTGAATAGAATCCAACTCACTCTTCATGGCACGCTCCCACTTGACATGATCCTCTGTTTGCATAGCCTCTTTGTAGCAAGAAGGGTCACCGACATCTATTAGCATAACAAAATCTAAACCTAGAACATATCTATCAGGTGGATGTGAGACACGTGCAGAATGTCTCAATGTTTGTTGAACATGGACATGTGTAGAGTGATCTGAATGGACATTCTCTTGAACATCCCTATGTGTAGAATTTTTATGCATGCTAACCAGAGGACTAGTATCCTCGAACACCACTCTTCTCACTTCAACCTCTGTAATGGGCTGTTTATGCATCTTAGACTCAGTGAAAATGATGTCACTACTTCTGATCACTCTCCGTGTTTCAGGATCCCATAAGCGATATCCAAATTGTCCGTTTCAACCATATCCAAGGAAAGTGCATTTCTTTGACTTATGATCCAACTTTTGTCTAAGATTCTTGGGTATATGAACATATGCTTCACATCCAAAAACTTGAAGATGATCATAATATGGTGGCTTCCATGTCCACAACTCTTGTGCCACTTTCAGACTTTTGGTAGTACTAGATGAAAGGTTAATCACATGAACTGCAGTCAATACTGCTTCTACCCAAAAGCCTTGTGAGAGGTTTGCATGATGCAACATAGAGACTAATCTATCTTGAATAGTTCTATTCATCCTCTCAGCTACACCATTCTGTACTAGGGTATAAGGACCTATAAACTCTCTACAAATCCCTCTAGACTAACAGAAAAGGCTGAATTCATGTGAGGTATACTCACCCCCGTTATCTGAATGTAAAGCCTTAAGCTTAGTTAATTTTTCAGTCTCAAGTGAAGCAAGCCATTTTCTGAAAGTGGGGAATACCTCATCCTTCGATTTGATAGGATATACCCAAACTTTTCTAGTAGCATCATCTATGAAAGTGACAAAGTAGAGAGAGCCACCTAAGGACCTAGTGGGCATAGGACCACACACATATGTATGAATGAGATCTAAAGGCTGAATTGAAAGTCAATGTGCGTTCTATGCACATTTCTAGTTTGCTTTCCATATTGACAATGCTCACAAAATGAAAAATCGGAGAAAGATGACACAGGTAAGTAGCCAGAATGAGAAGGATTTTCCATTCCACTATGAGATATATGGCCCAAACAACCATGCCAAATACAAGCCATAGGCTGTTCAATAATAGCTAACAAGTGCTCCTTGTGTGATACAAATAAAGGATAAAGTGAGCCAACTTTGATTCCTTTTGCAATAACCATATTTCCCTTTGATATGTGAAAGGACTGAGCATAGAAGACCACCTTGTAACCAAGGTCATCAAGTTGACCAACTGACATCAAATTGCATGATAAGTGAGGTACATGGCATACATTATGCATAGTAAATTTTGAACCATCAATGAACTGTAGAACCACATCTCCAATCCCCACAATGTCACACTGGTAAGAGTCACCAAGTCTCACGGTACCAAGAGACTTTGCTGCATAATTAGAGAACCATTCTCTGTGTAGTGTCACATGGAAAGAAGCACCAGAATCTAGCAGCTAGGAGTGGGAAAGAGAATCACCCATAAGCTCCTCAGATGGCATAGTACTATCAAGTGTCAACACGTCAGCATCATCAGAAATAACATTAATTTCTTCAATCTTCACAGTCGAAGTAGATGGTGCAGGTAATTGTTTAGCATGCCCATCAACGTTCTGTCCTTTACCTTTAGTATTCTTTAATGCATAACAGTCTTTCTTCATATGTCCTTTCTTATGATGGCATTCGATATCCCTCTTCCTTGATTTACTTCTACTCTGATTCCGTTGACCATTCGTTTCCTTGTTCTTGCTCCTACCACGTTGCTGATTCTTTCCTTGGTAAGAATCATGAACATTATATGCATCTCCACTCTGAGTGCCAACCATAGATTCTCTACGAATCTCCTTACTCAAGAGTTCTCCCTATATGTCATCATAGCCAAGTTTACCACTAGGTGCACTATTGCTAATAGTTGTGCAAAATGTATCCCATGATGGCAGGGTGCATAACACCAATACTGCTTTCATTTTGTTATCCATATCCATTTTTTGAGCCTGTAACTTGGAGAATATAACATCAAACTCATTTAGATGAGCAACAACACTATCTGTGTCCTTCATGCGAAGGTCATATAATTTTCTCATCAGATACACTTTATTTGATGTCGTCTCTTTTTCATATGTATTGCATAACTTCTTCCAAAGCTCCTCTACATTTTCCTAGTCTAATACTGTCAAGTGAACATTATCTGCCAGGTGCAAGTGAATGGTAGACCTGGCCATTTCATCTAACTCATCCCAATCATCTTCATCCATGTCAGCAGGCTTCTTTGAAATCCCATTTACTAGCTTCCATTGCCTCCTTTGAATGAGCACATCTTTAATCTGATTCTTCCATAGAGCAAAGTTTGTGCCATCAAATTTTCACATCTCAAAATGGTCTTTGCCCTGCAAGTTATAGATCCTCCTCATAACACTAGCAATAGACCCTGATCCACCAAATGTGCTTGAGACCTCTGAGGCCATGATGGTAGAGAACTGAATAGAATGATAATGGAGCTAGAAGAGTCTGAAGACCAACGAATAAGTGTATCAATGAGTAAATCGACCACTATATAGTTGACAAAACCAAAAATCTGGAAAACTTTTGCCAGAGTATCCTCTACAAAATGAGCATATGAACAGTGTCAAAATATCATAAAACTGAAGTACTGACATGTTTTCCTGCATAGTGAATCACTAACTCCACTGCATATAATCAATTACCCAATAGAAGCCAACTAGGCTTATCGAGCACCTATGAACAACTATCATACATCTCCTATGACGAGGTTGGGTAAGTCTTCCTGCATCACCGAAGAGACCCCGACATCTGGGTGTCTCCCAGTTAAGAAAACCTCACCACGATCCTCTTTATCAAACGTAGAAGGCTTTATGCAAAGAAGGTAACCGCTATATCAATGACCACATGGATGTACATAAGCGGTATCCACAGAAGCATACATGGTGTGTATGTGCTCCATATATGTAGAAAAATGACACTAAAAGCTGAACAACCCAAAAAACTAGCCAATTACACTTGCAAGTGTTTGTCAACTCTGATGTTTCAGGCTCAAAAAACCTGCATAAATTTGCAACAGCTACTCCCACTAAAACTAAAACCTTTCAAGAAACATGTTTTACGAGTGTGGCTGAAAACACAACTCCAAAGGTTGATATTTATTCTCGAAGAAGTACAAAGAACACTCTTCTTGATATTCTTGGACATGTGTGAAGAGAACTATGTGTGGAAGTACTCCAAAATGGCTCCAGAAGACACCCAAAAATGCTTCAAAAATAGGCTTTGAAAGCAATGAATGAAGCTTTGAGGGACCAAAACATGTTCAAGGTAATGTCATAGTCTTTCCCCTTTTTTAGACACCACAAGAGTGTAGCTTAGTGGCAAGAGATTGCCATGGTTAAGCGACCTCTGGGGGGAACAATACTGGGATGGGTGACCTCCCGAGAAGTATCGGGAACCTCTATCTTCCTTGATCGTTGAGGTCCTCCCTCGCCCGCAGCCAATGGCACCAATGATGAATTTGGTTACTCGGATGACAAGGTATGCCAAGGTCTAAGCCTTGGTTGCCGCCTTAGTCGTAAGCCTTGGGGAAGTGCTCGCTTCGCTTGCACAAAAGGAACAAAGCTTTTTGCATTGAACTGCTATGATGCCAGTGAAGTATTTTGATGCCGATGCACCATAGTGCGCTCTCCTTCTTGAGAGCTTCACGAAGATATGCTCGGAGTAGAAAACCAAGCTCCTGAGGCCGCACACAATACTTCATAGAGATGCTGTAGAATACACAGAAAACACACTACATAGAGGAGCACGAAGACAGACTTTTTAGGTCTTACAAATGCGGCCGAACTTATAGTCTGTGACTGACCACGCCACTATATGTTTATAACATATACAAGGAAGTGTCGGTTGGCCATTTGGCCTTTCACATGGACACTAATGGTAACAAAATTCTCAAGAGAAGAGGCTCAAACACACTTAGTAAAACTGACATGGAGGATAAATTACCATTTTACCCACTGAGAGTGTGGTGAACAAGGAGTTGACACTCATGTATAAGGAAGTGCCAAGCTATTTGGAAAGAAATAAATCTATAAATGGAAGAGAGACCAAAGATTTGTGAAAAGCTTCAAAATTCTCCCTAGGGAGAGCCTTTGTGAAAAGGTCTACAAAATTATCCTATGTGGGCACATAAGCTCGAATTATCTCTCTCGGTAGAGATTCTCACCTTGACATAATGATAGTGCACCTCAATGTGCTTTGTATGAGCATGGAACATGGTTCTCACAATTGGCCATGCATTCTCATTGTGAATAAAGATGGTGGTGGCAGATTGATCAACACTTGAATTGTTAGCTATGAGCTTTACTTGTTGTGTATGAACCCGAAGATGATTCATACTTGCAATGAGTAGTAAATGCCCAATCTTCATCTTGAACAAGGTTAGGAGACCCTACTTTAGGTTTAGAGGCATCTACAATAACCATTCCAACCTTTTTCTTCTTTTCCTCTTTTGCAACCGATCTAACGCAACTCTTAATGAAATGATTATTTGCATTACAATACTTGCAACATTTTTTATACTTTTTTTATTTTCTTTTCATCATTATGTTCCTTCTTTGATTATCCAACATTACTAGATTTATGCTTACTAGTAGACGAGCTCCATTTACCTTGGGCCTTGTGACTAGCTAAGAAAGCTTGATCTCCAACACACATAATTAACCTATTCATCCTAGATAGATCTTCTTATAGAAAAATAGAGACTAATTCCTAGAAGGTTGACACATTTTGATTGCATTTCATCACTAATCCAAGACTAGATGAAAAGCTTGTTGCAAATGTCCAAGCCTTCACATTCGGCCAGGCATGGAAGAAAATATGTGTAACTACTTGATCATGTGAACCATTTCTTGTAACCATTTGATCATTTATTATTTGTAAAAGCTTAAATCATTGAGAATCTTTCAAGAGTCTTGTATCTCGTGGAGGCAGGAAGAATGTTAGCTATGAGTTTCAAATAAGAGAACAAATCCTAATTTAAAGGAGTCACTTTTAGATGGAAACAATTTTGAATTCAAATTCAAACTTGGAGGAAAACTACTTATAAAAGAACTTGTAAAAAAGTCGCCGTAGTAGTGCCTCATTGAGAGCTCCTCCATTGATCATTTGTAGGATTTTAGTAGCTTACATCATATCTTACTCATTCCAATATCATTGTGCATCATTATAATGCCAATGATCTTGTATAATCATGTGCTATAATAGATATACTTCATTGATCATCTCTGTCTACTTCTCTGCTATGACTACTCAAAACAGTGAACTTTGGTTGATCATATCTCAGTGATTTCTCGACTATTTTGCATGTTTTATAGGTTGTTGGAACCGTCATGAAGTCTATTTTATGCTATCAAAGTTTCATTACATTTGGTTCATCCGTTTGAGAGAAATCGCCATCGAACTGCTCACTGGTCATCTACTATTTGGTCCCTTAAAAGTCAGGGGTAAGCCTTGGAATGTTAAATTGATTTCTCAGAGCATAGTTTATTAGTTTTGATGATTCCACTTATAATAATTAGCTATCTAAGCTAATTTGATTTCCTCAAAAGGAATTTTATCAATTGTGACTATATTGTGAGCGCTGAGCAAAAGAACTAGTATGTGTATTGAACAAAATAGCAAGTTCTGAGAGACTAGTTATTTGTGAAGTAGTTTGTTTTGCTTCAATTGTTTCAAGCATCAGCTCTAAAGTACATAGGTACTTTCTTGGTGTCATTTGCAAGCTAAAAGGGTCCACTATCGAAATCTGAAGTGTTTTAGGGTAGGTACAAAGCAGGTTTTAACAGTAGCACCTCACTTCCTTGAGGTATCCATCCATCTCTTCTAACAGTGGTATCAAAGCAAGTTAAGGTAAACTGAGAGATGGTTTCCCTCATTTTATTGAAAAATTGGACATGAATAATTATCCAACATGGTCCTTGAGGATGAAGACCTATCTACAAGGAAGGAGTCTCTATGGATACATATCACCAGATGAGGAGATGCCCATATTCAAAAGCAAAGGTCAACCTATAAGAGAGGAGCTAGAAAGACTCAACTCATGGTGTGCCAAAGATGCTTTAGCAAGGTCATATCTACTTAACTCTATTTCTGACTTCCTTCTTCCTCACATTAGGAATTGTAAAATTTCCCAAGAGACTTGGGATACATTATCTTCATATTTTTCTTCCAATACAAGAGGTAGAAAAAATCAATTGTGGATTGAGTTTACTAGTCAAAGGAAGCAACGTAAGCAGAATGTTTCAAATTATGTGACCAAGGTAAAAGATGTGGCTCATCAATTGGCAAGCATAGGAGAGGAGATTGAAGAGGAGCAAATAGTGAGACAGATAATCAATGGCATCAAGGCAGATGATAAGTGGGAAGCTTTCACAACTGCTATGGACCTTTACATGGACATGCAAACTCCAGATCTTACCACTCTCAAGGGACACGTCTTTACCCATGAAGCCAAGCTCAACAAAAATGGAGAACCAGCAAGAGGTAACAATTCTTCTGCCCTATATATAGATAAAGGAAAGAGCAAGAAGGTTGAAGACGAAGGAACTACTTCTCAAGCTAATTATGCAGGGAGAGGAAGGAATTCAAGAGGAAGGGACAGAGGAGGTAAAAAAGGTAGGGGGAGACCTTTCAACTCTTCCCCATGCAATATATGTGGACTGCCTAGTCACACAACAAATGAGTGCTATAGGAACTTCAAGAACGAGAGAGGAAGAGGATATCAAAGAGGATGCTACTCACAATCAAGAGGAAGATTCAACCATAATCAAGGATACAACCATGGCCACAAAAACAATTATCAATGAGGATACAAATCAAGAAAAGTCTTCAACACTTAAACAGAGGATCAAGAAGATTCTCTTCTTATTATGAACATGACTTCAAAACAAGGTATGAATGATTAGTACCTCTTCTATATTGACTCAAGTTGTTCAAACCATGTAGCAGGCAATGTAACTCTCCTTTTTTATCTTGAGGAGCCCAAGGGAAAGCACCAAGTATAGACAAGTGATGATACCAAGCATTCAGTTGTCAAGGTAGGAAATGTCAAAACTTTTGATGGAAATAGGAATCTATTGAGCAGAGTTCTTTATGTACCTACTATCACAAAGAATTTGATGAGTGTTGGACAGATAGTGGAAAAGGGTTTGGAGGTTAGGTTCAACAAATATGGAGCTTTTGTGGAGGACCCCCAACATGGATTCAAGAGAATTGCCAAGGGAGAGAAAACAGGTAGATTAATTACATTTGAGCTTGAGGACACTAGAAACATTGCACTTTATAATTATAAGGATCAAACCTTGAACCGGTCCTGATGCCCAATGTAAAATGTATGCTTTACTGCTCATTTCATTGTTGTAATCACTTCTTCATCAGGAAATAATGTTAAGTTGGGACTCGTAAAAGTAGTCGATTCATGTAGCATGGCTTATGAAATATATTCCATTACATGGTGTGTTAAGCTTAATTCGTCGCACACATGAACTTCAGATATATTCCAGGAGTAAAGAGCTGAAGTCTATTAGCATAGAATACGTCGAATTGCTATGGAATTGGGAAGACTCATAAGAACAAATACATCTCAACCTTGTTACATGATTAAGGCAGCAACATATTTTTACTTCCAGCCAATACTGTGTATCAGATCTGACCACTCAAAAGAACTTTGTACTTCAACAAATACAAGAACATTAGTACTTGCTGAACTGTTAGGAATAGGTACATCTCAGTTGGTGGACATGGTCTTCATCTTCAATTTTGATATGGATCTGTTTGCTTCATCCAACAATGCCCATGCCTCCAAAAGTGAATTGTTCAGGCTCTCTCCATGTGTTCTTGCAACATCTATGGCCTGAGCAGCAATAATTGTTGCTTGTTCTGCTTCAACAAGGAGAATCCGGGCTCTTTCCCTGGCCTGGAATTGAGCTTGCTCTAATTCCTCTGTGTCAGTCACTTGAGTGGAAGAGTATATTGTAGAATGAGTGCGACTGCAGTCAAGGACAACAGGCTTTCCTCTCTTATCTACATAGCTTACAAAATCTGCAACCTTGAAATTTGAAAAATGAGAGTCCGCTGATTTTGTCTCCAGATCAGTTTCTTTTTTCACAATGTTCTGGCTACGAAGCATTCTTATTCTCTTCAACTTCTCACTCGACAGAGGATCATTATAAGAGCCTAGCTTTGGTTCAGAAGGGGGTAATTCAGGTGAATCCCTAGTCAAAGAGTTTAGAATGAGATCGAATGACTCCATCAGTGCTAACTTTATCACTCGTCTCGTGGTCTACAACCATGGAATAGTTTCTTTTGATTGCAGAGTTCTGTGCATCTTCATTGATATCTCCCTTGCAGAATTCGTCATCTTTGCCACCAATAATCTGTGGAATAGGACGGCTTGCAGATTCAAGAGGTTCTTGAGTCCGTAACACGAGAGAAGAAAAGAAAACTATGGGCCTGCTCATCGGTGCACGTCTATCACAGAGCTGGAGAATTGTAGCCCTTGCTTTGAAAACAAGAAACGAGCACGGTCTTTGAGCGGCAGAGAAACACTTCATTTCAATGTTTGCAGTAGACATGTCTGGAGGGAAATGCGCCTAGGGAGATAGAGAAGCTCAATCATTTCATAGCTTCTGCCAACCGGACACCTCGTTTAGCTTCTTCCACTCCCAGGGTAGCGCGCTCTCATGAGAGAGAGAGAGAGGAAGAGCCATCCCTCCACTGGAGGGATGGCCTCCCCCCTACATGCCTGTAGAAACCAACCCCCCCCAGTCAAAGAAGAAGACCCTCTAGTAATATATGTTTTAAGGCAATAAATTGATCCTTGATATGATCTCCCACGTTCAGCGACACATGCCGGGCAGAGGGGAAGAGTGGGAGGCAACATTGCAGGGCATCATTTATGAGTTTTTTTTTTCCATTTTATTTCCCCTTTTTTTCAATCAAAGAACAATAAAGATGGTCCTTTCTTACGACATTGCAAAGCCATAAATACCTGAAGATTGAGGTTCCAGGAGACTTGAGAGTGCAACAATCATAAATTAAATACAAAAAAATGCTACAGAATGTACTTTCCATGTGGGAATCTGAGGGTAACATATCCCCCCACACTTGGACGGTGAGCTCCTACGAACCACAGTTATCAAGAAACATTGAAATGTATGATGTTAATCCAGACCATTCTCTGCTCTTTCCCCCACACTTAAGTTCTTTCTCATCCTCTCCTATTCACGCTTCTCACTTATTCTTTCTTCTACTCTACACTACAATTGGCACACCCTCATACACATTCTCCAAGGCTTTTCTGCCTTGTTCACCAACCCCCCACATACATTTTCACCACTTGTCTACTCTCACTACTCACTAACCCTAACTTTTATCACCATACACAACTCCTCAAGGCTCTTTGGCCATCAACCATACTCACCTCACTTCTCCGCTTAACCTTTCACCCCACCCATACACACACTACTCCTCTCTACCCATCCTCATTCACACTCACCATGGTCTAGCATCAACAATCACACACATAATTTTCTTGGATAAAAATGGATGCAAGAAACCCCAAATCAACTGTTTCTTTTAATGTTATCCTCTGCTACTGTGGCTACAGTTCACCCACTAATCTTTTACCCATATCTTCAACCTGATGCTCCTCCATTTCTTCATCCTTGATTTCAGCATCTACGTCCATCTAGCTTCCATCTTCCTTAAGAGGTTTTGTCTCTTTTCTAGGCACATCATCCTCATCAAACACATGTTTTTTCCCAATGCCTTCCTTGGTCTTTGTAAAGACAATTGTAGTCTTTGTCCTTCTTCATTGCATCATCTCCAGCTCCATCCTCATTCTCTGTCTTACTTGCTTTAGAAAAAGAGATGCAACTTCTTTGTGGGCCTGCACTTGGAACTCCATCCTCAAATCGCTTCTTCAATACTACCTGCATTGACCTCTGTAAAGACCTTTCTTACTCATCATCTTCATCTCCTCCAGATATGACTGAATCTTCCACATTCACATCTGTTAGGCTATCAATCCTTAGTTTGTGTGATGCATCCAAAGCCTTATTATATGCAGCCATGTATACTGACCTGCAGGATCCTTTGGCTCCCTTTTCTTTCTCTAACTTTTGTGCCTGTTTTGCACCTAATAACCTAATCTCATGATCATTACCTTTGAATGCATCAAACTTCTGATTTTCATCATAGCCCTTATCTTCTACCTCTTGCTCTTCTTCATCTTTGGTTGAGTCTTTGCCATGACCCATGCAAGGTCTTCTAGTTATAACTGTGGCAACACCATATCATCCTCTGTTCTGTGATTCGATCGCAAGCTGGGCCACACTATGGGGCAGCAGGCGACCCCATAACACTCCTTGATAGGATGTGCTGAGCCTGCATCCCCAGCAAAATCGCCAAATGAACAGGTCCTCATGCCCAATGTAAAATGTATGGTTGGGACTCGAAAAAGTAGTCGATTCATGTAGCATGGCTTATGAAATATATTCCAGTACATGGTGTGTTAAGCTTAATAAAATAACATGATGTATGTTCTAGATGAACATAATTCTTCGCACACATGAACTTCATTTATATTCCAGTAAAGAGCTAAAGTCGGTTAGCATAGAATATGTTGAATTGCTATGGAATTAGGAAGACTCATAAGAATAGATACATCTCAACCTTGTTACATGATTGAGGGAGCAGAAGATTTTTACTTCGAGCCAATACTGTGTATCAGATCTGACCACTGCAAAAGAACTTTGTACTTCAACAAATACAAGAACATCAGTACTTGCCGAAATGTTAGGAATAGGTACATCTCAGTTGGTGGACATGGTCGTCATCTTCAATTTTGATATGGATCTGTTTGCTTCATCCAACAATTCCAATGCCTCCAAAAGTGAATTCTTCAGGCTCTCTCCATGTGTTCTTGCAGCATCTATGGCCTCAACAGCAATAATTGCTGCTTGTTCTGCTTCACCAAGGAGAATCAGGGCTCTTTCCTTGGCCTCAAATTGAGCTTGCTCTAATTCCTCTGTGTCAGTCAGTTGAGTGGAAGAGTATATTGTAGATTGACTGTGACTGTCAACAAGGATAGCAAGCTTTCCTCTTTTATCTACATAGCTTACAGAATCTGCAACCTTGAAATTTGAAAAATGAGAGTCCGCTGATTTTGTCTCCAGATCAGGTTCTTTTTTCACAATGTTCTGGCTACGAAGCATTCTTATTCTCTTCAACTTCTCACTCAATAGAGGATCATTATAAGAGCCCAGCCTTGGTTCAGGAGGGGCTAATTCTAGTGAATCCCTAGTCAAAGAGTTTAGAATGGATCGAATTCTTGATCATTGTGCAATCTGCTACTGAGTGTTCTTTATCCTTCTGACTTTGTTGCTTGCATCCTCTCTAGAACTCTGCCGCGATAATCAGGGTCCGTCCATTTAGCTCTTATTACTTTTGAAATTCTCAGTCTATGCTCCATTTGCAGACTCTTAGGTGCAACTTCATTTTTTTTGCTCTTTGAAGCATAATATTCTCTATGCAGCTCTTTCTTCAGTTTCTGGTAGCTATCCCATTGGAGTTCGTCATCTCCAAGTATTCCTCTTCTTGCTAAACTTGCTACTGAGTCTTTCCACTCTTGCACAATCGTCAGTTGTCTGCATTCAAACTCCATCCTAGATTTCATGAATGTTCTAATCTTCTCTCTAGTCTCCTGGCTTTGAGCTTGAGAAAACTACCGAAGCCTCTCCCGCATTTTGGGACATTCCATAACTATCTTGTTACGCTCCCTCAATCGAGCAATTGTCTTTGGTTTGTGGTGCTTGCCCTTGTTCCAAGGAACTTTCCCCTTATTAGCTCGACCAATCCGGTCTCTCCTAAGTCTCTTACGTTCGTCAATAATAGTTAATCACACACCCTCATACACATTCTCCAAGGCTTTTCTGCCTTGTTCACCAACCCCCCACACACATTTTCACCACTTGTCTACTCACACTACTCACTAGCCCTAACTTTTATCACCACACACAACTCCTCAAGGCTCTTTGGCCCTCACCCATACTCACCTCACTTCTCCACTTAACCTTTCAACCCAACCATACACACACTACTCCTCTCAACCCATCCTCATTCACACTCACCATGGTCTAGCATCAACAGTCACATACATAATGTTCTCCAATAAAAATGGATGCAAGAAACCCCCAATCAACTGTTTATTGTAATGTTCCCCTCTGCTACTATAGCTACAGTTCACCCACTAATCTTTTACCCATATCTTCAACCTAGTGCTCCTCCATTTCTTCATCCTCGGTTTCAGCGTCTACGTCCATGTAGCTTCCATCTTCCTTAAGAGGTTTCTCCTCTTTTCTAGTCACATCATCCTCATCAAACACAAGTTTTTTCCCAACGCCTTCCTCGGTCTTTGTAAAGACAACTGTAGTCTTTGTCCTTCTCCATTGCATCATCTCCAGCTCCATCCTCATTCTCTGTCTTACTTGCTTTAGAAAAAGAGATGCAACTTCTTTGTGGGCCTGCACTTGGAACTCCATCCTCAAATCGCTTCTTCAATACTGCCTGCATTGCCCTCTGTAAAGACCTTTCTTACTCATCATCTTCATCTCCTCTAGATATAACTGAATCTTTAGCATTCACATCTGTTAGGCTGTCAATCCTTAGTTTGTGTGATGCATCCAAAGCCTTATTATATGCAGCCATGTATGCTGACCTGCAGGATCCTTCGGCTCCCTTTTCTTTCTCTAAGTTTTGTGTCTGTTTTGCACCTAATAACCTAATCTCATGATCATTACCTTTGAATCCATCAAACTTCTGATTTTCATCATAGCCCTTATCTTCTACCTCCTCGTCTTCTTCATCTTCTGTTGACTCTTTGCCATAACCCATGCAAGGACTTCTAGCAATAACTGCAGCAACACCATATCATCCTCTGTTCTGTGATTCGATCGCAAGCTGTGCAACAGTGTAAGAAATCCCACAACACTCCTTGATAGGATGTGCTGAGCTTGCATCCCTAGCGAAATGGCCAAATGAACCGGTCCTGATGCCCAATGTAAAATGTATGCTTTACTGCTCATTTCATTGTTGTAATCACTTCTTCATCAAGAAATAATGTTAGGTTGGGACCCGAAAAAGTAGTCCATTCATGTAGCATGGCTTATGAAATATATTCCATTACATGGTGTGCTAAGCTTAATAAAACAACATTATATCTATTCTGGATGTACATAATTCTTCGCACACATGAACTTCAGATATATTCCAGGAGTAAAGAGCTGAAGTCTGTTAGCATAGAATACGTTGAATTGCTATGGAATTGGGAAGACTCATAAGAACAGATACATCTCGACCTTGTTACATGATTGAGGCAGCAATAGATTTTTACTTCCAGCCAATATTGTGTATCAGATCTGACCACTACAAAAGAACTTTGTACTTCACAAAGCATTCTTATTCTCTTCAACTTCTCACTCGACAGAGGATCATTATAAGAGCCCAGCTTTGGTTCAGAAGGGGGACATTCTGGTGAATCCCTAGTCAAAGAGTTTAGAATGAGATCGAATTCTTGATCATCGTGCAATCTGCTACTGAGTGTTCTCTGTCTTTCTGACTTTGTTGCTTGCAACCTCTCCACAACTCTGTCGCGATAATCAAGATCTGTCCATTTAGCTCTGATTACTTCTGAAATTCTCAATCTTTGCTCCATTTGCAGACTCTTAGGTGCAGTTGCTTTTTTTTTTCTTTGAAGAATAATATTCTCTATGCAACTCTTTCTTGAGTTTCTGGTAGCTATGCCATTGGAGTTCGTCATCTCCAAGTATTCCTCTTCTTGCTAAACTTGCTACTGAGTCTTTCCACTCTTGCTCAATCGTCACTTTTCTGCATTCAAACTCCATCCTAGATTTCATGAATGTTCTGATCTTCTCTCTAGTCTCCTGGCTTTGAGGATGAGAAAACTGGCAAAGCCTCTCCCGCATTTTGGGATCTGCCATAACTATCTTGTTACACTCCCTCAATCGAGCAATTGTCTCTGGTTTATGGTGCTTTCCCTTGTTCCAAGGAACTTTCCCCTTATTAGCTCGACCAATCCCTTCTCTCCTAAGTCTCTCACGTTTGTCAATAATAGTTGATGCTTCAGAGTTTACATTTGAAGACATAGCACTAGTTGAAGCAAGATGGTGATTTCAATTATTGATGAGATCACACTTATCGTTTTGAATTATGCTACCGTTGCCCTCATTACTATGATCATCTTCAATGACTCCACCATTGCTAACTTTATCACTCGTCTCGTGGTCTACAACCACGGAATAGTTTCTTTTTATTGCAGAGTTCTGTGCATCTTCATCGATATCTCCCTTGCGGAATTCATCATCTTTGCCACTAATAATCTGTGGAATAGGATGGCTTGCAGATTCAAGAGGTTCTCGAGTCCGTAACACGATGGAAGAAAGGCAAACTGTGGGCCTGCTCACGCATGCACGTCTATCACAGAGCTGGAGAATTACAGCCCTTGCTTTGAAAACAGGAAACGAGCAAGGTCTTTGAGCGACAGAGAAACACTTCATTTCGATGTTCGAAGCAGACATGTTTGGAGGGAAATGCACCTGGGGAGATAGAGAAGCTCAATCATTCCATAGCTTCTGCCAACCGAACACTTCATTTACCTTCTTCCACTCCTCGAGCAGCGTGCTCTCATGAGAGAGAGGAAGAGCCATCCCTCCACAGGAGGGATGGCCTCCCCCCTGCGTGCCTGTAGAAACCAACCCTCCCCCCCCTCCGTCAAAGAAGAAGGCCCTCCAGTAGTATATGTTTTTAGGCAATAAATTGATCCTTGATATGATCTCCCCCATTCAATGACACATGCCGGACAGAGGGGAAGAGTGGGAGGCAACATTGCAGGGCACCATTTATGATTTTTTTTTCTTTTCTTATTTTTTTCCATTTTTTTTCCCTTTTTTTTCAATCAAAGAACAATAAAGATGGTCCTTTCTTACGACATTGCAAAGCCACAAATACCTAAAGATTGAGGTTCCAGGAGACTTGAGAGTGCAACAATCAAAAATTAAATACAAAAAAATGCTACAGAATCTACTTTCCATGTGGGAATCTGAGGGTAACATATCCCCCCACACTTGGATGGTGAGCTCCTACTGGCTTGACCATACTTCGTCGCTTCGAAACACACTTTTCTACCTTCTACAAGCTTCTCCAAGTTCTTTAAGTGGTATCAGAGCTAGATCAAGATGGGTGACGGCTTTCCCTCAATGATCGAGAAGCTTGATCGACACAACTAAGAGGCTTGGAAAATCAGAATGGAGGCCTATTTGCAAGGTAGAAATCTTTATGGAATTGTAGCAGGTGATGAAGCTATGCCTATTCCAAGATCCATAGGAGGACCTACATAAGAGGAGACAGATAAGCTCACACTTTGGTGCGCAAGGGATGCTCAAGCAAGGTAGTACATACTAAACTCTATCTCTGACTTTCTCTTACCCCATACTAGAGGATGCAAGACATCTCAAGAGACTTCGGATGCCCTCGAGACTTTCGTTTCTGCTAGTACCAAAGCAAGAAAGAATCATCTTTGGAACGAGTTCAACCAAATGAAGAAGACACCTAAACAAACCATAACAGAGTTTGTTACCAAGGTCAAGGAGGTCGCAGATCAGTTGGCATCCATTGGAGAGCTAATTGAAGAAGAGGTCATCATGAGGCAAATTCTCAACGGCATTTGAAGTGATAAGCAATGGCAATCCTTCACGATGGCGTATGATCTCATCATGGATGTGCAAACTCCAGATTTCAACATCTTTCTTAGACAACTCTTCCATAAAGAAGCCAACAATAGCATAAAGGAAGGTAACTCTTATCATGGTAATTCAACTAGTTCTCTATATGCAAATAAGAAAGATAAGAAGTAGAAAGGCAAGAAGAAGGAAGAAGATGAAGAAGAGACTTCCCAAGCCAACTTTGCAAGGAAGAGCAAATGGACAGGGAAGAAGAAAGGACCAAAGCAAGACAAAGCCAAAGGTCAGAATGTTCAACCTTGTGCCATATGCAATAAGACCAACCACACCACACAGAATTGTTGGTTCAATTGGAGGACCAAGAAAGGAAGTGGAAGAGGTGGATATGGCAACAATAGAGGCATGTTCGAATCATGTTGCAGGCAACATTGCTCTTCTATCTGATTTGGAAAGTCCAAAGCATAGACATGAAGTGCAAACAGGGGATGACACAAAGCACAATGTGGAGAAGATTGGTAATGTCAAAGCTTCCAATGGTAGGACAAACATTCTGAGTAAGGTTCTCTATGTACCCACTATCACTAAAAACCTAGTAGGCCAAATAGTTGAAAAAGGCTTGCAAGTTAGGTTCACCCAACATGGAGCTTTTGTGGAAGATCCGTGTCAAGGCTTCAAAAAGATAGCCCGAGGTGAGAAGCATGGTAGGCTCTTTACTTTTGAAGTAGGAGAAACCAGGAACATAGCTCTATTCAGCTTTGGGTCTCAAACCCTAAGTGAGCTTGAAGTGTGGCATAAGAGACTTGCTCATGTGAATGAAAGAACCTTGAAGGATATATGCAGGGATCAAAGTGTTCTAGGACTGCCGAACATATCAAAGCAACACATGATCAACAGGTGTGATGCATGTCAGATTGGGAAGGCACAAAGACAACCATTCAACCACAAAGGCTACATCCACAACAACTTATTGGACTTAGTACATACAGATGTATGGGGACCAAGTTAAGAACCTTCATTGGTAGGATCAAGGTATTATGTCTCATTTATTGACGACCATAGTAGATGGACTGTTCTATACTTTATCAAGAGTAAGAATGAAGTGTTTGATTGCTTCAAGAAGTATCTTGCACATGTGGAGAATCATACAGGTAGATCACTAAAGAAGCTTAGATCTAATGGAGGGGGAGAATACTTCTCCAAAGAGTTTGATGAGTCCTTGCAAGACAAAGGTATCAAAAGGGAAGTGACTATTAGGTACTCTCCTCAACTAAATGGAATTGCAGAGAGGAGAAACAAGACATTGGTTGGATCAACCCGAACAATGCTTGAAGAGAAGAAGTTGCCACATTATCTATGGGCAGAAGCTATTTCAACTGTTGTGTACCTTGTCAATAGACTACCATCCAAATCACTTCAAGGTATGACTCCTTATGAAGCATGGCATGGATGAAAACCTAGTCTTGGACATTGCAAGGTTTTTGGTTGTTTAGCTTATGTTCATGTACCATCACAAATAAGACGTAAGCTAGATGAAAGGGCAACAAAGGAAGTGTTTATTGGATATGATTCAACTTAGATGGGTTAGAGGTTCTTCAATCCTTCAACCAAGCAATTCACTACAAGTAGAGATGTTGTATTTGAAGAACACAGGTCTTGGTATGATGAAGACAAATAAGAGGTAACACTACCATATGATCTTGATTCTGACTCTCATCAATTAGGAATCAAGCATGATACACAGGTCCAGGATCCAAGAAGTGATAGAGAGGATGACCAAGATGAAAGGGAAAAGGATTACAAGCTATGGAAGTCAAGAGGCAAAGCGAAGATGCAAGAGATTGGAGAATGCTCCAAACATGCTCCTAGAAGATTAGCAAGAGAGAAGAACCAACCAGAAAGGTATGGATATGATTCCACATTTATTACGAAGCATTCAATATACTTGGCAAAAGACTCTATTTCAGAGGAACCCTCAACCTATGAAGAGGCAACGGGAAACCCTAATTGGGAAAACGCCATGAAACAAGAGATAGATGCATTGCAGGAAATGGACACTTGGGATTTGGTTCCAATGTCGCCAAATCAAAAGGTAATTGGTTGCAGATGGGTACATAAAGTTAAAAGAAATTCAGATGGATCAGTTTGCAGGTACAAGGCAAGATTAGTTGCGAAAGGATGCTCACAAAATCATGGTATAGACTATAAGGAAACATTCTCACCAATTGCAAAGATGACGACAAACAGGACATTGATAAGTGTAGCTGTTGCAAGGAATTGGAGACTTCTCCAACTTGATGTGAAAAATGCATTCTTAAATGGGCGATTAGTGAAGAGGTATACATGTCACAACCACCAGGTTTTGAAAACCCTAATCATCCATCTTATGATTGCAGACTTAAGAAAGCATTGTATGGATTGAAACAAGCTCCTAGAGCTTGGAATTACAGGTTGGTTACATATCTTCAAGATCAAGGGTTCAAAGCTAGCAGCTCAGATCATTCTCTATTCATCAAACGCGATCATAATGAGGTTATCTATCTATGTGTATATGTAGATGATGTTATTGTGACAGGTGATGATCTAAATGGCATTCAAAGGATCAAGAGACACATGCAAGAGGAGTTCAAAATCAGTGACCTAGGTGAGCTCACATATTTCCTAGATATGCAGGTGATATACACAGATGAAGGAATGTATTTGACTCAAAGAAGATACATTCAGGATGTTCTTCTCAAGTTCAAAATGGAAAACACTAAGCCTGTAGGTACACCTTTTGAGATGAATCATAAACTAAGTGTTTATGAAGGTGGGAAAGTTGAAGACATTAAAGAGTATCAAAGCTTGGTAGGTAGCTTGATATATGCTACTCGTACAAGGGAAGACATCTCATATAGTGTGGGAGTGCTTAGTCAGTTCATGTACTCACCGAGAAGACCACACATGGATGCGGCTAAGAGAGTACTTAAGTATCTCAAAGGTACAATCAACAAAGGTATATTCTATCCTTACTCTTCAGATTTGGATATCAAAATCTATTCAGATGTAGATTGGGCAGGAGCTAAGGATGATAGAAAAAGTACATCTGGTTACTTAGCATTTGCAGGTTCGAGGCTACTGTCATGGAGTTCCAAGAAGCAACGAACAATTGCTTTATCCTCAACCAAAGAAGAGTACAGAGGCTTGACCATAGCAACTCAAGAGGCAATATGGTTAAAAGCATTGTATACAAATTTGGGACTTATGAGATCCAAACCTCACATATTTGGAGATAATGTAAGTTCCATGCATCTAGCGACAAATCCTATTTTCCATGCGAGAACCAAGCACATAGAGGTCCATTACCACTTCATCAGGGAGAAGCTCATGGCAAAGGAGATTGACATTTCTTTTGTTCCTACTGAAAAGCAAGTAGCAGATATGATGACGAAGGCACTTGATGGAATAAAGCTTTGTAGATTCAAAGCTATGGCATGTATTCAACCTATCAGAGAATGAAGACTCAAGCATACTTTAGCTTGAGGGGGAGCTGTTGGAACATTAATCTTACACTATGCTTGAGGTGGATTTGATCTACATCAAAGGCTATCGCATCGGAAGAATATCCGTTGGAGAGTTCTTTTTCATATGCTCCGATTTATTGTATTTTTTTGAGAGATTTTTGATGGTTCATTTACGGTTGTAAAAGGCTTGAGCTTTACACATGTAAAGGTAGAAAGATAAAGCCCAAATCCCACGAATTTGTGGTGGATGAAGTTGCATTCAATCAAGCAATCAAATCACTTAGAAGTAGATCAAACTAAATGTTCACTTTTCCTAGATTGTAGGGAAGTGAATTGATTCCCTCCAACAACCATTCCCACCTTCATTTGAATTCAAATTTCACTTCTAGAAGTCGTGGAACACTCCTAGAGTCTATATAAAGACTTGAAATCTCTTGTACATTACATGGAAGCAATATACATACACTTGTGACCATCATTGTCTTGCTCCTTCAATTCTCTGCGTCATCTTCTTCGCCAACAGTAATCTTGCAGAGGCTGCTGCTCTCTCTCCAAAGCTTCAAATTGCATGCAAGATCACTCATTGGAAAGGTATAAGTGTCTAGTTTATGTCTATAAATTTTGCATAGCATTTGGTTCAGTAGACTGGGAGAAATTTGAGTTTGTCTATCTCGGGGTCAATCTCTACGTATTCCTAAAAAATAGGAAGTACCACCGGTGAATGTCGCATTCATTTCTATAGCATATTTTGCTTATTCCTTATTCTTTTGTGCATTCCATACACTAAGCCTTATGTTTATTGCTCCCATAAAAGGAGTTTTTCTAATTGTAATCACGCTGGTCAGTATGGACATTTGAAGTTCATTGTCTCTTCCATAGACAGTAAGTTTTTTGAGCTAGTCGACCCGCAAACCTATCTATTTTGTATCGACTCATTCTCCTTGATGCTCCAAAGTACATAGTGTGTTTCCTTGCATTTATTGCATGCCTATAAGGTCTATTTGAGTCTCCATAAGCTCAAGGGCTGGTCTTGTGCCAGTTGGCTTGACCATACTTTGTCGCTTCGAAACGCACTTTTCTACCTTCTACAAGCTTCTCCAAGCTCTTTCAGTGGTATCAGAGCTAGGTCAAGATGGGTGATGGCTTTCCCTCAATGATCGAGAAGCTTGATCGACACAACTAAGTGGCTTGGCAAATCAGAATGGAGGCCTTTTTGCAAGGTAGAAATCTTTATGGAATTGTAGCAGGTGATGAAGCTATGCCTATTCCAAGATCCGTAGGAGGACCTACACAAGAGGAGATAGATAAGCTCACACTTTGGTGTAGGGGATGCTCAAGCAAGGTAGTACATACTAAACTCTATCTCTGACTTTCTATTACCACATATTAGAGGATGCAAGACATCTCAAGAGACTTCCGATGCCCTCGAGACTTTGTTTTCTGCTAGTACCAAAGCAAGAAAGAGTCATCTTTGGAACGAGTTCAACCAAATGAAGAAGACACTTAAACAAACCATCATAGAGTTTGTTACCAAGGTCAAGGAGGTTGCGGATCAATTATCATCCATTGGAGAGCTAATTGAAGAAGAGGTCATCATGAGGCAAATTCTCAACGGCATTCGAAGTGATAAGCAATGGCAATCCTTCACGACGGCTTATGCTCTCATCATGGATGTGCAAACTCCAGATTTCAACATCTTTCTTGGACAACTCTTCAATCAAGAAGCCAACAATAGCATAAAGGAAGGTAACTTTTATCATGGTAATTCAACTAGTGCTCTATATGCAGATAAGAATGATAAGAAGTAGAAAGGCAAGAAGAAGGAAGAAGATGAAGAAGAGACTTCCCAAGCCAACTTTGCAAGCAAGAGCAAGTGGAAAGGGTAGAAGAAAGGACCAAAGAAAGACAAAGCCAAAGGTCAGAATGTTCAACCTTGTGCCATATGCGATAAGACCAACCACACCACTCAGAATTGTTGGTTCAATGGGAAGACCCAGAAAGGAAGTGGAAGAGGTGGATATGCCAAGAATAGAGGTAGAGGTGGACACAACTTCAACAACAACAATAGAAGCTATAATAGAAGGGACTACAACAATTATTCAAAAGATCAACCACATGAAGACTCATTGCTTCTTATGAATCTAAGCCACAAAGAAGGTAAAGAAGATGATAATTTGTTCTACATAGATTCAGGATGTTGGAATCATGTTGCAGGCAACATTGCTCTTCTATCTGATTTGGAAAGTCCAAAGCATAGACATGAAGTGCAAACATGGGATGACACAAAGCACAATGTGGAGAAGATTGGTAATGTCAAAGCTTCCAATGGTAGGACAAACATTCTGAGTAAGGTTCTCTATGTACCCACTATCACTAAAAACCTAGTAGGCCAAATAGTTGAAAAAGGCTTGCAAGTTAGGTTCACCCAACATGGAGCTTTTGTGGAAGATCCATGTTAAGGCTTCAAAAAGATAGCCCGAGGTGAGAAGCATGGTAGGCTCTTTACTTTTGAAGTAGGAGAAACCAGGAACATAGCTCTATTCAACTTTGGGTCTCAAACCCTAAGTGAGCTTGAAGTGTGGCATAAGAGACTTGCTCATGTGAATGAAAGAACCTTGAAGGATATATGCAGGGATCAAAGTATTCTAGGATTGCCGAACATATCAAAGCAACACATGATCAACAGGTGTGATGCATGTCAGATTGGGAAGGCACGAAGACAACCATTCAACCAGAAAGGCTACATCCACAACAACTTATTGGACTTAGTACATACAGATGTATGGGGACCAAGTCAAGAACCTTCATTGGCATGATCAAGGTATTATGTCTCATTAATTGACGACCATAGTAGATGGACTGTTCTATACTTTATCAAGAGTAAGAATGAAGTGTTTGCTTGCTTCAAGAAGTATCTTACACATGTGGAGAATCATACAGGTAAATCACTAAAGAAGCTCATATTTGATGGAGGGGGAGAATACTTCTCCAAAGAGTTTGATGAGTCCTTGCAGGACAAAGGTATCAAAAGGGAAGTGACTACTAGGTACTCTCCTCAATTAAATGGAATTAGAGACGGGAGAAACCAGACATTGGTTGGATCAGCCCGAACAAGGCTTGAAGAGAAGAAGTTGCCACATTATCTATGGGCAGAAGCTATTTCAATTATTGTGTACCTTGTCAATAGATTACCATCCAAATCACTTCAAGGTATGACTCCTTATGAAGCATGGCATGGAAGAAAACCTAGTCTTGGACATTGCAAGGTTTTTGGTTGTTTAGCTTATGTTCATGTACCATCACAAATAAGAGGTAAGCTAGATGAAAGGGCAACAACAAAAGTGTTTATTGGATATGATTCAATTCAGATGGGTTACAGGTTCTTCAATCCTTCAACCAAGCAATTCACTACATGTAGAGATTTTGTGTTTGAAGAACACATGTCTTGGTATGATGAAGATAAATAAAAGGTAACACTACCATATCATCTTGATTCTAACTCTCATCAATTAGGAAATAAGCATGATACATAGGTCCAGGATCCAAGAAGTGATACAGACGATGACCAAGATGAAAGGGAAAAGGATTACAAGCTATGGAAGTCAAGAGGCAAAGCAAAGATGCAAGAGATTGGAGAACGCTCCAAACAAGCACCTAGAAGATCAGCAAGAGAAAAGAAACAACCAGAAAGGTATGTATATGATTCCACATTTGTTATGAAGCATTCAATATACTTGACAAAAGACTCTATTTTAGAGGAACCCTCAACCTATGAAGAGGCAAAGGGAAACCCTAATTGGGAAAAGGCCATGAAAGAAGAGATAGATGCATTGCAGGAAATGGACACTTGGGATTTGGTTCCAATGTTGCCAAATCAAAAGGTAATTGGTTGCAGATGGGTATATAAAGTTAAAAGAAATTCAGATGGATCAGTTTGCAGGCACAAGGCAAGATTAGGATCCAAAGGATGCTCACAAACTCATGGTATAGACTATGAGAAACATTCTCACCAGTTCCAAAGATGACGACAATCAGGACATTGATAAGTGTAGCTGTTGCAAGGAATTGGAGACTCCTCCAACTTGATGTGAAAAATGCATTCTCAAATGGTTGGATTAGTGAACAGGTATACATGTCACAACCACCAGGTTTTGAAAACCCTAATCATCCATCTTATGTTTGCAGACTTAAGAAATCATTGTATGGATTGAAACAAGCTCCTCGAGCTTGGAATTATAGGTTGGTTACATATCTTGAAGATCAAGGGTTCAAAGCTAGCAGCTCAGATCCTTCTCTATCCATCAAACGAGATCACAATGAGGTTATCTATCTATGTGTATATGTAGATGATATTATTGTGACAGGTGATGATCTAAATGGCATTCAAAGGATCAAGAGACACATGCAAGAGGAGTTCAAAATCAGTGACCTAGGTGAGCTCACATATTTCCTAGGTATGCAGGTGATATACACAGATGAAGGAATGTATTTGACTCAAAGAAGATACATTCAGAATCTTCTTCTCAAGTTCAAAATGGAAAACACTAAGCCTGCAGGTACACCTTTGGAGATGAATCATAAACTAAGTGTTTATGAAGGTGGGAAAGTTGAAGACATTAAAGAGTATCAAAGCTTGGAAGGTAGCTTGATATATGCTACTCATACAAGGGCAAACATCTCATATAGTGTGGGAGTGCTTAGTCAATTCATGCACTCACCGAGAAGACCACACATGGATGCGACTAAGAGAGTACTTAAGTATCTCAAAGGTACACTCAACGAAGTTATATTCTATCCTTACGCTTCAGATTTGGATATCAAAATCTATTCTGATGCAGATTGGGCAGGAGCTAAGGATGATAGAAAAAGTAAATCTGGTTACTTAGCATTTGTAGGTTCGAAGCTAGTGTCATGGAGTTCTAAGAAGCAACCAACAGTTGCTTTATCCTCAACTGAAGCAGAGTAGAGAGGCTTGACCATAGCAACTCAAGAGGCAATATGGTTAAAAGATGATTGTATACAGATTTGGGACTTGTGAGTTCCAAACCTTACATATTTGGAGATAATGTAAGTTCCATGCATCTAGCGGTAAATCCTATTTTCCATGCGAGAAACAACCACATAGAGGTCCATTACCACTTCATCAGGGAGAAGCTCATGGCAAAGGAGATTGACATTTCTTTTGTTCCTACTGAAAAGCAAGTAGCAGAAATGATGACAAAGACACTTGATGGAATAAAGCTTTGTAGATTCAAAGCTATGGCAGGTATTCAACCTATCACAGAATTAAGACTCAAGCATACTTTAGCTTGACGGTGAGCTGTTGGAACATCAAGCTTACACTATGCTTGAGGTGGATTTGATCTACATCAAAGGCTATTGCATCGAAAGAATATCCATTGGAGAGTTCTATTTCATATGCTCATTTATTGTATTTTTTTGAGAGATTTTTGATGGTTCATTTCCCGTTGTAAAAGCATTGAGCTTTACACATGTAAAGGTAGAAATATAAAGCCCAAATCCCATGATTTTGTGTTGGTTGAAGTTGCATTCAATCAACCAATCAAATCACCTAAAAGTAGATCAAAGTAGATCAAACTAGATCTTCACTTTTCCTAGATTGTAGGGAAGTGAATTGATTCCCTCCAAAAACCATTCCCACCTTCATTTGAATTCAAATTTCACTTGTAGAAGTCCTGAAACACTCCTAGAGTCTATATAAAGACTTTAAATCACTTGTACATTACATGCAAGCAATATACATGCACTTGTGACCATTATTGTCTTGCTCCTTCAATTCTTTGCATCATCTTCTTCGCCAACAGTAATCTTGCTGAGGCTGCTGCTCTCTCTCTAGAGCTTTAAATTGAGTGCAAAGCTCATTGGAAAGGTATAAGTGTTCAGTTTATGCCTATAAATTTGCATAGCATTTGGTTCAGTAGACTGTGAGAAATTTGAGTTTTTCTATCTCGGGGTCAATCTCTACGTATTCCTAAAAAAATAGGAAGTACCACTGGTGAATGTCGCATTCATTACTATAGCATATTTTGCTTATTCCTTATTCTTTTGTGCATTCCATACACTCAACCCTATGTTTATTACTCCCATAAAAGATTTTTTTTTGAATTGTAATATTGCTGGTCAGTATGGGCATTTGAAGTTCATTGTCTCTTCCATAGATAGTAAATTTTTTGAGCTAGCCGACCCGCGAACCTATCTGTTTTGTATGGACTCATTCTCCTTGATGCTCCAAAGTACATAGTGTGTTTCTTCACACTTATTGCATGCCTATAAGGTCTATTTAAGTCTCCATAAGCTCAAGGGCTGGTCTTGTGCCGATTTGCTTGACCATAATTCGTCGCTTTGAAACGCACTTTTCTACCTTCTACAAGCTTCTCCAAGTTCTTTCACATCTTAGTTGGTGGACATGGTCGTCATCCTCAATTTTGATATGGATCTGTTTGCTTCATCCAACAATGCCCATGCCTCAAAAAGTTAATTGCTCAGGCTCGGTCCATGTGTTCCTGCAGCATCTATGGCCTGAGCAGCAATAATTGCTACTTGTTCTACTTCAGCAAGGAGAATCCGGGCTCTTTCCCTGGCCTCGAATTGAGCTTGCTCTAATTCCATTGTGTTAGTCACTCGAGTGGAAGAGTATAATGTAGACTGACTCCGACTGTCGTCAAGGAGAGCATGCTTTCCTCTTTTATCTACATAGCTTATAGAATCTACAACCTTGAAATTTGAAAAATGAGAGTCCGCTAATTTTGTCTCTAGATTAGGTTCTTTTTTCACAATGTTCTGGCTACGAAGCATTCTTATTCTCTTCAACTTCTCACTCGATAGAGGATCATTATAAGAACCTAGCTTTGGTTCAGAAGGGGGTAATTCTGGTGAATCCCTAGTCAAAGAGTTTAGAATGAGATTGAATTCTTGATCATCGTGCAATCTGCTACTGAGTGTTCTCTGTCCTTCTCAGTTTGTTGCTTGCATCCTCTCCACAACTTTGCCACGATAATCAGGGTCTGTCCATTTAGCTCTGATTACTTTTGAAATTCTCAGTCTATGCACTCTTAGGTGCAACTGCTTTTTTTTTCCTCTTTGAAGAATACTATTCTCTATGCAGCTCTTTCTTTAGTTTTTGGTAGCTATCCCATTGGAGTTCATCATCTCCAAGTATTCCTCTTCTTGCTAAACTTGCTACCGAGTCTTTCCACTCTTGCACAATTCTCAGTTATCTGTGTTCAGACTCCATCCTAGATTTCATGAATGTTCTGATCTTCTCTTTGGTCTCCTGGCTTTGCGGATGAGAAAACTGCCAAAGCCTCTCCCGCATTTTGGGATCTGCCATAACTATCTTGTTACGCTCCCTCAATCGAGCAATTGTCTCTGGTTTGTGGTGCTTGCCCTTGTTCCAAGGAACTTTCCCCTTATTGGCTCGACCAATCCGTTCTCTCCTAAGTCTCTCACGTTGGTCAATAACAGTTGATGCTTCAAAGTTTACATTTGAAGTCATAGCACTAGTTGAACCAAGATGGTGATTGCAATTATTGATGAGGTCACACTTATCATTTTGAATTATGCTACCATCGCCCTCATTACTATTATCATCTTCAATGACTCCACCATTGCTAACTTTATCACTCGTCTCGTGGTCTACAACCACGGAATAGTTTCTTTTGATTGTAGAGTTATGTGCATCTTCACCGATATCTCCCTCGCGGAATTCGTAATCTTTGCCACCAATAATCTGTGGAATAGGACGGCTTGCAGATTCAAGAGATTCTTGAGTCCGTAACACGATGGAAGAAAGGAAAACTGTGGGCCTGCTCACGCGTGCACGTCTATCACAGAGCTGGAGAATTGCAGCCCTTGCTTTGAAAACAGGAAATGAGCACGGTCTTTGAACGGTACAAAAACACTTCATTTCGATGTTTGCAGCAGACATGTCTGGAGGGAAATGCGCCTACGGAGATAGAGAAGCTCAATCATTCCATAGCTTCTGCCAACCGAACACTTCATTCTGGAGGGAAATGCGCCTACGGAGATAGAGAAGCTCAATCATTCCATAGCTTCTGGCAACGCACTCCCATGAGAGAGAGGAAGAGCCATCCTTCCACAGGAGGGATGACCTCCCCCCTGCGTGCCTGTAGAAACCAACCCCCCGTGGTCAAAGAAGAAGACCCTCTAGTAGTATATGTTTTTAGGCAATAAATTGATCCTTGATATGATCTCCCACATTCAGCGACACATGTCGGACAGAGGGCAAGAGTGGGAGGCAACATTGCAGGGCACCATTTATGAGTTTTTTTCCTTTTCTTTTTTTTTTCCATTTTATTTCCCCTTTTTTTCAATCAAAGAACAATAAAGATGGTCCTTTCTTACTACATTGCAAAGCCACAAATACCTGAAGATTAAGGTTCTAGGAGACTTGAGAGTGCAACAATCAGAAATAAAATACAAAAAAATGCGACAGAATCTACTTTCCATGTGGGAATCTGAGGGTAACATATCCCCCCACACTTGGATGGTGAGCTCCTGCGAACCACAGTTATCAAGAAACATTGAAATGTATGATGTTAATCCAGACCATTCTCTGCTCTTTCCCCCACACTTAAGTTCTTTCTCATCCTCTCCTATTTACCCTTCTCACTTCTTCTTTCTTCTACTCTACACTACAATTCACACACCCTCATACACATTCTCCAAGGCTTCTCTGCCTTGTTCACCAACCCCCCACATACATTTTCACCACTTGTCTACTCTCACTACTCACTAACCCTAATTTTTATTACCACACACAACTCCTCAAGGCTCTTTGACCCTCACCCATACTCACCTCACTTCTCCACTTAACCTTTCACACCACCCATACACACACTACTCCTCTCTACCCATCCTCATTCACACTCACCATGGTCTAGCATCAACAATCACACATATAATGTTCTCGGATAAAAATTGATGCAAGAAACCCCCAATCAACTGTTTCTTTTAATGTTCCCCTATGCTACTATAAGCTGCAATTCACCCACTAATCTTTTACCCATATCTTCAACCTAGTGCTCCTCCATTTTTTCATCCTCAGTTTCAGCGTCTACGTCCATCTAGCTTCCATCTTCCTTAAGAGGTTTCTCCTCTTTTCTAGGCACATCATCCTCATCAAAAACATTGTTTTTCCCAACGCCTTCCTCGGTCTTTGTACAAACAACTGTCGTCTTTGTCCTTCTCCATTGCATCATCTCCAACTCCATCCAGATTCTCTGTCTTACTTGCTTTAGAAAAAGAGATGCAACTTCTTTGTGGGCCTGCACTTGGAACTCCATCTTCAAATTGCTTCTTCAATACTGCCTGCATTGCCCTCTGTAAAGACCTTTCTTACTCATCATCATCTCCTCCAAATATAACTAAATCTTCAGCATTCACATCTGTTAGGCTGTCAATCCTTAGTTTGTGTGATGCATCCAAAGCCTTATTATATGCAGCCATGTATGCTGACCTGCACGATCCTTCGGCTCCCTTTTCTTTCTCTAACTTTTGTGCCTGTTTTGCACCTAATAACCTAATCTCATGATCATTACTTTGAATGCATCAAACTTCTGATTTTCATCATAGCCCTTATCTTCTACCTCCTCCTCTTCTTCATCTTCTGTTGAGTCTTTTCCATGACCCATGCAAGGACTTCTAGCAATAACTGCACCAACACCATATCATCCTTTGTTCTATGATTCAATCGCAAGCTGTGCCACACTATGTGGCACCAGGTGTGCCCACAGTATTCCTTGATAGGATGTGCTGAGCTTGCATCCCCAACAGAATCGCCGAATGATCCGGTCCTGATGTCCAATGTAAAATGTATGCTTTACTACTCATTTCATTGTTGTAATCACTTCTTCATCAGGAAATAATGTTAGGTTGGGACCCGAAAGAGTAGTCGATTCATGTAGCATGGTCTATGAAATATATTCCATTACATGGTGTGTCAAGCTTAATAAAACAACATTATGTCTATTCTGGATGAACATAATTCTTCGCACACATGAACTTTAGATATATTCTAGGAGTAAAGAGCTGAAGTCTGTTAGCATAGAATACGTTGAATTGCTATGGAATTGGGAATACTCATAAGAACAGATACATCTCAACCTTGTTACATGATTGAGGTAGCAGGAGATTTTTACTTCCAGCCAATATTGTGTATCAGATCTGACCACTGTAGAAGAACTTTGTACTTCAACAAATACAAGAACATCAGTACTTGCCGAACTATCAGGAATAGGTAAATCTCAGTTGGTGGACATCGTTGTCATCTTCAATTTTGATATGGATCTTTTCGCTTCATCCAACAATTCCCATGCCTCCAAAAGTGAACTATTCAGGCTCTCTCCATGTGTTCCTGCAGCTTCTATGGCCTCAGCAGCAATAATTGCTGCTTGTTCTGCTTTAGCAAGGAGAATTCGGGCTCTTTCATTGGTCTCAAATTGAGCTTGCTCTAATTCCTCAGTGTCACTCACTTGAGTGGAAGAGTATATTGTAGACTGACTACGACTATCGTCAAGGATAGCAGGCTTTCCTCTTTTATCTACATAGCTTACAGAATCTACAACCTTGAAATTTGAAAAATGAGAGTCCGCTGATTTTGTCTCCAGATCAGGTTATTTTTTCACAATGTTCTCGCTACGAAGCATTCTTATTCTCTTCAACTTCTCACTCGACATAGGATCATTATAAGAGCGCAACTTTGGTTCAGAAGGGGGTAGTTCTAGTGAACCCCTAGTCAAAGAGTTTAGAATGAGATCAAATTCTTGATCATCGTGCAATCTGCTACTGAGTGTTCTCTGTCCTTTTGACTTTGTTGCTTGCATCCTCTCCACAACTCTGCCGCGATAATCAAGGTCTATCCATTTAGCTCTGATTACTTCTGAAATTCTTAGTCTATGCTCCATTTGCAGACTCTTAGGTGCAGCTGCTTTTTTTTTCTCTTTGAAGAATACTATTCTATATGCAGCTCTTTCTTCAGTTTCTGGTAGCTATCCCATTGGAGTTTGTCATCTCCAAGTATTCCTCTTCTTGCTAAACTTGCTACTAAGTCTTTCCACTCTTGCACAATCGTCGGTTGTCTGCGTTCAAACTCCATCCTATATTTCATGAATGTTATGATCTTCTCTCTGGTCTTCTGGCTTTGAGGATGAGAAAACTGCCAAAGCCTCTCCTGCATTTTGGGATCTGACATAACTATCTTGTTACGCTCCCTCAATCGAGCAATTGTCTCTGGTTTGTGGTGTTTGCCCTTGTTCCAAGGAACTTTCCCCTTATTAGCTCAACCAATCCATTCTCTCCTAAGTCTCTCATGTTCGTCAATAACAATTGATGCTTCAGAATTTACATTTGAAGACATAGCACTAGTTGAACCAAGATGGTGATTGCAATTATTGATGAGGTCAGATTTATCATTTTGAATTATGCTACTGTTGCCCTCATTACTATGATCATCTTCAATGACTTCACCATTGCTAACTTTATCACTTGTCTCATGGTCTACAACCATGGAATAGTTTCTTTTGATTGCAAAGTTCTTTGCATATTCACCGATATCTCTCTTGGGGAATTCATCATCTTCGCCACCAATAATCAGTGGAATAGGATGGCTTGCAGATTCAAGAGGTTCTCAAGTCCGTAACACGACGGAAGAAAGGCAAACTATGGGCCTGATCACGCGTGCACATCTATCACAGAGCTAGAGAATTGCAACCCTTGCTTTGAAAACAGGAAACGAGCACAATCTTTGAGCGGCAGAGAAACACTTCATTTCGATGTTTGCAACAGACATGTCTGGAGGGAAATGCGCCTGGGGAGATAGAGAAGCTCAATCATTCCATAGCTTATGCGAATCGGACACTTCATTTACCTTATTCTTCTCCCAGGGAAGCATGCTCCCATGAGAAAGAGGAAGAGCCATCCCTCCACAGGGGGGATGGCCTCCCCACTGCGTGCCTATAGAAACCAACCCCCTTTGATGTCAAAGAAGAAGACCCTCCAGTAGTATATGTTTTTAGGCAATAAACTGATCCTTGATATGATCTGCCACATTCAACGACACATGCCAGATAGAGGGGAAGAGTGGGAGGCAACATTGGAGGGCACGATTTATGAGTTTTTTTTCTTTTCTTTTTTTTTTTTCATTTTATTTCCCCTTTTTTTCAATCAAAGAACAATAAAGATAGTCCTTTTTTACGACATTCAAAAGCCACAAATACCTGAAGATTGAGGTTCTAGGAGACTTGAGAGTGCAACAATTAGAAATTAAATACCAAAAAATGCTACAGAATCTACTTTCCATGTGGGAATATGAGGGTAACAAACCTTGTCTGAGTTAGAGATATGGCACGAAAGATTAGGGCACATTGGTGAGAGAACCTTGAAGCAGATATGTAGAGATCAATGTGTGCTTGGGATACCTAATGTATCCAAGCAACATATGATCTATAAAGGTGGTGCTTATCAATTTGGTAAATCACATAGGTTACCCTTTACAAAGAAAGGCTATATGCATGAGGATTATTTGGAATTGTCCACACAGATGTGTGGGGACAAAGCAAGGATCCTTCAATTTCAGGCTTAAGGTACTATGTGTCATTTATTGATGATTTCAGTAGGTGGACTATCTTGTATTTCATGACACACAAAGATGAAGTGTTCAATTGTTTCAAGAAGTATCTTGCACTTGTGAAAATTCAAATAGGAAAAAGTCTAAAGAGGATAAGTTTAGATGGAGGAGATGAGTACTTCTCCAATGAATTTGATGCATTTTTACAGGAAAAAGGTAGCAAAAGGGAGATAACTACCAGGTATACTCCTGAGCAAAATGGAGTGGCAGAGGGGAGGAACAAATTGATTTGTGGAAGCAGCTAGATCAATGCTTAATGAAAAAAGGTTGCCTAATTACTTGTGGGTAGAGAGTGTTTCTATTGCCACTTACCTTATTAACAGGTTACCCTCTAAATCCCTTGATGGGATGACCCCTATGAGGCATGGCATGGTAGAAGGCCATCACCTGAACATTGCAGAATATTTGGTTGTGTTGCTTATGTGTATGTTCCATCTCAAATCAAAGATAAGTTAGATCCTAAGGTAGAGAAATGCATCTTCATAGGATATGATTTAAATCAGAAAGGATACAGGTTTTATAATCCATCAAATAAAGGATTTATATCTAGTAGAGATGTTGTGTTTGATGAGAATGATTCTTGGTTTGAAAGTGAATGCGACAAGCTTAAATTGCCATATGACTTGGAAGAAGAATTTCCAAGTCTCACCAAGGAGGAGCCAAGCACAATTGAAGACATCAAATTAGATGATGAAGACACCATCAACTTGGAAGAGTTCAAAGCATGAGAATCAAAGGGCAAAGTCAAGATGAAGGGGTTGGGGGACATACTAGAATCATCCAACCAAGCCATACGAAGATCACAAAGAGAGAGTAAGAAACCAATCAGATATGGGTATGACACTTCATAAGTTACTAAGCATTCTATTTATCTTGCTAAGGATTTATCACTTGAAGAACCTTCTTCATATGAAGAAACAAGTACCAAATCAGAATGGAAGGAGGCTATGGATGAAGAAATAGAAGCACTCCAAGAGAATGACACTTGGGAGCTAGTACCCAAGAAGGCATCAATGAAGGTAATTGGTTATAGATGGATTTACAAAATCAAAAGGAACTCAGATGGATCCACAAACAGGTATAAAGCTAGACTTGTGGGTAAGGGTTTTGCACAAACCCAAGGAGTAGATTATGAAGAGACATTTTCACCTGTGGATAAAATGCCAACCATCAGAGTCTTGGTAAGTGTGGCTGCATCTAGAAATTGGAATATGTATCAACTAGATGTGAAAAATGCCTTTCTCAATGGCTAGATTTCAGAGGAGGTTTATATGGCTCAACCTCCTGGCTACGAAGACTCAAACAAGGTAAATCATGTATGCAAATTGAACAAAGCTCTTTATGGCTTGAAGTAGGCACCTAGGGCATGGAACCATAGGTTAACAACCTACCTTCATGATCAAGGATTCATGATAAGAAAGTCATATTCTTCTCTGTTTGTCAAGAGGACTAATTCAGAGATGATATATTTATGTGTGTATGTTGATGACATTTCATATAGGTAGTGATGCCAATGGCATCAAACAAATAAAAAATCAGATGATGCAGGAGTTCAAAATCAGTGACCTAGGGTTTTTGAAGTATTTTCTTGGACTTGAGTTAGTTTACACTAACTCTGGAATCTACATCACTCAAAGGAAATATGTGCAGGACATGTTGAAGAAGTTCCACTTGGAGAATGCAAAGGTAGCCAACACCCCTATGAAGGTAAATCATATATTGAGCGCTCACGAAGGTGATTTGCTTAAAGACATTGCAAGATATCGAAGCATAGTCGGGAGTCCAAACTATGCAATATTAACAAGGATAGACATATGTTATGCAGTAAGTGTTCTGAGTCAATTCATGCGTAAACCTAGAGCAACTCACTTGGAAGCTGCTAAAAGAATTTTGAAGTATCTCAAAGGTACTCAAAATCAAGGTCTTTACTTCCCATACACACCAGATGTGGTCCTTAAGTTATTCTCAGATGCAGATTGGGCAAGTTGTAAGGATGATAGAAGAAGTACTTTTGGATACCTATCTTTTGCAGGTGATAAGCCCATTTCATTGTCTTCTAAGGAGCAACCAACTATTGCTCTATCTTCAAGAGAGGCTGACTATAGGGGATTAGCAAATGCTACACAAGAAGCTATTTGGATCAGATTTCTCTACTCAAATTTGGGACTTCATACTCATTCACCTATGATCTTTGGTGATAACACAAGTTCTTTGCATCTTGCAGCCAATCCTATTTATCATGCAAGAACCAAGCATATAGAAGTACACTATCACTATGTTGGAGAGAAGCTATTAAGCAAAGAGATTCAACTTGCATATGCATCTACAAACATGTAATGTGCAGATTTGTTAACCAAAGACCCGATGGTACTAAAATTTGCAGATTTAAAACCATGATTGGATTGCAGGAAATTCAAGAAGATTCATGAAGAAGTGCAAGCCAAGATGTTTGGCTTGAGGGGGAGCTGTTGGTGCAAATGTCCAATCCTTCACATTTGGCTAGGCATGGAAGAAAATATGTGTAACTACTTGACGAAGCATGTGAACCATTGCTTGATTTACCATTTGTAAAAGGTTAAATCATTGAGAATCTTTCAAGATTCTTGTATCTCATGGAGGTAGGAAGCATCTTAGCTAAGAGCTTCAAATAAGAGAACAAATCCTAATTTAAAGGAGTCACTTTTAGGTGGAACCAAGTTTGAATTCAAATTCAAACTTCAAGGAAAACTACTTACAAAAGGACTAGTAAAAAAGTTGCATGAATTGCCCTAGCAAGACTTCATCAACAAAAATCAATTGCTCCTTCAAATATTTGATCTTTGTCAAAATACTATCCATAGGATCCCCTTCAATCATATGCACACTCTCCAACTATTTTTGGAGGTAAGCAACACGAAGCTCATTTCTTGGCTGGTATAAAATGGTAGATGTATCCTAATCATCCTTTGTTGTTTTGCATGATTGAATGTGAGGGACGATGACACGTTTGATAGACAAAGCTACCAATGCATGTGCTTCAGAATCTATACCATCCCAATGAGGTTGCTCTATAGTAGGTGCAATAGGATCCACAACACAAATAGGAATTTGAAGATCATCATCTTCAACACCATCTACATGACCACCAATAGTTGTATTTGCAAGTGTGGTAAGATGTTTTTCAACACTCTACACAATGTTCCACATCATTTTTGCTACCAATACATGATGCATCTTATATGCCTAGAATGGGTAATTAGTACCATCCAACCCATACTCAATAGCCAACATATGGAATACATTATTGCTTTTAGCCATGGACACTCACTAAATACCCTAATGCTTAAAAATGATTGTATCTAAAAAAGTTGAAAAGAACCACCTTGTTGAGATATGCTAAACCTATAGGAGACTTTGAGGCACTTATACTGGTGAACGAAAACTTTTTTATATGTTTTGCTTAAAAGGATGAAATTTCTTGCATAAGGAATAAGATGACTAGAGGGGTGTAGACGGCACCCTAGCTAAAGTGGCGACCTTCTCTCTAATACCAAGTATTGGATTTTAAGGTCTACGGATGCACATAAACAACAAAGGAAGAAGAAGGAGAAGCTTGGGGCATAACACAATACTAAATGTATTTTCAAGTGAACATACAAAAATAAGTGCCGTCTTAGGACTATATATGTACATAGAAGCGGGGGGAAAAAACACCTCCTAAAAGTAATAATTTTTAACTAACAATCATACACATCCATACACACATGCATACACACATACATAGACAAATACACATAAACATACACATACTATTATAAGTAAGAATGAATGTTGAGTCAGACAATCACAATAGTTTTCAATGCACAATCATAGAGGCACATACATATACACATACTATTGTGAAGTGAAAATCAATATTGACTCAAAAAATCACAATAGTTTTCAAATTAGCATCCTAAACACATAGACACACATATACACATACACAAATACATTCATACACATAGAAACCCACTCACATATGTATAACGGTAAAACATCTCAAAAATATTATGAAGTAAGAATCAATTTATGATTAGGACAATCACAATGGTATCTAAAGTATAAAACTTCTAAAATAATTCAATTCTTAATTTCATACTTTGAATACAAATTTTTAATAATACTATTATTTTTTATTTGAATTCTAACTCTAAATAAACCTAGAAGTTCTAGATATTTCTTATGGCTTTTTTTTATAATTTTCTAAATTTTAACTCTAATGTCTATAATTTTTTAATGTTTATAATCCTAAAAATTTTAGATTTTCAAAAACAAACTATACCTTGCTTTTTGTATGACATTTTGAGTTTGTAGAAAACAAGGCAATTATGGTGATAGTACACCATGGGGCACTATTTTATTGAATATACTTTTGATCGAAAGCTTTCCGACCAAAAACTTTTTGATTGAAAAGCTTTCCAACCAAAACGCTTTTCAATAAAAAAAACCTTTGAATTCTCATCCAAAGCAATTTGGAATCATCCGAATAAGCTAACATGGCACTGAATAATTCGATCAAATAATAAGGGTCTATCATAAAATTCCATAATTATTCATGAATAATCACATTATCAAATAATAAATAATGATGATAGGAGGAGCACCTCTGAATACTTGTCTTTTGCAAGTTCAAAGCTTATATCATGGTCATCCAAGAAGCAACCAACTATGGCATGGTCATCTATAGAGGTAGAGTATAGAGGCCTAGCAAATGAAACTCAAGAGGCTATGTGGCTCAATCAACTCTATGCAGATTTGGGGTTACACTCCAATAAGTTTTGGAGACAACTCTAGCTCACTTCATTTGGCTACTAATCGTGTATATCATGTAATGACTAAGCACATTGAAGTGCACTATTAATATTTAAGAGAGAAATTGTTGATATATTTATGTAGTGATGTGTGTGAACATACTAGGATTGTCAAGAAACTTTTTCCCCTCTTTAGGAGGTTTTTTCCCTGGCTTGTATATATGCCTATTGCCCTAATGGCTTACTCTAATCTGGTGTCATCATAATTGGTGCTAAACACAAATGTTGTTGAAGTTCATTACATGATTTCTCACATTCATCCATCCACTCAAACTTAGTCAGAAGGGCATACAGAGTTTTTGCAATGATTGCATACATGTGTATAAAGTGTTAATAGAAACCACAATGCCCCATGAAAGCTTGTACCTCCTTGACATTCTTAAGCCTAGGTAGTTTTGCAATCACTCTAACTTTCTCTTCATCTATAGAGATTCCATTTTTTAACGCAATGTGTCCTAGAATCTTGCCTTGTCTAACCATGAAAATACACTTTTTTGGGTTCAAACAGACCTAATATTCTTGACATTTGTCAAAAAGTTGTTTCAACTCAGAAATGTGTGTTTAATGTTGGAATGAGCACATAGGTCATCAACATAGACTTCCAAGTTTTTTCGTAGAAATTCCTTAAAGACATGACATATTAGCCATTAAAAAGTAGCAGGTGCATTTGTAAGCCCAAATGGCATCACACAAAATGCAAATATGCCCCATTATGTGGCAAAACCCATCTTATGCTGCTTCTTCAGGGGCCATGGCTACTTGGTTGTAGTCGGAGAATCCATCAAGGAAGCTATATACTTCCTTGCCCACTATGGGCTCTAGTAGGTGTTCCATGATAGGAAGCAGATAACTATCTCTAATAGTGGCTGCATTGACTTTTTTCAAGTTAATGCACACACGTCGCTTTTCGTTCTTTTTCGGCACAACCACAATGGGTGATACTCATTCAATGTGCTCAATCTCATACATAAATCCAGCCTCTATCAAACGATCTATCTCTTCCTTAATCTTGGTAGCATAGTTATCATTATAGGTGTATGGTTTCTGTTTTGAAGGCTTGAATCCTTGAGTCATGGGAATTCTATGGAAGCATATGTCTCGGTCTACTCCTTTCAAATCCTAGTAAGTCCATGCAAACACCTCTCTATATTCTCTCAACAGGGAAATCATCTCTTCTTCTTCTTCTCCTGTCAAATCATGTCCGATATATGTGCAGTTTTTTGTCCTTCTTTGACTGTAACTACAATCTTCTTAGTTTTTTCCCGATGTCATATGCTTCTCCTATGCTCATTTCTCTCTTAGGCATTCTTTCCATTATCCTTTGATCTTTGATTTTGTATTTCTTAAAGTTCTTTGGTACTTCTAATAGGGGCTCTTCTTCTTGCATAGAAGATTTCTTTCTTTCCTTCTTCTGCTTATTCTCTTTGATCTCTAGAAGTGGTGTGAGTTGCTTAATTTGGTTATCGTCCCTTACATCGAGGGTGATGGTGTCTAGAAAATAAGGTATTCTTCTTCTGAAGAACTGAAGGGTTTCATAATAATGGACTCTAGATCTTCATCACTCCCCTCGTTTGGTTCTAGGGTCATCTCAATACACTCTTCTAAAATAGGCTCATCTTCCATGGTCTCTATATTAAAGATATAGATATCATAGCCATCCTTATCACAATGAGGAGTCCATTGTTCTTCATTTATTGCTATGTCCATGATGGCTAAGATCTCTACCCAACCATGCGGCATTCCTCATCTGGGAATACTATAGGTGCATAGGTAGGATCTTGAAGGGTACATGGGTGTCGTTTGGATCCTAAGGTTTTGGCTTTTAAATCGCTCTTCCTCTTGTTTCACTACTTTACACATCCATAAATGAGTGTCCTTGTGCACCCATGAAGGGTCTGATACAAAAGATTGAATCAGATTAGTTTCTTTTGATGCTTTAGGGATGGTATTCCACTATAAAGGGGGTACATCGCAATGGGAATAGTCTTTGAGATTGACTTTGGTAGTCACTCCTAGATGTTGCAAGTGCAAAGAGTTAGTTCACCAGCCCTGTATAATCTACAATTGTCGCATGAAAGGACGTCCCAAAATCATCTCATATGTGTGGTTCTTTCCAAACTCACAAATGGCAAAGGTGTGCTCAAACTCCACACCACAAATGGTGAGAGTGATTCCTTCGAGTAAGCCTAAGGGTTTCTCAATATGACCATCAACCATTTGCATCTTCATTCTTGTGGGTCTTAGGGTTGGCTTACCCCATCATTTCCATAGGGAAGTAGTGGCAATGGCCACTCTAGAACCTAAGTTTAGGATTTCTTTGTTGGTGTAGCTTTGGTAGGAGATAGGTAAATAAGTGTTTCCCTCTTCTCCTTCGCTCTTATGTCCAATCCTTTCAATGGGTATATCTAGCACTTTCTTGTGTGAATCTTCCTAAGAGTGGGTAGTAGTTGTATAGAGGGTATGTCCTATGCAAATTGTTCCTGGAGATCATCTGTCTCTTGAGTAGTGGGTGAGTTTCTTGTTCCAACTTCCATTTCTCTTCTTGAATTTATCTCAAAAATCCTTGTGAGTACTTATATATCAATGAAAGATTCTCCCAATCCATAAGTATTAGACACTTGTGACAAAGAAGGTGGAGTATCTTCTTGTGTCTTCAAGATAGAATGGGTCCTCTTAGGGTCAAACTTCTCGCTGTTAGAAATCAGGTGTTCTAATCTCTCTAGGAGTCCTTGGAAGTGTAGCTCTGGTTTCACTAGGTTGCACCAATTGACATATTAAGATGCTTCAAACATGGTTTGAGCCAATTCTACCATTTTCATGGAGAGCTTAGTTCTCTAGATTTCTAGGTCTTATCTAGGATATTTCCTACTTAATTCTCCCACATGGGTCCTTCTCTAAGTCTTGCTTGGTAAGCTTGAACATCAGATCCAAATTCTCACGTATAGGTTTGGCTAGAATGGATCCTAGTCTCAGTGTTTGGTTTACCTGATTTGACTCTTGTGATGATAATTCTAAGATTTCGGCTCTAGTCTCATTTAAGCTTCCTTCTAGTTCATTTATTTTCTTACTCCATTTTCTTTTAAGGCTCTCTCCTGAATCCTTCCAACATTTGGTTTTCCTTCCTTTCGACTCCCCAACTTCACTACTCTCAACTATCTTTTCACGGTTTGGCTGTTGATTTTGTAGCAAAGCCTGGGCTCTAGTCACTGCTTGGATAGACACATAGGTTGGTGTAGATCCATTTGAAGTGTGCGCAATGCCTATCAAATTAACGGGGGTTACCTTAGAGGCATTGACTATGTTTTTAGAACATTCTCACATGACATGCTCCTTACCACAGTTGAAACAAAAACCTTGAAAGTTGTAATGTTGTGGTTGTCTTGTTGATGGAGGATGTGGGCATTCCCTTATATAATGATCTCCTTGGCACCTAAAACATGGTCCTTTAGGGCCCTGTGGTCTTGTCTATCTCAACTAGGGAAGTGGGTTGGGATTGGCATACATGATGTTAGTATAGCCTCGCTCCCAGCTAGGTTCCATAACTGGACTCTCATACTAGTATGTTTCCATACGTTCGAGTGACTTGTTGTAGTATGCAGGGGGGATATCTACATGGGTAGAATCAAGAGATAGGATCATTTTCCATGATCAATGGGGATGAGGGTACTAATGCCCTACTTAGATTCTCTTCGATAGCAACATATTTGACAAAGATTACATTGGCTGGGGGTGGTGGCTGCTAGCATAGGATTAGTTGGGGTCTAGGTTCCATCTGGTATGGTACCTAGTAGTTTTGTTGAGGCCTATAATAATGAGGTTGAGTGTTGTATTGGCTAGGCTATCTATAAGGGTGTTGATATGCATGTGGGTAGTTCTACCTAACCACTTGCTTGTTGTACAGACAATCCTGTGTAGTATGGTTAGTGTATCACCTTTCTATTGTGCAGTACTGGCTACTTGGGTTGCCTTGAGGTTGTTTCATGTTTGGACAAGCATTTGCCATATGGTCATCTCCATAGGTATAACAATGCTTGATTGAGGTTATCCTGGGTGTCTGTTTGCTTGAGACTACTAACTTTTGAGCTACCTTCTCTGCTAAGTCTTCTATGGAGCTAGAGTGTTTAGAGGACAAATGAGTAGAACTATCCATGTCCTTGTAGACTATGGAGAGTTCCAACTCATCTCCTAAGTTGTCTCGATATCTATACATATCCCCACACATTGCTCTAGTGTTCAGGGCTCTTTGAGGTATACATATGATCATAGTTTAGAGCTCAGTAGCCCATCCAAAGACAGAGATACTTGTTTAGCTTGAGTGGCCAACTTTAGCATAGGACATCTCTCGATGTACTGTCTGAGCCTACATCCAAGTAGTCTGACTTTCTCCTGCAGGGTTTGTTTGAAATTGTGAATGGTAGGAATTAGAAACCTTCCTTTTTCACATAGCAAATAGACTTATCAAGCTTCCTAATCCAATGGGAAATGAATACTTGCACAATGGGAGTAGAATGATAGAGCTATGAAGAAAGCTCTGCAATCTCTACAAATGGGCATGAATCAAGCACTACTTTGGCGACTTCCTTCTTGCTCCTTTTATAGCTACTTTTGGAGGTAGTTTTGAATTTGAATTCAAATGACTTCACCTAAAAGTGATGCTAGGAATCAGGAAATCTTCCCTCAACTAATGTATTCGTGGTCTTAGGTAGTTAGAGCCACGAATTTTTTTTTACATCATGGATGACTTAAGCCATTCTTTCTTTTACAATTACAAGAGATATAATGTACTCTTTTACAAGAGGTGTTCATATGTCTACACAAATGAACATTATATCAAGCATATCAAAGATATCAAGCATGTAGGCTTGGGTAAAATGCACCAATAGCTCCCCCTCAAGCCTAACATGCTTGGCCTCCAAATAAGTCTTCAATTGTCCTTGATTTCTTGCAAGCCAATCATCAACTTGAATCTACTCAATTTTGTACCATCAAGAGCTTTAGTCAACATGTCTGCACATTGCATATCTGTAGAGACATAGGATAGTTGAATATCCTTGCTCATTAGCTTCTCCCTCACATAATGGTAGTGTACTTCAATATGCTTGGTTCTAGCATGGTATACCAGATTAGCTGCAAGATGTAGTGAGCTTGTGTTGTCACCAAAAATGTGAGGTGTTGAACAATGATGTCCAAAACTTGTATACAAAGATTTTAACCACATGATTTCTTGAGTTGCATTCGCCAAACCTCCATATTCGGCTTTAGTAGAAGATAATGCCACTGTTTTTGCTTCTTGAATGACCAAGAAGTGATTTTTGAACCTGCAAATGATATATACCTGGATGTGCTTCTTCTATCATCTATAGATCTGGCCCAATCTAATCTTAGTAGGCCTTTAGCTCAATATCTAAAGTAAATGGATAAAAAAAACCTTTATTCATGGTTCCCTTTAGGTATCTGAGGCTCTCTTGGATGCTTCCATATGTGATCTTCTCGGCTTATGCATAAACTGACTCAATATGCTAACACTATAGCATATATCCACCCTTGTGAGTGTTGCATAGTTCAAACTTCCAACCAAGCTTTGATAGCTTGTGATGTCTTCAATTGGCTCTCCTTCATAAGCACTAAGCTTATGATTTTTCTCCATAGGTGTACCTGCACACTTGGTGTTTTCCATCTTGAACTTGATGAGCATGTCATGCACATACTTCCTTTGTGTGATGTATATACCTGAACTTGTGTAGATTAACTCCAATCCAAGAAAGTAAGTGAGTGGTCCAAGATCACTTATTTTGAACTCCTCCTTCATTTGCCTCTTTACCTGTTTGATTCCTTCAAGATCATTAATTGTGATAATGATATCATCAACATACAGACATAGATAGATCACTTCAGATCCATTCCTCTTTATGAACAAAGAGGCATCCGCCTTGCTAGCTTTGAACCCTTGGTCCTGCAAATAAGTCACCAATCTAAAATTCCAAGCTCTTGGAGCTTGCTTCAATCCATACAAGGCTTTCTTTAATTTGCATACATAGTTATGATGATGCACATCCTCATATCCAGGAGGTTGTGCCATATACACTTCCTTAGAAATCCATCCATTTAAGAAAGCATTCTTTAAATCAAGTTGATAGAGCTTCCAATTTCTAGATGCAGCAAGATTAATGAGAACCCTAACTGTACACATTTTTGAAATAGGAGATAAAGTCTCCTCATAATCAATACCATCGGTTTGAGCAAACCCTTTAGCAACTAACCTTGCTTTATGTCTATTTATACTTCCATCTGGATTCCTCTTGATTTTGTATATCCATCGATATCCAATTACCTTCATATAAGGCTTGTTAGGTACAAGCTCCCAAGTGTCATTCTCCTTCAAGGCTTCCATTTCTTCATACATTGCATCTCTCCAAGCTTTCTTGCTTTGTGCTTCTTCAAATGTGGTCGGTTCTTCATTGGTTGAATCCTTTGCAATGTAGATTGAGTGCTTGGTGGCCAAAGAAGTATCATAACCATCCTTCTCTGGTTTCTTCTTCTCCCTTGAAGACTTTCTAAATGGTTGATGTGAGCTCTCGGGTCCATATGTAGCATCTTGCATCTTTTCTTTACCTTTGTTCTTCCATAGCTTTAGTCTTTCCAAGTCTTCTAAGTCAATATCCAAATCACTTTCTTCAATTTGCTTTGGCTCCTTTGTTTGAAGTGATGGAAAATCTTCATCCAAGGCATAAGGCAGCCTCACTTTCTTGCCATCATCAAACCATGATTTTTTCTCATAAAAAATTACATCTCTACTCACAGAAAATCCTTTATTAGTTGGATTGTACAATCTATATCCTTTTTTGTTTTGAGCATAACCAATAAATATGCACTTCTCTGCCTTTGGATCCAATTTCCCTCTTACTTGAGAAGGAATGTGAGCATATGCTAAGCATCCAAAGATTTTACAATGCTCTAGACTAGGTCTTCTTCCATTCCACACTTCATATGGAGTGGTTCCATCTAGTGACTTAGATGGAAGTCTATTTATGAGATATGTGGCTATAGACATAGCCTCTGCCCATAGGTAGTTTGGCAACCCCTTTTCATTGAGTATGGACCTTGCAGCTTCAAAATAGCTTTGTTTCTCCTCTCTCATTGAGTTCGGGTGTATACCTTGTAGTGATTTCCCTTTTAATGCCTCTTTCATTGAAGTAGGCATCAAATTCAGAAGAGAAGTATTCTCCTCCACCATCTTATCTCAGTCTTTTCAAAGTCCCACCTGTTTGGTTTTCAATAAGAGCAACATACTTCTTAAAGCAATTAAAAACTTCATCCTTGTGCTTCATGAAGAACAGAATGGTCCACCTGCTACAATCATCTATGAAAGACACATAATATCTTGAGCCTAATATAGATGGATCCTTACTAGGACCCCACACATTTGTGTGCACTAGATCCAAAAGATTTTGATACACATATCCCTTCCTATTGAAAGGGTGTCTATGAGCCTTGCCAAATTGACAAGCTTCACACTTATAAATCATGTGTTGCCGTGTGATATTAGGCAAACCAAGTACACTTTGGTCCCTAAAATTTTTTTTGAGTGTCCTCTCACCAACGTGAGCAAGCCTTTTGTGCCATATCTCCAACTCTATGAGAGTTTGAGATCCATAGCTAAATAAGGCTATGTTCTTTGTATCTTTCACTTCAAAAGTGAAAAGCCTTCTTGTCTTTTCTCCTTTGGAAATCCTTCTAAAGCCTTAACTTGGTTCTTCCACATATGCTCCAAATTTGTTGAATCTAACATGTAATCTTTTTTCAACAATCTTCCCAACACTTATTAATTTTTTGGTAATTGCAGGGACATACAAGACTTTGTTTAAGAGGTTCATATTCCCATCTGATGTCTTCACATTACCTATCTTCTCCACCGAGTGCTTTGCATCGTCTCTTGTTTGCACTTCATGTTTGTTGTGAGGATCTTCCAAATCAGAAAGTAAAGCCACATTTCTTGCTACATGATTTGAGCATCCCGAATCAATGTAAAAGATGTGATCATCATCCTTACCCTTCATCACTAATAGATTCATAATCAATGATGGATCTTCTTGACTTTGGACCTCTGCATAGTTATTGTAATCTCTTCTTCCTCTATGGCCACTTTGATAGTTGTTGTTGTTTTAATTGTTGTTATAGTTGTTGTTGTAGCCTCTAATGTATCTGCCTCTATTTGATCCATAGCCATCTCTATTGAATTCTCTTCCTCCTGAGTTCCTTAGGTTCCTGAAACATTCTTGAGTAGTATGATTAGATAAGCCACATATATTGCAAGGTTGAGATGATTGGAATCTCCCCCTGCCTTGCTTTCCACTTATGCCTCTTCCTCTAGCTCTTACTCTACCTGCATAGTTTGCTTGGAAAGAGCTACCTTCATCTTCATTCTTCTTATTCTTTGACTTGTCCTTGATCTTAACTTTATCAGAATATAAGGCAGAAGTTTGAATATTTCTCACAAATGGTAAATCCAATGGGCATGAAACCTTTTGAGCATAAACTAGACTTAGAGAGCTATCAATCTGCATTCAAACTCTGAAAAAGGTTACGTATAGCTTTTGAATTTTATTGATTTGAGTGAGTATAACAGAGAACAAATCAGAGAAGGAATAAATGATGAATGTATAGATTCACATATAATTAAAACCTCATTGGCAATGCATACTTGCACAATGAGAGTAGAATGATAGAGCTACGCAGTAAGCTCTTCAATCTCTACAAATGGGCATGAATCAAGCAATACTTTGGTGACTTCCTTCTTGCTCCTCTTATAGCTACTTTTGGAGGTAGTTTTGAATTTGAATTCAAATGACTTCACCTAAAAGTGATGCTAGGAATTAGGAAATATTTCCTCAGCTAATGGATTCATGGTTTTATGTAGTTAGAGCCATGAATTTTCTTTTTACATCATGGATGACTTAAGCCATTCTTTCTTTTACAATTACAAGAGATAAAATGTACTCTTTTACAAGAGGTGTTCATATGTCTACACGAATGAACATCATATCAAGCATATCAAGCATATAGGCTGTGGTAAAATGCACCAATAAACATAACCAGCTCAAGCTTTTCTTGTATCATGCAATGCTTGTTTCTATTGACACTTCACTAGAGTATCAACTCTATACACACCTAACGTATCTATACACATCTCATATCTATTCTGATACAACTACTTAGCATTCCCCATATGAGCTTAAACTCTACACATAAAGATCATGAACTTTAAATGTATCATGCAATGCTCCTTTCTGTTGACGCCTCTCTACAGCCTCAACTTGAACTATATATGTGCCTATGTATGAGTATCCTCTTAGCTACCTATCAAGCCTCTATTAGTGTGCCACTATTTCTTTGCCCACCACTGCACTCCAAGATCTTCCTTTGCCACGCCAACATGTTGTACTATGATTCTAGGAATTGGTTATTCAAAGTATCTCATTCACACGGGAGAATAATATGGAGATCTAAGGTTTGTAGTCCAAAAAAGATATTGTAGATGAGAACAAAAGGTTAGTAATATGAAGACCGATGGGAGTTAATGTGATGGACAATGTCAGGTTGTGGTAATAAACTATAATTTAACTTAGTACTTGAAGGCATAGAGCAGATACTTGGGAAAAACCAAAGCAAATATGATGTTGATCTGAGGGACCAAAATGCCACAATGTTGTAGCCAATGAGACTACACAACATCGAACTACTTGGCCACCAAGTTGGCTCAGAGTACCAAAGACACCAAACATAGGATTGAAGGATACTAGAATTGGACCAAAGGCCTGGAACATTTCACCGGATGTACAATACCAAATCCCAAGGTTCACTCCACTCTAGAGTGCATAAAACAAGCTTAGGTAATAAAAAAGTATGTGAAGAGGAGTTGTAGCTAGACCGGAGGATTGGATGAAGGAGATCAATGGGTTTTTTCTATATGTCTACACCTTATTACAAAATTTGAAAATGATGGAAATGGACTATGTACAAAGTGATATCACCTCCTTCTAGATATCATATAACTTGAGCCTTGAAAAATTTACTAAGGGTAAAGGCTCATCCTTCAGATTTGCTCTAGCTATTTGCATGCAGATAGTAGGTGCAAGACTTCCTATGTAATATCTTGTATCTCGACAAGAGATCATGGAGGATGAAATTGAAAAAGTGTTTGCCTTGCTTTAATGTAATTTCAATGGAACATATGAATCTTAGCAAGATGAATTCAAATAGGAAATGGATGACGGTTGGTGCAGAACAATCCTAATGAGCTTGAACTTCAGCCCATTTAGTCGCATAATCGGTGGCAATTAGTAAATATTTTTCTTGTCCAGCCCATGCATGTGGATAGATGGATCCAACAAAGTCGATGCCCCAATGTTTGAATGGCTTCCATCCTGTAGAGATAGTGAGCAGATTCTTCTATCTTCAAAAAGGATGAGGACTGCATTGTTGACAAGCATCACACCTTTGCCCATTCTTGTGCTTCCTTGAAGAGGGTGGGCTACCAAAGACTACATTCTAGAATTTTATTGGCCATGATATGACCAGAGGGATGTCAAGCTCTGAAACCCTTGTGTGCTTCTTGAATGATTGCTATTGTATCCTAAGGGTACAAACATCATAGAAATGTTCCATCATGCCTATTCTTATATAAGATATAGTTAATGTGCTTGCAACTTCTACATCTAAGGAGTAGTTGCGTCTTCTCCAAAGGGGTGAGTTCTAGGGGAAAGGCACCTTCCCTCACCAAGAGGCTTGCACTTCTTGACACCAATTTGGGGAACTCTATATTTTGAGTAGAAAAACATCACGAAAATAATTGGGGATTCCCTTCTACGGGGCTATGTGTGAGGGGATTCAAGACATATGGTCAGCCAATACATGGAACCATCCCAATTGTACCCATATTTCAAAATCAAACACCTAAAATAGAAAGAGCCACCTCCATATCTGTTCGATAATCTAAGGGTTATTGAGCACATACTTCAAGGCCTCGTGATCAGTGATAACTATGTTCACTTTGAGTACGTAGTGCCAAAACGTTTTGACAAAAACTATAGCTAGGGCCTCTCTTTGTGTAGTACTTTAATTATTCTTAGCTCTGCATAGTAGACAATTGGCATAGTATATCGGGTGATCACTCTTCTCTTCACCATCAAATTGTGCTAGGATTTCCCCTACCACCTTGAGGCTAGCATCAACATGCACATGGAGAGGTTGCTTCTAGTCAGGTGTTTTCAATATGGAAGCCTTAATCAATCACAATTTCAGCTATAGGAAAGCTTGCTTTTGAGCTTCTAGCCACTAGAATAGTGTCCTCATGCATGTTAATAGAGATAGGGGCTTAGTGATGTCTGCATACATTCGAATGAATCTCTTGTGATAGCATGTATGCCCTAGGAATGCTTGGACTTATTTCTTGTATATGGTTCATGGCATTTTTAGTATTGCCATTAGCTTTTTGGGATCTAGAGCCATACCATGAGTAGAGACCACATGACCAGGAAGGGTGCCCTAGGTAACCAAGAAGTGACACTTGTTAGGGTTTAGCCTTGAATTAGTTTCTCAACACTTTAAACAAAAGACAAGAAAAAGGTGAGCCAGATGCTCATCAAAGCTCTTCACCAACTCATTTTACCGAGTCCTAAACAAGAGGAGAAATCATCCATGAATATCCATAAGGACCCTAGTAGCAAGTTACCAAAAATGATCGAGTAGTTCCATTGAAGGTCACTAGAGCATTTAAGACTCTAAAGGTAGTTTTGGCATAAATGTAAAATCTCCATAGTGGTACAAATGTTGTTTTTGGCCTATCCTTATGATGTATATCTATTTGATTATATCCATTATATCCATACATGAAGTTGTATAGTGGGTGCTCGACTACATCTTCCACCAGTTGCTTAGAAAATGGTGTGGGAAATCCATCAGGGATAGTCACTTTATTGAGAGCCCAAAAGTCTACACACACTCTCATTTTGTTTGACTATTTCTTTGCAGTGATCACTATCGATGAAAGCCAGTCGAAGTGTTCGATAGGAACAATGATCCCTTTTGCTTCCATTCTATCAATCTCCATGCGCTTCCACATATTTTGGATTGAGGTGATAAATCCTTCCTCTTACCAGTTTTGTATCTGGGACCAATGGAATGGTGTGGATTCCCAATATTGTAGGAATGCCTATCATCTCCTTATAACTCCATGCAAAAACATCTTTGAAGCTTTGCAAGAAGGCCATTAGTTTGTGCAGGAGAATAGGGTCCCCCCCAAAGCCATGAGACCACTAGATCATGTTTTTTGTCTCCTAGTTCTCCTAAATTTATCTCGTGGACTGTCTGAGTCATGCTTGTTTCTTGTGCCTTTTACTCATTTCATCTTGTTTCTTGAAATGGGATCCTTCATTGGTGCTAATTTCTTTAATTTTGGCATCCCAAGTCTCCTTTTGTAGTCAACCCATGGGTATTTCTTCTAAAGCGAGATGTTTGGTTCCTCTACACCACCACCGTTATGGGGTTCTCATGTTCTTCCAAGTTGTGTCTGCTTGATCATTGTGCTTCTTTTATCGGGACCCATCTAGTTCTATAATCTCCACTTGGGAATCCTCCTCATTTTCTACCCATGCTCTTCGCAAGCTATCACATAACACGATGGAGATTCCACTCCCATCCACTTTAAGAGATCCTCATCTTCAAAAATGCTACTTAATCTTGGAGAGTGAGGCTCTTATTCTTCCTCTAGTTCTACTAACAAACTAGCAATCCCCATTTAGTCATAATCCAGGCCAATTTCCATTTGTAACTTCTTCATCTTATCGTGATCATATATCCACATATGATTTTGCCCCCTGTCATGGATGACCTTTGCATGTATGAGCCATGGTTGTCCCAATACTAAAGGGAAGCCTCCAAATATGAGAGGGAGTCATAGTACAAAAAAATCTAAAATGAACACGGACCCCTGCATATCTAGTTATACCCTTTAGACTATTCCAATAGGCTTTACCTTTCTTTGGTTTGCCATAATAACCATGAATTATGCTTCCTTGGATGGTCATTGTCCTAGCTTCTTCATCATTGATTCAAGCATTAAGTTGATTCTTCATCCACTATCTATGATTACTCTTGCAATTTCCTGACCGACTATTGTGAATGCTACCCATGGACTATAATAATTGTTCAATGGGGCCTACGTTATGAAGAAATTACTCAAACTGCTATCCATTGAAATTGGTGCTCCTAGTAAAGCAATGATGGTTAACGTATCACTTCAGAGCTGAGCATTCATACATAGCAGGTCATACAAGCTTTCTTTATGGTACATATTCCTTAGAATTTGACTCACCAAGAGAGGGATTTTCTATATACTTATGGTGAGCTTCTATATTGCGCTTTTTAACTCTTTTTGAGCCATCCAAAAAGCATCTTCTATCATTCTCTTATTTTTGTCCCTCCTTCTAATATTTTTGCAACTCTATAATCTGACAGGAGACTGGAATATCCAGTCATTGTGGTTCTCATTCACCATCTCTTGGTGGCTCCCTTTTTGCCCTTATAAGAAGGGGTTCCATTTTGTTGGTCATCTTCTCGACATTGGTAGACTCTTGATCTTTCTCATGTCCCTTATTGCTATTTGCGTCATCTTTCTTTTGCTAGCATATTAGATATTTTCTCTCATGATTAGCTGTTTTGCTAATGACACTTGTCTGCTGCAATCTAGCAACTTGTTTTCCACTACCTCATATCATTTGTTTATGGCTCTGTGAGCTCTAGTTCGTATTCTCAGCAGAGATCAGATCTCTCTTAATTTCACTACATGGGACATTGGCAACCGTAGCGATGTGTTCTCAATTGTAAAGGACTCTATTGCAATATGAAAGGGATTATTTACTTTATTTTGATTCGCGCTATCCTACTTCGAGAATTCCTTCGTGTAATGATCCCTTTCTATGGGATGTAGAGTCATTCAAGTGGTCTCAAGCCTACTCAATCGTTGTAAACATAGCTACAAAGTCTTCTAGCAGTGCACTCGGTGCTAATAAGTCGTGCAACTTATGTCTTGTGCCTAGTAGAAGCACCTTTTCTAGCCATATCTTAATTAGAAAGTTGTTTGGGGCTGCTAGTAGCTTTGCTACTAATGCCTTAGTTCTTGTCGTTAGCTTAGGGAAGGACTCACCATTTATTAAGTTTAGATTCTTGAGCTTGCCTAGCACATTCTCGATAGAGTTTCTCAATTGAAATTACACAAGAAAACTCAATCTTCATCTCCTTCCATGTTGAAAAAATGGTCTTGCTCAAACTATCTCCCTAGCTCACCATCATACGTGCCAATGATGCCAAAATTGTATAGCTTGATCTACAATAATATAGAGATGATACTATTTTGTTGGTTCTTTTGTAATTAGCCAAGGATGTAACTTGTTCATCATGAAACACAAATGGATCGAATGCCTATCATAGGCATAGAAATCATATTCAGATATTACCATTGGTGCTCTACCACAAAGAACTTACACAAGATCAAACATACTAGATAGACTGGTAGAAGAACAAAATAAATAGAATGCAATTGTGTTGTATTACTACCAAAATGCATTACAGATCAATGTCAAACCACCCAATGATGCTTACAACTTCCACAATGCCTCCCGAGCACAGAGTATAATGGAGTCAGACAACTATTTAACCTTAACATGGATATGATGTCAGAAATAGATATTCTTTTCTCGACCCTTGAGGTCCCTCAGCTGCATGAATCTCATAACCACAAACACCAAGCGAGGAGGAAGAGGAAGGTCCTAGTAAAGAAGATGAGGAGGGCAATTGAATTGGACTCGATGCTTGGTCAGCTTTGATCAACCTTGATAGTAGCCTTACGTAGAGTCACCACCTTGCCAGTCCTTGATACCATGTAGTTCCCTGGTGATGAACTAGTACTTGATGTGCAGATCACTTAGATCCTTAAACATTGCAACTCTTCGGGGTGAAGGTCATAATTCGACAAGTTCCTTCATCTTTCCAACATTGATGCTCAAACCTTGTCGGCTATCACACTTCCTCTCAGCATTCTCCACTTCTTAAGATAGCCAACTGCTAACTTTCAACCCTCTCAGACACCACTTATTAATCACCATTGCATGCTTTCTATCTTCCACTTCTACACCACATCCTACCTTCTAATTCTCCCCATCCATCTTTAAACTACTTCCTTGCCTCTACTATTCTATTACAACTACTTCTCATTCCCCATATGTCCTTGCTCTAACTATTCTATAACAACTACTTCTCATTCCACATATGAGCCTCAACTCGACACATAACCATCCCAAAATCTTCATGTATCGTGCGATGCTCATTTTTGCCAAGGCCTCTTTGCACGCTCAGCTCTATACATATCTAAATCTTTGGTGCTCAATGCATATTTGTATATATGTGTAGATACAGAAAACTATGCATGTAATCTATTGCCTACCTCATACCTCCCCCTTCTCTATGTATGCATCTATGATATATAACATATGGTGTGTGTATGAATTGTATATGTGCCTATGTATAATATAGTATGTCATTATTTCTTTGCCCGCCACTGCACTCCAATAGCTTCATTTGCCATGCCATGATGTTGTACTATGATTGTTGTGACTAGCTCTTCGAACTATCTCATTTTTACCAAATAATAATATGAAAATCTCAGGTTCGTACTCCAAAAAAGGCATTGCAGATGGGAATGTAAGGTTAGCGATGTGAAGGTTGTTGAAGAATCACTCACTAATTAGACATAAAGACATGAAGACATATGAAGAATGAAGAAAGACGAAGAGAAGCAGAAACAAAGCATTTAGAAAAATCAATCCTTAGTGAAGGGACAAATTCACAACTGTAATATAGTTCATAGAAACTTCCAGAGTTACGAGTTTTGAATCTCATAATAAATATGTATATAAATGAGTTAGAAGATCATAATAAGTAGATAGAGAAATAGAGAGAGAGAGAGAGAGTGCATAGAGTAGCAGGAAGTTCACGTATGTAGAGATGAATAGCAGAACCTGAACAGTCGGGTATTCATCTGTAAGAGAGATGGTAAGGAAGAACTACTCAGCATAGGAGAGGTTTCCATGGCTATGAGCGAAGTGAGACCAAGACATTCTGTACACATCTTCTCTAATAGAAAACACATGTTTGTGTGGAAAGATTTGAGCGCATTCTTCTTCTGTGAAGAAATCTAAGTGATTTCATGTTACTATGAAAGTTAGTTAACAGTTATAGTTTTCTTAGCGCACATTTTACGGTACTTCTACAAGTTAGATCTCACAGTATAGTGTAAAGTTTTTTACGACTGATAGCTTACCTTAAAGCTAGTAGTCTCAACTACAAACTCATCAAAAGAGTTTGGCGAAATGGGACATGTACGCACAGTACTATGTCTGACAGTAAAGGCATCCAAACTGATGAAGTTTTTTCTCAAACTTCAAATAGAGTTCATTCACTAAAGGAAGCTCAGATATTACTTCCTTACTTCATTTAAAATCAATTGAAGTAACTACAAAAAGAATTACAGTTGATTCTAGTAATATTCCGATAATATTACGGTACAATTACGGTGACATTTAGGTAGCTGTCGGGTGAAGTTTCGGTGATATTCCAGTAAGTTTAAAACACAGTTTTGGCACATCTAAGTGTCAGAAAGAATATCTAACAATAAGCAAACAAAGAATTGCAAAGATTGAAGTAAATGAGATCAGAATTGAAGCCGGAAGAAAAGGAAAAGTTTTCTGCAAAGTGAATTTTCAAATTTCACTAAATATAGCTATAAGGTTTTCAATTTCACAAAGGTTGCTAAGCTACTGATGATTATAGAGGTGTTCTAATATCACTCTAGCTTAGTTCTTGTGATGTGGTGAATCCCGCAGCTTAGTTTCAAGCTCTCATCACGTCAACAAGTGGTATCAGAGCAGAAAGGTCCTCAAGAGTAAACGGAAGTAAAGATACAAGAGAATTTGAAGAATTCTTCACAAGAGAGGTGAAGGCTGAGGTGATCGACAACAAACGGCATCAGAGAAGCATTCTGAAGTCATTCTCAAGGGTAAAGGTTTATGAAAGGTAAAATCTTTTAACATTATACTCACTAACAGCAACAGAAACAAGAAGACCATGGCAGATCACGTTTCTATTGACAAATTGGACAGAGATAATTATCTTGCATTGGTAATGAGAATGGAAGCCTTACTTATGAGTAAGGAATTAATGATATATGTGACAGGAGAAGAAAAGAAGCCTACTTTTGGAGACAACAGTCAACCAAAGAAAGAAGAGTTAGAAGCCTTGAAGCTGTGGCAGAAGAAAGATGAAATGTCAAGAGTGTATATCTACAATACCATTATAGATCATTTGTTACCACATATTAGAGGTCTGGAAAAAGCGAAAGACATATGGAGTGCATTGGAAGATCATTTCCAAAACACTACCAAAGCTAGGAAGGCTAGCTTATGGTCAGAATTTACAACATTCAAGAAAAAGCAAAGTCAAAGTATTAGTGATTATATCACTAAGATGAAGGACTTGCAGACAGTCTTGGATCTATTGACGACGATATTGAAGACCAGAGGTTAATAGCACAAGTGCTTGCAGGATTGAGAGGAGATGAAAGGTGGAAACCTTTCATACTCTCAACTCAACTTTCATTAAATCATTTTGTACCAGACTTAAATCAGTTGCTTGGACTAATGCTTACATTTGAGCAAGATTTGAAGACAGATGGAGATAAATGACATAGTTCTGCTATGTACGCAAAGAATAAGAAGAAAAGTGATAAAGGTAAAGAAAAAGATGAAGAAGAGATGACTAATCAAGTAAATTATGCAAGAGGAAGAGGTAATGTCAGAAGTAAAAGTAGAGGAAATACAAAAGAAAGAGGTAATCAGAATAACAATAAGAAGACTTGTTGGATCTGCAGATTAAGCAATCATTTGGCTCATGATTGCTGGCATAATTCTCAAGGATCAAGTCAGAATCAGAATAACAATAGCAGAGGCAGAAGCGAAAGATATCAAAGAGGTAGACAAAGCCAAAGAGACGGATATGGTAGAGGTGGAGCAAGAAGTTGGGGACAGAATCAGTCTTACAACACTATCTACTACAACTATGCAAATGATACACAGAATGACAATCATACAACATTCATGATGAATTCGATAAGTGTGTCAGAGAATGAAGATCTAAAGGTATTCTATATTGACTCTGGTTGTTCAAATCATTTGTCAGGTAATACAGAATTGTTATCAGAATTGGAAGGAGGTATTTCAAATCATACAATACAAACAGGTGATAATACAAAACATAATGTACGGCCAATTGGAAAAGTAAAGTGTAAGAATGGAGCTGACCTGCTAACAAATGTTTTGTATGTTCCAACAATCCCAAAGAATCTGATGAGCGTGGGACAGATAGTAGAAAAAGGTTTTCAAGTCAGGTTTACAAATGAAGGAGTATTTGTTGAAGATCCAGAGAATGGATACAATCAAATTGTCTATGGTAAAAAGGAAGGTAGACTTTTTACTCTTAAAGTGCAAGGGAATGTTGTTCAAGCCTTGATCACACATGGTGATGAAGTATTTATAGAATTAGACCTCTGGCATAAGACGTTAGGACACTTTAATGAAAAAGGAATCAAAACTATGGTGGAAAAACAATTCGTAAGAGGATTACCAAATATGAAGAATCAATATATGATTCACAAATGTGAAGCCTGTCAAATGGGAAAAGCACACATGTTACCATTTCAGAAGAAGGGTTACAAACATGATGGTTTGCTAGAACTCATACATACAGATGTATGGGGACTGACAAAAGAAGGGTCTATAAGTGGCTCAAGGTATTATGTTCTTTTTATTGATGATGCAACAAGATGGATAACTCTTTATGTTTCGAAAGAGAAATCAGTAAGTGTTTGGAGCTTTCAAGAATTTTCATGCATATGCTAAAAGACTTACAGGACAAAAACTCAAAAGGCTAAAGTCTGATGGAGGAGGAGAATATTTTTCTCAAGAATTCAATGATTATCTATGGAATGCAGGTATCAAAAGAGAAATAACTTGCACGTATACACCGCAACAAAATATAGTAGCAGAAAGGAGAAACCGAACTCTAGTTGAGTTTGCCAGAGCTATGTTAAAGGAGAAGAATTGTCCAAATTATCTTTGGGCTGAGGCTGTAAATACAGCCACATATCTAGTAAACAGATTACCATGTGCAGCTTTAAATGGGATGACCCCTTATGAAGCTTGGTGGGGTAAGAAACCAACACTTGATCATTGCAAAGTGTTTACATCAGTTGCTTGTGCTTATGTACCATCACAACTTAGACATAAGCTTGAACCAAAAGCTGAAAAATACGTGTTCATCGGATATGATGAAAAGCACATGGGTTATAGGTTATGGAGTCCTTTAACCAAACAGTTTATTGTTTCCAGAGATGTGACATTTGATGAATAGAAGAGTTGGTATGCAGATAAAGAGCATAATGATGAAACAATTGAAGAAGAGATAAGAAGAAATGAAAAAGGTAAATCACATATGTAGGTGAATGGAGATGAAGATAATATGCAAGCAAGTACATCCAAGTTTGGATCAGCTATGAGAAGTGAGGATGGACCGAGATTTGATGAAGAAGTGTATTCAGATACACATGAAGAATATGAACCAAGAAGGTCAAATAGATTAAGGAAACAACCAACAAGGTATTCCTATGATAATTCTTATTTGACTCAGAAAAACTATGCTTACTTAGTAAAGGAAGATGAAGAACCTCAGAATTACAGTGAAGCAAAAGGTAAGGAAAAATGGGAAGAAGCAATGAAGGAGGAGTTCAATGCGCTTGAAGAGAACAAGACTTGGGAACTTGTTCCAAAACCAAATGTTAAGAAAGTGACTGGAAATAAATGGGTTTACAAAGTTAAGAAACTTACAGATGGAAGAATAGCCAGATATAAAGCTAGACTGGTGGTCAAAGGTTATGCTCAGATGCATGGCATAGATTATGATGAGACATTCAGTCCAATGGCAAAGATGTCAACTATAAGGACAATGATTGCTATAGCAGCATCAAAAGGATGGAAGCTAAGTCAATTGGATATAAAGAATGCATTTTTAAATGGATATATATCAGATGAAGTCTACATGGAACAACCTGAAGGGTTTGTAAGTTCCAGTTACCCAAATCATGTTTGCAGATTAAGAAGAGCACTCTATGGATTAAAGCAAGCTCAAAGAGCTTGGAATTACAGACTTGTGAAGTATCTCAATGATCTTGGATACCAAAGTTCAAAGGCAGATGCAAGTCTACTCATTAAGAAAACAGATGAAGGTATGATCTACATTTGTATTTATGTAGATGACATTATAATCATAGGTACCTCAGATGAAGGAATCAAGGAGGTAAAGAGATTGATTGAAAAAGAGTTCAAGATCAATGATCTAGGAAAGTTATCATATTTTCTTGGAATGGAAGTAACATATACAGATCATGGTGTATATGTTTCGCAAGAAAGGTATCTTCTCAACTTACTGAAGAAGTTTAACATGGAGAATTGCAGAGAAGCCTCAACATCACTTGAGGTCAATCATAAACTCAACAAATATGATGGTGTAGAGTTTAAAGATATGAGGAAATATCAATCTTTAGTGAGAAGCTTGATTTATGCTACGCTAACAAGGCCAGATCTTAGTTATGCAGTAGGAGTTCTCTCACAGTTTATGCATTGTCCGAAGGATCAACATTGGGTTGCAGGATAGAGAGTTCTTAGATATATCAAAAGAATTATAAAAGAAGGATTATATTATCCTTTTACATCAGATATAAAGCCGAGAGCATACAGTGATTCAGACTGGGCAGGAAGTCAAGATGACAGAAGGTCAACACATGGGTATATGATATACCTAGGAGATAAGCTTGTCAACTGGTATTCCAAGAAGCAACATACAGTGGCTTTATCGTCAACTGAAGCTGAATATAAAGGACTTGTGCAAGCAGCTAAAGAAGTGATATGGATGCAGACCTTGTTCAAAAGCTTGGGAATTGATCAAGGTATACCTATCATACATGGAGACAATATGAGTTCGTTGTATCTTGCTTCAAATCCAGTATTTCATGGAAGAACAAAGCATATAGAGATTCAATACCATTTCCTGAGGGAAAAGGTAATGGAGAAGGAGATTGAAATAGTATACACTCCTAAAAAATATCATATTGTAGATATTTTGACAAAGAGCTTGGATGGAGTAAAGACAAGCAGATTCAAAGAAATGGCAGAAATAAAAGAAAAGAAGAATATATGAAAGATCAGAGGATGCTAGTTAGTGACTGAGGGGGAGCTGTTGAAGAATCACTCACTAATTAGACATAAAGACATGAAGACATATGAAGAATGAAGAAAGACAAAGAGAAGCAGAAACAAAGCATTCAAAAAAATCAATCCTTAGTGAAGGGACAAATTCACAACTATAATATAGTTCATAGAAACTTCCAGAATTATGAGTTTTGAATCTCGGAATAAATATGTATATAAATGAGTTAGAAGATCATAATAAGTAGAGCTAAGAGGCTATAGATAAATAGAGAGAGAGAGTGCATAGAGTAGAAGGTACGCGTATGTAGAGATGAATAGCAGAACCTGAACAGTCGGGTATTCATCTGTAAGAGAGATGGTAAGGAAGAACTACTCAGCATAGGAGAGTTTTCCATGGCTATGAGCGAAGTGAGGCCAAGCCATTCTGTACACATCTTCTCTAATAGAAAACACATGTTTGTGTGGAAAGATTTGAGCGCATTCTTCTTGTGTGAAGAAACCTAAGTGATTTCATGTTACTGTGAAAGTTAGTTAACAGTTACAGTTTTCTCAGTGCACATTTTACGGTACTTCTACAAGTTAGATCTCACACTATAGTGTAAAGTTTTTCATGAGTGATAGCTTATCTTGAAGCTACTAGTCTCAACTACAAACTGATCAAAAGAGTTTTGTGAAACGGGACATGTTCGCACAGTACTATGTCTAGCAGTAAAGGCATCCAAACTGATGAAGTTTTTTCTCAAACTTCAGATAGAGTTCATTTACTAAAGGAAGCTCATGTATTACTTCCTTACTTCATTTAAAATCAATTGAAGTAACTACAAATAGAATTGCAGTTGATTCTAGTAATATTCCGGTAATATTACGGTACAATTACGATGACATTCCGGTAGCAGTCCGGTGAAGTTCCGGTGATATTGTGATGAGTTTAAAACACAGTTTTGCCACATCTAAGTGGCAGAAAGAATATCTAACAGTAAGCAAACAAAGAATTGTAAAGATTGAAGTAAATCAGATCAGAATTGAAGCCTAAAGAAAAGGAAAAGATTTTTGTAAAGTGAATTTTCAGATTTCACTAAATACAATTATAAAGTTTTCAGTTTCACAAAGGTTGCTAAGCTACTGATGATTGTAGAGGTGTTCTAATATCACTCTAGCTTAGTTCTTGTGACGTGGTGAATTCTGCAGCTTAGTTTCAAGCTCTCATCACGTCAACAAAGGTCAGGGGGAGTTAATGCAACGGACAATGGCAGACAACGGGAATAAATTAGAATTTCACTTAGTACATGAAGGCACAAAACATACTTGGGTGAGAACATGTTGCTAATCTCAGGGATCGAAATGTCGGAATGTTGTAGCCGATGAGATCGCATAAAACTAGACTACTTTGCCACTCAGATGGCTTGGAGTATCAGAGATATCAAACACCAAACCGAAGGATACCAAAACTAGATTGAATCCCTACAACATTTCATTGGATTTACAGGTTCCTATTGCACCTACCACAGAGCAACTTTGTCAAGATGGCAGAGATGCTCAGACACACACATTGATAGCTTTGTTTGGCAAATGTGCCATTGTCCCTCATAAAAGATCCTTCAAAAAAACAAGGATGATTGGGATACACTTACCACTCTATACCAAACAAGAAATGAGGCTCATGTTGCTTACGTCTAAAAATAGTTGGAGAGTGAGCATATGAATGAAGAGATTCTATGGATAATTTTTTGACAAAGATAAAAGATTTAAGGAGCAACTAGTTTCTGCTGATGAAGTCTTGCTAGATAGTTCACTTGTATAGACTATTCTTAATGGTCTTCTAATTTCATATCAGCATTTTGATTCTACTCTTCCATTGATGATGAAAGGCAATCCAAATTCCTTAACATTTGAGCAATTAGTCTCTCTTTTGTTGCAAGAGTATCAATTGAGGTAGAGCAATCCAACTATGCATGTTGTTCATCAAGCTTTCTTAGCTAGTAAGAAGGGCAAAGGAAAATGGAGCTCATCTACTAGAAAGTAGAAATCTGCTAATGTTGCATAGTCAAAGAAGGAAAGTGCATATGAGAAGAAAACAAAAAATCAAAAACAATTTTGCAAATACTATAAGGAAAATGATCTTGACATAAAGAGTTGTCCTAAACTAGCTACAAAAGAGGCAAAGAAGAAAGAGGATAGAATGGTAGTTGCAAAGGCCTCTACACCTAAAACAGAGTCTTGTAATCTTGTTTAGAATAAAGAATGGGCATTTACTACTGTTTGCAGCTATGATCCATCTTCTCATGAGTAGCATATGTGTGTAGTAGACATTGATGTTTAATACTTGGATAGTGGGAAATACCTCACAACATAGTTTCTTTACTTCACTTGAGCCTAACCCTTCAGGGAATATGATCACATGTGCTAACAATTCCTCTTATCTTGTAATGGGAGTTGGTAGGATCATTCAGAATATTGCACATGGAAGTTCTTTCACATTGTTAGATGCTTTAAATGTGCCATGGACACAATAATGCTTTTTTGCCAATCTTAGCATTAGCCAAGATTGGCTTGGTTGTCAAATTTATTGATGACAAATGTATAGTTCATGATCTCTCAAATGGCGATGTTATTATTGCTTCTCAAATGTTATGCCCTAGGGTATATAAGCTCATAGACTATGAAAAATATGTGAATCATTCCGCATATGGGGTTCAAGATTCTCATGCTATCTCAGTAGCAAAGCTTTGGCATGCACTCTTTCGTCATTTGAATTTTTCTAGTTTGCTATGACTCCAGAAATCTAAAATGGTATCCTCTCTGCCCAAAATTGAGGCACCTTATAAATATGTATGTGAAGGTTGTATTTTGGGCAAAATGCAGTGTTGCTCATTCCCAAAAGATGGTTTAGCTCGAGCTCCTTATAAATTGCAACTTGTTCAGAGTGATGTTTGCAGTCCTGTGCATAAACCTTCTTTTGAGAACTACCTTTACTTCTTGACCTTTATTCATGATTTCTCTAGGCATGCATGGGTGTATCCATTGAAAGAAAAGTTTGATGTGTTTATGTGCTTCAAAAAATTCGTGGTTGTGGTTGAAAATTCGTTAACATGTGTTGAGCCCATAAAAGTCATATTGGCCAAAGTCAACAGGGGCAAAGTCAAGTGTTCGAAATGCAGGTGTCAAAGTGCACAGGTAGTGCACAAGTAATTGTCCACAAATGGTGAATTGGAGAAAGTGGTTGCAGGTTGTAGAGGTATTTCTCTAATTTCCCTAAGGTTCAAAAGTGTTGTTTAAAGTGTTTTGCAAGGTTCAAGTGAACCCTCTCTTAGGTGCACAAGTGAAGGTATGTGAAAAGGCAAAATGTGAAAGGTATGTGAAGCGACAGCGTACACAGAAGTGAAAGTATGACACCCCAATTAAAATTTTTGTTTTAGTCTAAAGTCACTACAGGACAAAACACGGAGTCGTTGGCTGCCCACTTTGGAGACTATCTTGGTCCATCAAAGTGAGCACCAAGACACTCTTGCAATTAGGAGCGTATATGAATCGACACACTAAAATCAAGGCAAGGATTATTCTTGGGATTCTAAGTGTAAGCAAGAGTAAGCATAGTCTAAGCAAGGCAAGAGAGAGAAGTGCAAGAGACACACAGTGTGTGACGCAGAGAAGTGAAGTGCAAGGTGTGCATGAAGAGTGACCAAGGAAGTGTGGAGAGAAGTGCTAAGCTAGTCCCCCAAGGATCCCAAGGTCTTATTGAAGTGTGCGCATGCCAACAGAAGGTACCCATCCCCCCCCCCCCCCCCCCCCCCCACCTTAGTGGAAGCTTGGTGCAACGTGTGCACAAGTGCAGGCTTGGAGAAGGTGGAGGTTTGGTGCAGAGGAGGCGGCAACAACAATTCCCTTGGGTATTTGGTATTTTGTAATTGAGCACTCTGTGAGATTTTGCACAGAAGCATTGGATTGTATTGTGCTTCAACATTGTATTTGTCTTATTATAATCAATCGACAGAGGCTTCTAGTGTGTATCTTTCTTCTTGTCTTTCCCTTTTCTCCTACACACACTCAAATCCCTTCTTGTCCAAGAATCCCCCAACAAAATTTGGCACGCCCGGTGGGACTCCAAGGAGATTTGAGCATAGGAGAAGACATCTTGCAGTTGGAGAAGCACTATTCAAGTGTCGACAATTCTAATTCAGTGGACTAAGAGGTACATATTCTTATCAATTATCTAATACTAAGAGGACTATGAACAGCCCATGACCGCAACCCGGCCCCAAACATTGAGGGTCACTTGCAAGCAAACAAGAAGGAAGGCTGTTAGAAGATCCTCCATCCCACTTTTGTCAACTTCATCAGTAAGGAGCATGGCTGGTCAGGTAGACTTGGAAACCCTACTATCAAGATTAAATATAAAATTTCCTTCCTTCAAAGGCCTAGCTCAGGAAGATCCAGACGAGCATACTAGAAGGTTTTTAGCACTATGCAAAACTAGAGGCTTAATGGGAAGAGAGGATGCCTTTTTAATACTCTTCCCTGCTACATTAGAAGGATTAGCAGATAAATGGTTCAGCCAGTTTGCTAAGAACCATTTTACAACTTGGGACTTAATGAAAGAGGCATTCAAAAATCAATTCCAACATGGAGATACTGTAGAGATCATCATAGAGGAACTAGAAAATTTGAGATTGGGTCCAGGCGAAAAGTTGCCTGAGTTTGCGACTAGGGCCAAGGCACTAATGACTAAAATGCCAGATCCACCACATGATTTTTTTGTTAAGAATTGGTTAGCTAAGCCACTTCCAGTGGCCACCCAATGTAAAATCAAGGAATTAGTGTTGCCTACAGCCTCCATAGAGAAATTCATCAACACAGCTACACGATTGGAACAAATAAGGCAGCAGTATGGAGCAACTTCTTCTCAACTACCATATTCTATAGAAATGGAGGATCCAATAATCCAGCTAAGGAAGGAGCTGGAGGGCTTAAAAAGGAATAAGCCCTACAAAGAGGAGGAGAATGTTGTTACTCAGTTGAGAAGGGAGATTGAAGCACTAAATCTCCAAAAGGAGGAGGAGGCCCAAATAGAGGAATTGGCTCAGCTGCCACAGGAGTTGCAAGAACTCAAAGGAGGTGGCATCAAAAGTGGACTTTGGTGTACCATGTGCAGCAAGCAAGGTCATATAGTAAGTGAATGTCCTCTGCTAAGTGTGACTTGCCAATTATGGAGGAAAGCTGGTCATGAGGCCTAGGAATGCCAATCAAGAGGAATGCTTGCAACAACATATTGGGCCCAAGGAGGACCCCTACCATCAGCAAATGTGATGGCGGCTGCACCCAATCAAGGTAACAATTACAACCCTAGACAGAGGGATAACTTTGGAAATGGGCCAAGGAGGCCAATTATTTTTTTCAGATGTGGAGAATGTGGGCACTATCAAAGTAGGTGCACTCTCCTAGAAAATGCCCCTCCTTGTAGGACCTGCCCAGAGGCCAGAGACCACTATACTAATTGTTGTCCTAAGAACCAAGCATCTTCATCTGGGCCCCACATTCAAATGATTTTTGTGTGTAAAGAAGAAAGGGTAGATCAAGTCCATGTGCCATCTCCATCTACCAGGGTGGTGCAGTTAGAAGAAATTGAATCTTTTATAGTGCAGGCAAGAAGCAAGGGGAAGGATCAAGTGGAAATAGTTCAAGAATCAATGATTAATGGATTAAAAAAATACAAAGGTGTGTCTGAGAACAAAGCCACCACATGTGCAGACACAAGGCAAAAATAAAATTTCATAGGTACCAGTGATGCCATTCGACATGCATTCAACAGGGCTCATGAGGAGTTTGATAAGTCAACGGGAGCCCAGGCTCTTAAGGAATCAGAAGCTTCCAGACTACTCAAGTCCATGAAAAAGGAGGTTAGTATTTTTGATTTAATAAAGATAGATGGGAAGTTCAGGTCAGAACTCTTGCAGATAATTGATGAAATGTCCACAACAAGTCTTGTGGCAAAGGCTACTGTTATGCATAAAGATAAAAGTGTAGGGGAAGCACCCCTCACAGATTACAAGAGCCCTCGGTTAACAGTCTCCATTAAAGGTCATGAGTTTCAATGAGTTATTGTGGATGGTGGTTCTAGCATTAACTTGATGCCTGAATATACCATGAAAAAGATTGGACTATAACCTTCTAGGCCTTCCAACTTCACTGTAACACTAGCAGACCAAAGCATAGTTAAGCCTATGGGAGTGGTCCCTAGAGTTCTGGTCAAGATATAAGGTACCATCTTTAACTTGGACTTTGTTGTTTTAAGGCTGCCACAGGTAGAAGGAAGTTTTCCCCTGTTAATTGGGAGACCTTGGTTAAGGCATGCCAATGTGCTGCATGACTAGGGCAAGGATACAATGTGGGTAAAGCAAGAGGGAAAAGAGTTGCAGCAGATAATTTTAGAAGAAGGACCAGACAATCAGAGAAATACTAGCATGATGCAGACAATTGGTATTTGTATGGAAGAAGAATCGTTTTTCAACCCAGAAGCACATTTATTTGAAGAAGCAAATTTATATGAAGATGAAAACATGTTGACTTGGCTCCATGCAGAAGACCCATCTTCCTGCTATGGAATTTTTCCAAACTCAAGTGGAGAGGAAGCAGATGAAGAAATAGAGGACACAGTCTTAGTCAAAAGCCATAACAGAGAGAAGAAAAGCGATGTCCTTAAGTGCAGCAGTGACAAAGCTACTTCAGATCATATGTCAATGGCCACATTTTTATGGATACTAGTATGGATATCATCTGTTATGTCAATTTTTATGATAGTAAGTGCAGGGCTTTACAATGATGTGGAAGACGTACCTGCAAGTCTTTGGAAACAGAAGATGCAGTATGGAGGAGATAATATTTTACTGAAGGATTTAAGGTGGCCCTATCAAATCGTCAGCATGCCCAAAATAAAGACAAAACAAATGAAGTGCAGTACAAATGGAGATTATGGAGGAGTTTCTCTGAGTCAACAATACAAGGCTCAAGGCCTATCATCAACAAAAGTGAAGATTTATGGATCACATGGAACCTGCATAATTTGTCGAGGTTGTACATAGTCTTTTCCTGTCATTTTTGCTTAAGTTTTAGTAGATTTCATCAATTTTCATGCTTGTTCTTTTCATTTTTAGAAAATTTAGCAGCTCTTTCTCAGGCCTTGGCATAAGTATAATTTTTGAAATTTTTTGGGAATTTTTCACGCATCTTTTGAATTTTTTGGGTATTTTTCATCCTTTTTCAAGTATCATTTTCTTGCCAAATTGGAGAAATAAGGGAAGCTCTCTGTGGTTTTCAGTGAGAAATCTAAGCTAAAACCTGTGGAGAATTTTTTCAATTTTTTTTTGGAATTTTTTGGTTTTTTTTTGGGTTTTTTGTAATTTTCTATAATTTTGGGTAATTTAAAAAAAGGCCCCCCAAGCATCTTTATTTCAAAAAAAAAGGGAAGACAAATTCGAAAAAAAAAAGAAACCCCCTTTTCTAGGTGTGAAACCCTTGTGATTTATGGTTTATTTGCCCCTTTAAGATGGGTCTTGAACCTTAGGGTTAATTCTCTAAGATTGAGAACCTTAGGCTTGATTGGAAGCTTCTCCTGGACACTTGGTTTGTACGTGAGAGCTTGGAGAGTCTTCTTTTAGAAGCCATGTGATTTCTTAAGCTTAGAAACCATGTGAACACCTTAGGGACCCATGTGATGAAAGGTACACATGTCCTCTTGAGAGGACTTACCCCCTTGGATTGGGAGCTATATATTGGAGAGGTTGGTTGGGTGTAATGGCATCTCTCTCCTAGTATGAGCTTGGCTAGTTCGTCTTCTTAGTTTGTGTGGAAGCTATGGAGCTCTCACATAGCACCAACAAAAATACATTTCACTGCTTTATCATCCAATTTCCTATGTTGTTGTTCAAGCACTAGTGCATATGCCAGATAGCCAAAGACATGCAGATGAGCAATAGATGGCTTGTGAGCATGCCAAGCCTCATATGGAGTGATAGACTGCAAAGCTTCAGGGCGACACCTATTAAGTACATATCCTGCACACATAACATCCTCAAGCAAAAAACTATGTGGTAAAGCTTGACTCTTGACCATACACCTTGCCATCTCCATGAGTGACCTGTTCTTCCTTTTTGCAACTCCATTCTGTTGAGGTGTATACTGCACTATACACTGATGTTTTATCCCATGTTCAACCATAATGCATTAAAATTAGAAGATATATATTCCTCCCCTTAATCAAAATGGAGGGTGTCTGTTTAACATGTTGATAGATTTTTAGCTAGAACTAGAAAATCTTTGAAGCACATAAACACTTTGGAATTTACTTCAATGGATATATACATGCATGCCTAGAAAAATCATCAATGAAATTCACGAAGTAAAGGTAGTTCCCAAAAGAAGGTGTTTGCATAGGACCATTAAACATCACTATGAACAAGCTGAAATTTCTGAGTAGCTCATACTGAACCATCTTTTGGGAAGGAGGAATGCTGCATTTTTTTCAAAGTGCAACCTTCACATACATGTTTACCAAGTGCCTCAAGTTTGGGTAGAGAGGATACCATTTAAGATTTCTACAGGCATACGTGCCAAAAATTTGCATCTAACATAGCCTAAGAATCTTGAACTCCACATGTTGAATCATTCACAAATTTTGCATAATGTATGAGCTGATATAACCTATGACATAAATGATAGAAGAAATAATGACATCTCCATTTGACAGATCATGAGTATACATCTATCATCAACAAATTTCACAACCAACCCAATCTTGTCTAGTGCCAAAACTGATAACAAATTTCTCTTGATCCCTGGCACAAATAAAGCATCCAACAATTTAAAAGAACTACCATCAGCAGTAGTCAAAATGATCTTACCAACTCCTACAACAGGATAAGACGAGTTATTGGCACATGTGATAATATTCCTTGTAGGAGTGGGCTCAAGTGAGCTAAAGAAACTGCACTACGAGGTAATATGTTTGGTTTCCCCACTATCAAAGTACCAAACATCTGAGTCTACCATAGACATACACTACTAATGAGAAGATGAATCATAACTATAAATAGTAGTAAATGCCCATTCTTCATTGTGCACAAGATTTGCAGACTTTGATTTGGGTGTAGAGGCCTCTGTAGCAAGCATTCCAACATCTTTTTTCTTTGCCTCTTTTGAAGCTAGTTTTGGACAACTCTTTATGACATGATCATTTCCTTACATTATTTGCAAAACAATTTTTTCTTTTTTATTTTCTTCTCATCTTTTTCATCCTTCTTTGATTGTGTGAGATTAGGAGATTTCTACTTACTAATAGATGAGCTCCATTTACCTTTTCCCTTCTGACTAGCCAAGAAAACTTGATCTACAACATGCATAATGGATGTGTTCTACCTAGAGTAATCAACCTGCAGTAGAATAGACACCAGCTCCTTAAATTTGAAGGCTTTGGATTGCCTTTCGTCATCAACCAAAGAGTAGAAGCAAAACTCTTATATGAATCTAGAAGACCATTTAGAACATTTTGCACAAGTGAATTGTCTGGCAAGACTTCATCGGTAGAAATCAATTTCTCCTCCAAATCTTTGATCTTTTTCCAAAACCTATACATGGAATCTCCTTCATTCATGTGCTCACTCTCCAAATATTTTCAGAGGTAAGAAACACGAACCTCATTTCTTTCCTAGTATAAATTGGTAAGTTATCCCAAGGATCCTTTGGTGTTTTGTAGGAGTGAATGTTAGGAATAATGGCATGTTTGACAGATAAAGCTAGTATAAAGTGGTAAGTTATCCCAAGGATCCTTTGCTGTTTTGCAAGAGTGAATGTTAGGAATAATGGCATGTTTGACAGACAAAGCTATCAATGCATGTGCGTGAGCATCTCTGTCATCCCAACAAAGTTGCTCTATAGTAGGTGCATTAGGAACCGCACCACAAACATGAACGTCAAGAACATCATCTTCAACGCTATTCGCATTACCTTTAGTAACTATATTTGCAATTTTAGTAGGATGTTTTTCAACACCTTACACAATATTCCATAGTCCTTTTGCAACCAATACATGACACATCATATATGCCCATAATGGGTAATTGGTACCATCCAACTTATCCTAAACATCCAAAATATGGAATACATCACTGCTTTCAGCCATGGCCACTAACTAAAATACACTGATGCAAAAAAATGACTGTATCTCAAAAATTTGAACAAGACTACCCTTTGCAGTTTTGTTAAACCTGTAGCAAACTTTGAGGTGCTTATGCTAGTGAACCTAAACCTATATATATGTTTGACACAAAAACACAAAATTTCTTGCACAAGCACTGTGATAGTGTGTTTTAAGGCCAAAACAAGCTCAGATTGCCATTTTGACACCACACAATGAAGCTATTCTAAACTCCTAATCACCATGAGTATGCTCACCAATTTTCATGTAGTTTCGAGACTATGATCGGAGGGGTGTCGATGATGCCCTAGATGAAGCGACGACCTGCTCTGATACCAATTGTTTGAGTTTGATGTTTGTGGAAGCACACAAACATCACAAGGAAGAAGAAGAAGTTTGGAGCACAATACACAATACCGAATCTATTACCAAGAGAATGTACAAAGATATGTAACCCATTAGGGTTATAGGCATATATACAATTTGGGAGGGGAGTGGTACCTAGTTACTTGGATTGCTTTATTCCAAGGGGGGTCGGTATCGTCAGATTTATATGCTTTTTCTGACTTAGAGTGGGATGGTAGCTTTGTCACTCTTGTGTCCACCAATGGTCTTTGCTTCATGCTTGAAATCTCATGCATATCTTGGTTAAGCAAGAAGCAGCCTACTATGGGAACTTCTACTGCACAGGTTGAGTATATGGTAACTTTCATAGTGATTGTTGAGTGTGTGTGTGTGTGTGTGGCTCAGATGCCTTTTGGTTGATTTGGGTGTTGGTCAATCTTTTTCCACCACCATCTTCACTGATAGTCAGAGCCCATTGGTAGTTGCAAGGAACCCTGTGTACCAAGATCCCACAAAGCACTTTGAGGTGCATTATCATTATGTCAGGGGGAGATTCTCTATTTGAGATATCAATTCAGCTTATGTCTCTACACAAGATAATTTTGTTGACCTTTTCATAAAGGTTGTGCCTAGAGTTGGAGCTTTTCACAAAGCTTTAGGCTTACTTCATTTTGTGGATTGATATTTTTCCACATAGCTTGGCACTTCCTTATACATGAGTGCTAGCTCCTTGTTCACCACATCACTCCCAAGGGGGATTTGTTAATATATTTTGGTAGTGGTGTGTGTGAACATACTTAGGTCTATTGGGGCACTTTTTTCCCTCTTTAGGAAGTTCCCAGCCCCCCCCCCCCCCACTTGTATATAAGCCCCCCCCCACTTGTATATATGCCTATAAATCTAATGGGTGATTTATCTTTACTTGCTAATAAATTCTAATTTGTGTTGTGCTCCAAGCTTCTTCTTCTTCTTGTTGTTCTTCCTTGTGTTGTTTGAGTGCTTCCTTGTGTTGTTTGAGTGCTTCCTTGTGTTGTTTGAGTGATTCCTTGTGTTGTTTGAGTGTTTGAGTGCTCCTTTTTTGTCCTCAAAAATGGTGTTGGAAGGTCTAATTAAAAGAGAGAATCAATGGAACAGTACTCCCACTATATCCGCATGTATCCGATGTACATAGTCATATCTTTGTGTTGTTTCCCCATATCCTTCCCCTTAAGAAAACTCTTGGGAAGGTAATCTAGAATTGGGAAACCATCTCTCAAAGGTGCTTACCCACTCCCATGTGGAACTACCTTATGAACTATCTTTCCACTTTACTAGACACTCTTTATATAAGTGACTTCTCATCCATTTTTCTTGAGTGTGTAGTATGCTTTGAGGCTCATGTGGAGCACATTGAACAGAAATAGGCTCTATTACCTCACTATCTAGAATGAGGTTGTCAGATTCACCCAACCTTTTCTTAAGCTAGCTAACATGAAATACTAGATGAATTTGGCTATTCTTTGGAAGTTGAATCTGGTAAGCCATCTTTCCTATTCACTTACATATTGTGAAAGGTCCACAATACCTATGAGATGTTGGAGGAGATGGTGGATAGTCTTTAGAGATGAAGTGGTGTTGCTTAAACTTGCTTCACACCAACCAAGAACAATTGTTGGAGAGTGTGCTGGGCCTCTTTAGCTTGCTAATGATCATAAATAATCACCTATGTTGTTTGGAACATGATCCACTAATTGATGGATCAAAAAAATAGGTAGGAAATTGATCCAAGGTCATAGACTTGCTATTTATGTCTCTAGACCTGTTCAATATATTGAACAGTGGTGTGAGCATGATAGCAACTATCCTAATTCCTTTTGGTGATGTCTAACTAACTTAGACAGCTACCACTCATGATTCATTTCAATAAACAAGATGAAATACATGTTGAGTATGATGTTTAACAAATCATAGGAGTGTCCCAACATTTTCGAGCTGCATTAGAGTACAAAACAGAGAGTAAAGAAATGATAATATCTCACCATTGAGATAACCAATGATTATGAGATTTTGTAGCTATGAACTAGATAGTATATTGAATCTATGGTGCTTTAAATCATGAAAAATGATCAATCATACACTGAGAACAAGCTCTGAGAATATCATTGTACTCTAGTAGTCATGGTAGAGAAGTGAAGTGAAGATGTAATGAAAATGTATGTATTAAATCATATACAAATACAATTTCATTGACAATAATCTATTTCACAATGTGAGAAAGATGATTGAGCTATGGAGTGAGCTCTCAAATCAGAATGTATCCCCTTCAAAATGATCTCCTCAAGTCGAGATATCATGCAGGTCATTTGATCCTCTTTTTATAGTTGAGTTTGGATCCAATCTTTTGAATTCAAATTCAAAAGTCCACCTAAAAGTAAATCCTAAACTATAGGATATATTTTATCATCAATCAATTATGAGATTTAATGCTTCCTAACTCCCTCGTGGACTAAGGACTCTTTTACAAAGGTAAATGTAATTGATTTTACAAGGGATTGATCATAAAAGGCTCCATGCAAAATGTGCTAATCATCCAAGTATCTGGGCTTGGATTCTCTTGCATCAACAGCTCCCCCTCAAGCCTAACATGCTTGCTCTTCATTGCTCCTTGATTTCTGCAAACCAATCATGAATTTGAACCTATTCATCTTGCTTCCATCCAAAGACTTTGTGAGTATATCTGCACATTGTAAATGAGTTGATACATAGGACAATTGAATGTCCTTGCTAAGCAATTTCTCCCTTACATAATCATAATGCACGTCAATGTGCTTATTCCTTGCATGATATACATGATTAGGAGCCAAATGAAGTGAATTAGTGTTGTCTCCAAAAATCATTGGAGTGTAAGAATGTAACCCCAAATGTGCATAGAGTTGCTTGAGTCACATTGCCTCTTGAGTTACATTTGCTAGGTCTCCATACTCTGCCTCTATAGATGACAATGCCACAATTGGTTGCTTCTTGGATGACCACGATATAAGCTTTGAACATGCAAAAAACAAGTATCCTGGGGTGCACCTCCTATCATCCTTGGAGCCAGCCCAATCTGCATCAGAATACATCTTTATGTCTAAGTCAGAAGTGAATGGGTAAAACAACCCTTCATTTATAGTACCCTTTAGATACTTTAGTACCCTCTTGGCAGCTTCCATGTGAGGCTTTCTTGGTGCATGCATAAACTGACTTAATGTACTTACTCAATAAGCAATGTCTACTCTTGTTATGGTTGCATAGTTGAGACTCCCAACAAGTTTTTGGTAACCTATAACATCCTCAAGAAGTTCTCCTTCATGAGAACTAAGCTTATGATTGAGTTCCATGGGTGTACCTGCAATTTTGGTGTTCTCCATCTTGAATTTTACCAACATATCATGGATATATTTTCTCTTAGTAATAAACACACCAAAATCTATATACACAAGTTCTAGACCAAGAAAGTATGTTAACAAACCAAGATCACTGATTTTTAATTCTTCCATTAGTTGAGCTTTAACTTTCTTGATGCCATTAGCATCATTCCCTATAATGATAATGTCATCCACATAGACACATAAGTAGATAACTTCTGAGTTGGTCTTCTTTATAAATATAAGGGAACCAAATCCCAAGTATGGTTTTTCTGAAGTGCTTCCACTTCTTCCTGCATGGCTTCTCTCCATTAATTCTTCTTATTGGCCTCTTCAAATGAAGAAGGTTCTTCTATCATAGAGTCTTTAGTGATATACACAGAATGTATGGTGACTAATGATGCATCATAGCCATACCTTATGGGCTTTTTACTTTCCCTTTTAGATCTCCTGAGTGCTTGCTTGTAGGACTCTGGAATGTCTTCCAATTGCTTGAACTTGGTCTTGCCTCTTGACTTCCAAGCCTTGAAGTCAATCTGCTCTTCATCCTCTGAATTGACATCTTTTGGTAATTGTTGATCTTCTTGAGTGAGAGTTGGAAAGTCATTTTCCAAATCATAAGGTAACTTGATCTTCCTACAATCATCTTCAAACCATGAATTATTTTCATCAAATACTACATCCCTACTAACTATGAATCCTTTGTTTGTGGGATTATATAGCCTATAACCCTTTTGGTTTTGGTCATAACCAATAAATATACACTTTTTCAACTTTAGGATCAAGCTTCCCTCTAATCTATGAGGGTATATGTGCATAACCAATGCACTCAAAGATTTTGCAATGGTCCAATTAGGGTCTCCTACCATTCCATGCTTCATAGGGTATCATTCCATCCAAGGATTTGGATGGGAGCCTATTAATCAAGTATGTGGTTGTGGAAAAATCCTCTGCCCATAGGTAGTTGGGTAGTTTCTTCTCATTCAACATTGAACTTGCAACCTCTACTATCAACATGTTCCTTCTCTCTGCCACTCCATTTAGTTCAAGAGTATACCGTGTTGTGATCTCTCTTTTTATACCTCTGTCCTTTAAGAATGAATCAAATTCATGTGAGAAATACTCACCACCTCCATCAGATCTCATCCTCTTCAAGCTTCTACATGTTTGGTTCTCAACCATTGCCAAATACTTTTTGAAACATGTAAATACTTCATCGTTATGCTTCATGAAGTAAAGAATTACCCACCTACTATAATCATCTATAAATGAAACATAGTACCTTGAACCTGAGATTGATGGATCTTTGTTAGGACCCCACACATTAGTGTGTACAAGCTGCAAGTACTCCTCATACATATGCCCCTTTCTATTGAATGGGTGCCTATGAGCTTTGCCAAATTGGCATGCTCCACACTTGTATATCATGTGTTGATGCCAAGCACACTTTGATCCCTGCATATTTGCTTTAGTGTTCTTTCTCCTATATGACCTAGAATTTTGTGCCATATCTCTAGTTCATATAGAGTTTGATCTTTGTAGTTGAAGAGTGCTATGTTTCTGGTGTCTTCAACCTCAAATGTAAAGAGTCTACCAGATTTCTCACCTTTTGCAATATTCTTGAAGCCTTGTTGAGGGTCTTCCACATATGCTCCATGCCTTGTGAATCTGACCTATAATCCTTTCTTAATAATTTATCCAACACTGATTAGATTTTTTTGTTATGGTTGGTACATATAAGACCTTACTTAAGAGGTTCATGTTACCATCAGATGCCTTGACATTTCCAATTTTCATAACAAAGTGTTTGGTGTCATCACTTGTCTGTACTTCATGCTTCCCTTTGAGTTCTTCAAGATCAGATAACAATGCTACATTTCTAGCCACATGATTGGAACAACCTGAATCAATATAGAAAAGATGCTCATCATCTTTACCTTGCTTCGATGTCATGTTCATGATGAGTAGAGAGACTTCTTGGTCGTCTGTGTAGTTGTTATAATCTCTTCTTCCTTTGAAGCCTCCTTGATAATTGTTGTTGTTGTAGCCTTGGTTATAGTTGTGATTGTAATTGCTTCCCCCATTGTTGAACCTAGCTCTTGATTGTCCATAGCTCCCTCTATGGAAGCCTCTTCCCCTTTGATTCCTTGTGTTCTTGAAGCATTCTTCTGTGGTGTGGTTGGTAAGGCCACAGATGTTGCAAGGTGGAGTGTTGTAAGATCTCCCCCTATCTTGCTTTCCTCCTCTGCCCCTTCCTCTAGTACCTCTTCCTCTACCCGTGTAGTTAGATTGAGAGGTACTAGCCTCTTCTTCATTCTTTTTGCTTTTACCATTATCCTTACTTTTATTTCTATCTATATAAAGGGCGGAAGATTGGGTACCTCTAGAGTTTTCACGATCCTTGTTGAGCTTTGTCTCATGGGTGAAGATTTGCCCCATCAAGATGTTGAGGTCAGGTATTTGCATATCCATATAAAGGTCCACTGTTGTGGTGAAGGACTCCCACTTATCATCATCTTTGATGGACTTGATTATCTACCTTAGTATGTGTTCTTCTTCTATCTCCTCTCCAATGCTTGCAAGCTGTTCAGCCACATCCTTCATCTTGGTTACATAGTCAAGCACACTTTGTTTTGGTTGTTTCTTTACGGTTGTAAACTCCATCCATAGCTGGTTCTTCCTAGCTCTTGTATTTTTTGAGAAGTATGAAGAAAGTACTTCCCAAGTCTCTTGGGAGGTCTTGCAAAATGTGAGGTAATAAGAAATCAGATATTGAGTTTAGTAGATAAGACCTGGCAAGAGCATCCTTTGCACACCATGTGATCAACCTTTCTTGCTCTTAAAATGAAGTACTATACACAAAGCAATCAATTTAGCAATCAAATCATTACCCTTGATTTTTTAGGATCGCTAGAGAGTTTGACCAGTAGGTACTTTGACATGCTTTTCTCCAAATCTGCGAAATGGATTATTTTCAAAATCTGTGATCATGTAGGGTACTTGGAGCTGATTCCGACAAGCTATAGAACATTGAAAATGATCAAGAAATGACTAAGGTATGAGCAATACAAAATGACTGTTCTGAGTAACAATGATAGAGAGACCATAGAGGAGAAGTATTGATCTATTGTATTAGAACACAATGTTGTACAAGATCATAGGCATGATAATCAAAGCCTAATGATAATGAGTAGTATAGGATATGATGCAAGCCTTACTCTCTTACAATGTGGTCAAGGAGAACTCGGAAATGGAGTCAGTTGGCCGTGAGTTTTTTAGTCATCTTTTATAGATGATACATTTGAAATTTGAATTTGAATTCTCCATTGGCTCTCACTAAAAGTGGTCCTCCAATCTAGGAGATATTCTCTCAAGTAGAGTTGTGACTTTTCCAACTAACAAACTCCATGAGTTTAATGGTGATTACAAATATTCTTCCAAGTCAAATTGACTTTTACAAATAGTAAAAGATAAAAGCTTCCTAGTAATGGTTCCTATGGAACTTCCATTGTACATGAACTCTAGCCAAATGTGTAGGCTTGATATTTGCACCAACAGCTCCCCCTCAAGCCAAACATCTTTGCTTGGTCTTCTTCTTCAATCTTCTTGAATGTCCTGCAATCCAATCAAAGACTTAAACCTGCAAAGTTTTGTACCATCCAATGCTTTAGTCAATAAGCTTGCACATTGCATATTTGTTGATACATATGCCAATTGAATCTCCTTGCTCAATAGCTTCTCTCTCACATAATGATAGTGGACCTCTGTATGCTTGGTCCTAGCATGATAAATAGGATTTGCTGCAAGATGTAGTGAGCTTGTATTATCACCAAAAACCATTGGAGATGTAGTATGCAACCCTAAATCTATATACAACAATCTGATCCATATGGCCTCTTGAGTAGCATTGGCCAATCCTCTATACTCTACCTCTGTAGAAGATAAAGCAACAGTAGGTTGCTTCTTTGAAGACCATGATATAGGTTTGTCACTTGTAAAAGATAGGTAACATGAGGTACTCCTTCTATCATCTTTGCAACCTGCCCAATTTGCATCTAAATATATCTTGATGTCAAAATCTGAGGTATAAGGAAAATATAATCCTTGATTTTGGGTGCCCTTAAGGTACTTTAAAATCCTCTTGGCAGCTTCCAAATGAGGTGCCCTAGGTTTGTGCATAAATTGACTTAAAACACTTACTCCATAAGCAATATCAATCCTTGTCAATGTAGCATAGTCCAAGCTTCCCACTATGCTTTGGTAACCTGCAATATTCTCAAGTACATCACCTTCATGAGCACTTAAATTTTGCTTTACCTCCATTGGAGTACTTGCTACCTTGGCATCCTGCAAATGAAACTTCTTTAACATGTCCTGTATATACTTTCTCTGAGTAGTATAAATTTCAGAGTTAGTATAGACTAACTCAAGTCCAACAAAGTATTTTAGTGATCCAAGGTCACTAATTTTGAACTTGTGCATCATCTGATTCTTAATCTGCTTGATGCCATTAGCATCATTACCTCTGAGTATGATATCATCAACACATACACATAGATATATTACCTCTGAATTACTCCTCTTAAAAAACAGAGAAGTATCTACTCTACTCATGATGAATCCTTGATCCTGAAGTTATGTGGTGAACCTATGGTTCCATGCCCTAGGTGCTTGCTTCAATCCATAAAGAGCTCTGTTCAATTTACATACATGGGTCCTCATAGCCAAGAGGTTGAGACATGTACACCTCCTCTGAAATCCAACCATTTAGAAATGCATTTTTTACATCTAATTGATACATGTTGAAATTCTTTGATGCAGAATTCCTCTTGATCTTATAGATCCGTATAGAACCAATTACATTCATAGACAACTCCTTGGATTTTAGCTACAGGTGAGAAGGTTTCTTCATAAACAACTCCTTGGGTTTGTGCAAAACCCTTAGCCACAACTCTAGCTTTGTACCTGCTTATTGATCCATCACAATTCCTCTTGATCTTATAGATCCGTATAGAACCAATTACATTCATAGACTCCTTCTTTGGCACTAGCTTCCAAGTACCATTCTCCTTGAGTGCTTCAATTTCCTCATCCATAGCTTCCTTCCATTCTGCCTTGGTCTTTGCCTCTTCATATGATGATGGTTCTTCAAATGACAAGTCTTTTGCAAGATAAATAGAATGCTTAGTAACTAAGGAAGTTTCATACCCATATCTGATTGACTTCTTGCTCTCCCTTTGTGATCTTTTGATTGCTTGGTTGGATGATTCAGGTATATCTTCCAATTTCTTCATCTTGACTTTGCCTTTGGACTTCCATGCCTTGAATTCTTCTAAGTTGATGATATCATCATCATTTGAGTTGATGTCTTCAACTTGATTAGGCTCCTCTTTAGTGAGGCTTGGAAATTCCTCTTCCAAGTCATAAGGTAGTTTTACTTTCCTACATTCACTTTCAAACCAAGAGTCATTCTCATCAAAGACAACATCTCTACTGACCAAAAATCCTTTGTTGGAAGGATTGTAGAACCAGTATCCTTTCTGATTCAAGTCATACCCTATGAAGATGCACTTCTCTACCTTAGGATCTAGCTTACCTCTTACACTACAACAAATCGATGGTATACTGAGGTTTTTACCGAGGAAAATGAACGCGGCTTTATTTGCCGCGACGCCGGTGTAAAGGTCGGTGTGCACGTCGGTACAAAAAGCGTCGGTATATGCATCGGTATATGTGTCAATGATACCGATGCATATACCGAGGCTTCCGCTGGACATTCTATCGCCTATACCGTTGCATGCTGGGTGTACCGATGGTTATTCCGATGACACTACTGGGTGTACCATCCCATATATCGATGACCATACCTGCAAACTGTTTTTTTGGCAGAGTGTTTTGTCTTTTGCTACAGCAACATTACCATGATGTTGCTTAACAAAAGACAATACACTCTGCCAAAAAAAAAACCGAGTACATGTGAAGTGTACTCTAATGACAACCGAAATATGATTTCATGAAACAGAGTATTATTGGACACAAAAGAGATAATTAGAATGAACTATGAACCATGTACAAAAGAAGTTATATATTTCAATAATGAAGCATGTACAAGAGTGTGGCAAACCACTGTCATATATGACGCTTTTACAAAATGTGGCAAAGAAATGTATTGTCATATGAAAATCAAATACAAAATATTGGTCTTCCACTGCCATACACATGCAAAGAATGTTCCATATCAACAGTCCTGCAATAAACAACATTAATGGAATGAGATAAATTCACATGAAAATTACAAACAACAAGTAAAAACCAAGTTTATAAATTAATTAACTCATCGTAAATGCTCCCATGAAACTACCGCACCGCGTCCCTCCAAGTCCTGTAATAGTGCAGTCAACCCATGACTATATCCGTAAGACTCCTCCGTTCGTGTTGGAGGACGACCCATTGTCAACTCCTAAAACAAATATAAAAAGATTAGAGAAACATACATGAGAAATTTAACACAAATAAATTCAATAAATGAAATGGTACTTACAAACTCATGACGCATCATGTCATATCCGCCGCTGCCCAAATGTGACGGTCCAATCTAAACGTGTGGCTGCGGCATTTCACTGCTGGCGATATCGATCAGGAGTCTGCTGCTTCTCGTCACGAATCATGTCCCACTCCTCAGCATCTAACCATACAGGCTTTGGTAAGCCTTCTCTGAAAGCATCACGTGCCTCGGATCGTCGATGGGACATGACCTCACATGCGGTGTGCAGACTCCACTCTAAACTGACAATAGACTGTCCATTGGCTAGTCGGAACTCCTGGTAAATCGTCTGTGTGATATAATTCTTCTGTTCTTTATCCTGTTCACTCCATTTCAGCATGATGGAGTGTCCAAACTAGATGGAGCAAAGCTGTCGTATGCGTGCACGCATTGCTTTGCTAGCCGCATCCATCACCGGAGCTCCATCATGGATACTATACACCTTGGAGTCATCATGGTCATGAGCACCCCAAGGTGTACGTGGTGTTCCACGTGGTGTACATGGCGTACCTACATTTGAGGTACTCATCCTAGGAGTAGAAGCGGGTGACACAACGTCCGTCGCACTGCCTCCACAACAACCGCCTCCTCCGCCTCCAGACCTACTTGTAGATCCACTCCTAGAACCTCCTGCTCTAGAGCGTGACCTCAATCTACGAGACGGGCCAGAACCTGTATCGCGTTGAGGTGTCGAACGCACATGTCTACTAGTAGACCCAATAGGAGATGACTGCAAAGATGGTCGTGGTGGAGTCACAAAGCTAGGAGACATACCTCCTACGGGAGTAGCACCACCCGCAGGAGTGACACCGGCAGGAGTGATACCGACAGGAGTGACACCGGCAGGAGTAACACCGGCAGGAGTGACACCGGCAGGAGTGACACCGGCAAGAGTGAGGCCAGCGGGAGTGAGGCTGGCCGGAGTAAGGCCGCCAAGAGTGAGGCCGGGAGGAGTGCTACCACGAGTGATCCAATACTATGATGCAACGGTCATATATGCAGGAGGAACCTGAGAGATGAACTCCAAAAACTACTCCTCTGTCATGGAATGTGGAGTGACTGGAGGATTGTCTCCCATCGTGCTCTGTAATAAAAGAACTCAAATAATTAGCATGCGATAAGAAAAGTAATATAGAGAATTGTTAGCTCAGGAAATGGTTGGTTTTGATGCACTAATGTGGTTCTATTTGGCAGGAAAATACGTTTGATTTCAGTTTGCAGGAGCTTCCGGCATGCAATGTCACATTACAATCGGGTGCTTTGAAGTAGAACATGGGGCGTGGGAACCCCTTGGTGACACAAGAGGAGCTTTTGGCGATAACCAATTCCGATTCACATTATTGTGCCATGTTGCATGTGAAGCACCTCTAGTATTACCCCTTGGAGGATACACTTATGGAGAGAAACATATATTTGTAGCCAATGACTGGCATGCTGGACTTGTTCCCGTTTTATTGGCAGCTTTTCTATTGTAAAAAAAAAAAGGAGGGTCTGCTTGTGATTTGTTCATCGAGTGTTTTCAGGTGGTCTGGTCAAACAAGAAAAAAACTTGAATCCACGGGAAGTAAAAGTGAGGGTAAGAACAATAAGTATGACAGAGAGAAGACGACCTTAAACAGAATCCAGGAATTTGAGGCTGTTGATGTCTTCAATGGACATTGTCCTCCGAATCGGTCTCCTCCAACTAGCTCCTAAACGAGTGACTCCTAGAATAACTGGTGCAGTTGGGACCATTACATCAATAATGTCATGTATGAGTCTGTGGATGAGCTGGAATCTTTAATAAATCGACATATTGAAGATGATCCTTTGTCATTAGTCCTTCTGAGCAAGTTGAAAAAATTCGCTGATGGCTGCTTATTTTGCCCCCCATCATTTTGTGTGGACAGGACGAACGGGCATTTATAAGGATAAGAAAATTATCGACTCGGTAGCATGTATTTCAATATATCTCTTTTTGGGGGTGGGTGGTGATCTGCCCACCCTTGTCAGAAGTGTGGCAGATAAAAGGAATGGCGGGTGGTGGTCTGCCCACCCTTGTCAGAAGGGGTAGAGAGGAGCGGGTTTTTTCTTGTTACGAAAGGTGGAAGGGGGGAGGCACCGGTGGAGGGCAGCTAAAAAGGGGGGGAATGGGATTCCTTAGGAGAGCCCGCTGATCATCAGAGGAAGGAAAGAGCTCCTGTGCATTGAGAGCAGAAGGAGGCGGACATTTGAGAATGCAATATGCAGAGCAGGCTGGAGTTGAACAAGTCGATCGATATAGGCATTTGCAACCACGAAGCAAGTCATGCTTCGATTGGCATACCTGAATATTCTCTCGAATACTACTGTATGGTGACATTCAGGTAACTCTGCGCCCAGCAACTTCCATTTCAATCAACCACTCAAGTTAGCGACCTGTCTGCATTCATCTCTTCCAAGTTAGCGACATGTTTGCATGCGTCGTCTTCCTTCTCATCGAGCTCTTCATGCTTTAGTTTATCTACATGATAGTTTGACAAGCTTACACAATGAATGGAGCCTCACTGTCCTCGATTCTTGTACACGCAAAAAAAAAAATGGTTTGGTATAAGAGCAATTTTGATTCCAATGCTCTTTCAACTCTACCTTCGCTTCTTCAGAGTCTTTAGTGTCCATGTTTCTATCACTGCACTCATTGCGGTCATCATCGAATCTTCCTATAGTATCGGCCTCTTCACAGTCAAGAACTTGACAAGATTTGAACTTCCATTTTTAGATGAAATCGAAGGCACCTCGCTGAACTTGTAGCTCAAGAAGTTCTAATTGTCTATGACACCATTGGCCACCAATGTTGTTCGAGTGTGGCAGAAAATGATTCCAAGCATCATTGCGACTAATGCGCCCCTGTACTGAAGGAGGTTCCAAGACGCTTCTAGCCTAATCCATAGCTGATATTGCACGCATCCTTTTTTCCATAATTTTTAGGCAAATCATGAATAGAAGCTGCATGAGTTAGGCAGAGATAATGCATCTATCGCTCAGTATACATGATTGTGCAATGCTACCTACAGAGGATAAGAAAACTCTATATAACAAGGCTGAAGTCTCACGCTTGATGTGGCTCCTCCTCACCCTTTATATATGTTCGAATAGAAGAAGATTTAAAAAAAAAAAAAAAAAAAAAAAACAAAATGAAAAGGTTGCTGCTTATACTTACCTACTGGAAATGAACTTGCTCTAAGAAGATCGCCTTGCTTCAGAGCTTTCAAGAAATTGGGAGGCTTATGATTTTTATCAGATATTCTACATGGTCAGGGGTGTAGTTATCTTTTGTTTTGCATTCATGGTTGTGCTCATCTAACGTGCAACGTACATGGTGAGGCAAATCATGTCAATTTTGGCACATCGGTAACTGAGTGAGATTGTCTAGGTGTGTCTGATTTGCTAATGTTGTGCATTTTGGCATGTTTGCATAAATGAGAGTAGTTGCCTTAGTGTGTGTGTTTGATTGAGTGAGTAGCTATCTAAGTGAGTGCCTATATATGTGAGTCAGTGAGTTGAGAGTGAGTGGTGAATGAGTTGTGAGTCACGGAGGAGTGAGTTGTGAGAGTTAGTAAGAGGTTGAGAGTAAAGAGACAGTGGAAGAGTATATGTGTGTAAGTGGACGGGAGTGAATGTGTGTGGGTGTGTAAGAGAGATAGGAAGGGAGTGGGGAAGAGAAAGTGAAGGAGGAAAAGGAACAGGAAGAGTGAACTAAAGAGAGGAAGAGAAATAGAGCAAGTGGAACAAGAAAGTGTGAGTGAGGAGAAAGTGCGCTCATGAGAGTAAGTCATTGTAAGTTGGTATTGATTTGCATTCGAGGAAGGCGAGTGGACCGATTTCGAGTAATTTGGGGTGAAATACAAGTGTATATATGCATCTTTTCCTTGGACTCAAAGACCTATTCATTTTGGTGCGTCTGCCGGGAAGCATATGAGCTAGTGCGTAGACATAGGAAGAATCCATTGTGCGATAATTGTGGGCTCTAGGTAATCCAAGTAGACCGATTCCGAGGGATTTGAACAAAATAAAGCCTCGTATAATCACTTTTTCCTTGGGCATTAGAGCCTATTCATTTTGGTGCGTTTGCCGGGAATTTGCTTGATACGTCTCTATAAGAGAGTGCCATAGGTTCGCCTAGCGCCATAGGTTGGCCGAGCTTGCGGACCCCACGATCTAGTACATGAGCGAGGGGAGCTCATCGTCAGGAGCAACACAAACTCAAAGAGAGGAACGTGCTCAGAGAAGAGCCCTTGAAAGAGAAAGGAGAAGGTGGGAACCGCCAGGTGAGTGGATCTCGATTGGCTCAAAGAAATCAGTCAAAAACGTGTATTCCTGTAGGAGAGTCGCGAATCAAGTGCGGAAGTTTGAAGGAGGGATCCTGAAGCCACGAGTGCTAAATTTTTGGGATCGAAGTGATATTGATATCACATCTCTGTTCGAAATGGCTCAGCGGATTTCAGTTCACTTGGGGGACTTCACCAAGTTCTCAGGAATTTGTTTGATTTTAGGTACTTGAAGAATGAATTTGATGATCGACGAGAAGTATGTGGAGATATTGATTGCAGGGATGTGGAGAAAAGGGATTGAGCATGGACAAGCCTCCTAAGAGCATAAGAGATACTGACGTGCAAAGGAAATCAGAAGCGGCTTTGTTTCAAGGGGGAACTGGAAATGTTAACAGTATTGCATTCGAAGGCTACCTCTGACGATTCGATGATGATCGAGCAACTCGAAACTGCTAATAAGCATCTTCAATTTATGAAGGAGAGTATTGTCAAGGCAGGGAATGCTGGATTACATCTGTTCTCAGAGATTACCAACACCATGCAGAATAGCAAGGTTACCCTGGAGAAATTGGTTTCAGAAGCCCAAAGTATGTTGGGTGATATCAACATTTCGATTCAGGAATTAGCTGTCTGATATCCCTAGGATTAAGATTAAGCATATGCTACATAAACAATATGGCTTCAAAGAAGTCGCAATGGCAAGTTCTATTGTAAGGGAAATGTATGGACTGACGTTCAGAAGGCTCTAGCAATAGTACAAAAAAATTGCCCTCTCATCCAAATTCAGTTTTTTTGGCATATTGTATTAGATGCTTGCGAAAAGTGGGAGCAGATCCGTTTGTTCTCTGACAAGAGAAACCGAAAAAAGGAGAGGGTGAATATCGGCGGCAGAAAAGAGGAGGGGGGCTCTGACGAAAAAAACCAGAAAAGAGGAGGGGGGCTCTGACGAAAAAAACCAGAAAAGAGGAGGAGGTTCCATTCGAAAAGGGGGGAGTAATGTTTCTAGTTGCACGATCGAGAAAGAACAAAGAGCTGGGCGAATCATTAGACTCAGTGGGTGTTGATGATTGGACAGAGGACTTGGATTCTAGTTGGGAGGACATGGTCGATGAGGGTCTGGTAAGTGAAGAAGAGAGAGATATGTTCAAGGTGCCACTCTTCAGTTTCATAAGGACGAAAAGACTTTCCTGCGATCCCGCTCAGAGGAACTCGTAAAGGGGGAAGTTGGCGAGAGAGCGGATTCGATTGGGCCTGCTGAATGTAACTGCAGGAGCTAATCATATAGCTGGGAAGTTTCGGAGTAATGGGAGGCAACAACAGCGTCATCCTCGGCTTGTTGTGAGAGCAACCACAAAAGCAATAGTCTTTGATCAGTTCTCACGTGCTGCTTTTTTGGAGGCTGGCATTGACAAGCTAGCCGATGCTACTGGGAGTGTTGGGGATCGATGATCAAGTGCATGATCGGGGGGCGTTTTGGCCCTCATGTTCATGGAAAAGATTGCAGAGATGACTGCGAGTATGGAGTTGAGATGGGCCTGTGTGTGACTATTCAAGAAGGTTGAGGGAGATCTTGTTTCTGTCAGAAGGAAATGTGGTCTTTGGAAAAATGAAAAACTTATGAACATTGCACCTGGAACACCTTTGGAAGATCCTGGAAGGAGTGCAATTGGTGTTGCAGCTGGTGATCTTGATGGGGATGGTGAAGAGGAGATCTATGTATTGAATACGGATACATTTCTTGGACGCAAGAAACTTACAGATCGACTCTTAGCAAGTCGGATGGAAGCTGGGTTGATTTGTTCTCTTTACCTATGAATATGGATGAGACAAATATGTGTGCTAGTCGCTCTGTATGCTGTGTTGATCGGACAGGCTCAAGAAGGTAACTCATTAAGTCTTTGATACCTATTGTGATTGGCATATTGTTTGCCAAGTATTGCGCTTCTTCTCATGTGTCTTGAAGTTCAATTGGGTAAAGATCCGCCTTTTCAAACACATCATCACTTATTTTGCAATTTTGGCAATAGACCTGACCTGCTAGATTCCTTTTTCTCATTTTTATGTGCCTCTAAATTCAACCAAGAAAGTTGTGGGTTTTCAGGTATGTCATTGTTAAACTGACATCTTTGGCCGTCGATCCTTACTTTTCTGTTATTTGCAGATATGGTGTTTTTTTTTTTGTTGCAAATTATGGAGGCATGATGAAGATTACTTGTGCATCTTACACCTTATGCTTATTCTTGGCATTTTTACAAACATGTTGTGTCTAAATGTAAGATTCAATTGGTTTAAGAATAAAAATAGGGGTTCACCATGGAGAAGTAGATAATGTGACATTTTTCAGATTGTATGGCAGAGTTGTATGTGGATCTGCTGCATTAATGATTTCATAACTAGGTTGCTGAAGGTGGGGATGAGCTGAGCTACTCGCTCCTTCTGTGATATAAGATTTTGAGCTCGATTCTTGCTATTTGTTTGTTTCCTTGCCCTGTGATGTGTGAAGAGTTGATAAGGAATAAAAGAGGAGATGCTATGAAGGAGAGGACAATGAACTAAGCGGATTCAGGAGGTGTGAGTAAGGAAAAAGAGGGATGTTGTCACAAGTAATCACTAGGGCCGAATAATTATTGGTGCATGTATCTTCTTCGTGTCCTCCAAGGATACATTGGAGTGAGGTTGGGAACTTAGGCAGATAGAAGCTGATCTAACATCAAAAATTTTGAGCAATTATCATCGGCCATAAGCATTGGTGGGCATCGTTTTCCTCGGGCATTAGAACACATCATTTTGGTGCGTTTGCCGGGAACATATGAGCTAGTGCATTGACATAGGAAGAACTCCTCGAGAGATAATTGTGGGCTCTAGGTAATCCAAGTAGACCGATTCAGAGGGGTTTCGAACAACATAAAGTCTCGTATAAGCACTTTTTCCTTGGGCATTATAGCTAATCATTTTGGTGCGTTTGCCGGGAAAAGCTTGGTACGTCTCTATAAGAGAGTGCCATAGGTTCGCCTAGCGCCACAGGTTGGCCGAGCTTGCAGACCCCACGATCTAGTACATGAGCGAGGGGAGCTCATCGTCAGGAGCAACACAAACTCAAAGAGAGGAACGCACTCAGAGAAGAGCCCTTGAAAGAGAAAGGAGAAGGTGGGAACCGCCAGGTGAGTGGACCTCGATTGGCTCGAAGAAATCAGTCAAAAACGTGTACTCCCGTAGGAGAGTCGCGAATCAAGTGCGGAAGTTTGAAGGGGGGATCCTGAAGCCACGTGTGCTAAATTTTTGGGATCGAAGTGATATTGACATCACACCTCTGTTCGAAATGGCTCAGCGGATTTCAGTTCACTTGGGGGACTTCACCAAGTTTTCAGGTACTTGGGATGAAGATCCGGATAGTTTTATCTAGTTGTTTGAGGTTACTTGTGAGGCCAATGACGTAGTTGGCCAGGATCAAAGGTTGAGAATTTTTCCGGCTATTCTCCATGATGAGGCAGCCAATTGGTATGGGAATCTGACACCACAAGAGCGTGGAACTTATCAAATGCTCAAGGAAGCCTTCTTGGCAAAGTTTCGGCGACAGGGCTTCCAAGATAGATTGGCCCAACAAATGGATTATTTGCGACAAGGAGTCAATGAGAGCATCGAAAACTATATTAGAGAATGGAAACGTTAGTAAGAAAGATGGGCGTGAATGCCCCGAACGATGAGACATTGAAACGAAGATTCATTTCAGGATTGCGAGATCCTACGGCACAGCAGCATATCAGCCTGACAAGACCTGCGACCTTAATGGATGCTAAAGAACAAGCGAGGCTTTGGGAGGAAGTACAATTGTGCCAACAGAGGAAGATGGAGCTCTTATACGAGCCAATGGGAGGCCCAGGAAATATACCGATGAAAGATCCGGGCCAAGGAAGTCCCGCATTGATGACCCCAGCTTTTGTAGCTGCTACTAGCACACCAGTCGAGGTAAAACCTGCGCTAACTGAAGAACGAATATTGGAGTTGGTCCCGCAAGCTATAAAAGCTGCCACAATAACTCAAGAGACATACACAGTAAAACCAGAGGTCACAACAAACCCGAATCAAGTGTTTCGATCAAATACATGGTGTGGAAAGTGCCATGGTTACGGCCATTTGGCTTCAGAATGCCCTACAGTCTCGAGAGTATTCACAGATAGATCGCCACCTAGGATGCGTTGTACTTTTTGTGGAAGAACAAATCACACAGAGGACCGATGTTACAACAAGAGAGCCTATGAAGAAAGGACCATGAAATCAGGAGATGCAAGAGAAAGACCTTACACGGGATTTCCCGCTCAAAGTGTACCACCTACATCTCGTTGGGAAAACAGACCTACTTATGGATATGGTGCTCAGGGTCAAGGAGGAGACTATCCAAGAGGAGCCGTACGTGATCAAAGGAGAGATGGTCCAATCCAGTGCTGGAGATGTCATGGCTTTGGCCATACTCAATCTAGATGTCCAAACGAAAAGAAACCAATTGATTATACCCCACTATGTAAGTACTGTAGTGGAGAGGGCCACTTTGATGAAGATTGTCCAAAACGAAGAGCTGTTGCCGGCAAGGAAAAAGGACCAGTAGGGTCCTCGAATTATGTTGATACTCAAATGCATTCCACATCGAGAGTTCAAGAGCACGTTCCTACGATCGGAGTAGTGTTCAAGACACCGAACCCTCAAGAAGGCTCTAGCTCGTCAATGCACTTTGTGGATGCTTACGAGGCCAAGAAACCACACAAAGATCCAACTGTGGCAGTAGTCACAAGGACTCAAGAGTATTCGAAAAAGAATCCAAGAGGCGAAAGTGAAGAAGGGAGTCAAGAGAAGATAGCTGAGCACGAAGAGGTAGAAAACCAAGTTGGAGGACTTGTTGAGCAGCAAGAGTTTGAGGATGGGGAAGAGGTTGAGATTCTTCCACCAGTGACCAAGGAGTTTATGCCGGGCATAGCACCATTCCCTGAAAGATTGAAAGCTCCTAAGATTAGAAAGGAAAGACAAAGTTCAGAAGAAGTGGATATTGTAAAGTTGCTCGCTGACACGGAAGTCACGCTAGACATTGGCACATTGCTGAAATGCTCACCTATTTATAGGAAACAATTCTATAACGAATATATTAAGAAGCCGAGGAAAGCTCGAGATAAAAATATACAAGATAAGGATGTCCAAGGAATCATTCAAAGTATTACGACGCAAATTGATTTGAATGCTCCAGCTGTGACGGTCGAAATTAAAGGATATGCAGTCCCTGGTGCTCAGTTAGATAGTGGAGCCGCAGTCAATCTGATGACTGAGTTCATGATGAAAGCTTTGGGCCTTAACCACATGGAAGAGACACCGATGTCTTTGAGAATGGCGGATCAAACACAAGTAAAGCCTGCGGGTCTTTTGAAGAATGTAAGCACAGTTGTGGGTGGTTTAGAGTTTAAAGTTGATTATCTGATAGTAAGACCAAGGACCTCAGAGGCTACCTTCTCGATCCTACTTGGACGGCCATGGTTGGTGCAAGCCGAATGTGTGCATGACTGGCGCACAGGTTTTATTTCAATAGGGCCAAAGTCTGATCGGATTCAGTTGCAAGTATCCCCACCCTCGAGCAACAAGAAGAAGACAATAATAGTCGATGAGATGGACAAGAAGGAGAAGGAGAAAGCAAGGCACGAGATTGCACGAGCTAGGTTTTCTTTGAACACGAACACCTACAAGAATCTGCTTCAAGACGGGTTCAACTTGCAGCTCTTTAAGAATCAAGACACGAAGATGGGAGAGTATCAAAATCCACTGCTCTATAACGACGATTCCGATCAGGAGTTGCTAGGATGGTTGACGCATACAAGTGAATTTGAGTGCTACATGTTGAGTATAGACGCAAGTAAAACCAAAGCTACTCAATCCCTGGAGAAGGGAACTTCAAAAGAAGAGTTGAAGCTGGAGTTAGCTCCGATGATGGAAGTGCAACAGTTGCGAGAAAGAGTTAGAATGCTAGAAGCCGAGATTCTAAAGAGAAGTCGAGAATCGGAAAAAGAAGCGAAGAGTAAGACTAAAGTGTCGGAAGCCATTGCAAAAGCTGCATTAAAGAAATTAGGTTCAATTGAAACAAAACAAAACAATGATTTACTGGCCAACCATGCACGCGTGATCGGAGAGCACATTCCAATCACAGTGTCATCGAGAAATAAGGACTATTCGCGAGAAGCTCAGTTGGAAAAATGGGAAGTTCTTCCAGAAAAGTTCCTGAGTGTGGGGGCAGAGCTACCAGATGGAGTACGAGATTGTATTAAAACGACACTCAAAAATTTCAGCGAGGCCTTTGCATGGTCATACAGTGATCTGAGAGGAATTGATCCCCGAATCTGCCAACATTATATAGACTTGGAAGAAGGCACACGACCAATATGTCAACGACTCAGGCGAACGAATTCAGTCTACTCGGAATTGATCAAGCTGGAATTGACCAAATTATTGGAAGCAGGATTCATATATCCCATCGCATCCAGCAAATGGGTATCACCAATTGTAGTGGTTCCGAAGAAAAATAAGAAAATCCGTATTTGCATAGATTATCGTAAGTTGAACAAGCGCACAAAGAAGGATCATTTCCCCTTGCCATTCACTGATCAAATATTGGACAGAGTGGCTGGCCATAAGTTGTACTCATTTTTGGATGGTTTCAGTGGGTACAACCAGATCCAAATCCATGAAGAGGATCAATCAAAAACTACTTTCACGACAGAATGGGGTACGTACGCATATCGTGTGATGCCATTTGGATTATGCAATGCACCGGCCACATTCCAGAGAGCAATGATAGCTGCATATCAAGACTATTTGCAGGATTGGATGGAGATATTTCTCGATGATTTTGCAATCAGAGGCGACGATGAAAACATGATGGAGAGGATCGAAGCGATTTTAAGAAGAAGCATTGAAAAAGGCATCGCATTAAATCCTGAAAAGTGTACATTTGGAGTACGAAGAGGATTGCTTTTGGGACATGTTATTTTTGAAAAAGGGATCGCGGTTGACGAGGATAAAGTGGAAAAGATCGGACAACTTCCACCTCCGTAAAATTTGCGGCAACTCAGAGGATTTTTGGGCCATGCGAATTATTATCGACGATTTATATTAAATTTTGCATCCATAGCGGCACCACTGACGAATCTTTTGAGGAAAGACCAACAATACCAATGGAATGGAGAGTGTCAGGTTGCATTCGACTCGATCAAGGAAAGGTTGATAAATGCACCGATTTTGGTAGCACCCGACTGAACGAAGGAATTTCATGTACATACCGACGCTTCTCATACTGCAGTTGGAGCAGTACTATGCCAAGCCGATGAAAAGAAGTTGGACCATCCTATTTACTATGCAAGTCGCAATTTGAATAGCACTGAGAGGAACTACACGACTACGGAGAAGGAATGTCTCTCAATGATCTTTGCGGTGAACAAGTATCGGCATTACTTGATGGGAAAGCATTTCACTTTTTATGTGGATCATGAAGCCCTTAAGTATATCATTAATAAACCCGAGCTATCAGGGCGATTGATGAGGTGGATGCTACTCCTCCAAGAATTTCAGTTCACAGTGGTAACCAGACCAGGCAAAGCACATATATTGGCTGACCATTTATCTCGAATTGTTAATGAGGAGCCAATCTCTGGTGTGCCCGACGATGCTCCTAATGGACATCTATTCCAGGTTGATGCGAAAGTACCTTGGTATGCCGATTTGGTGAATTTCTTGTGCACTACTAAATATCCGCCAGGAGCAAGCAAGAGAGAGAAGCAAAAACTGTTAGCATTGGCGAAGCACCATAGCATCATTGGGGGGCAACTCTATCGATATTTTGTTCATGAGAGCATTTATCGGAGGTGTCTCGAGGAAGAAGAAGCAAGCCTAGTGTTGAGGGCTTTGCATGACAAACCTTGCGGTGGGCATTTTGCTGGTGAACTGACGGCAAGAAAGATTTTATTGGCTGGGTATTGGTGGCCAACGCTGTTCAAAGACTCACATACATACTGTAAGAAATGTGACAAATGCCAACGAATGGGAAAACCCACATTAGCACATGCTGCTCCTCTCACGCCGGTGTTGGCTCTTAAGCCGCTTGAGAAATGGGGAATTGATTTTGTGGGGCCTATTGATCTTCCCTCACGACGAAGATCCAATAGGTATATCTTGGTCTGTACTGATTACGTTACCAAGTGGGTGGAAGCCAAAGATCTGAAGACTGACTGAGCTGTTGATGTAGCTAAATTTTTGTATGAACAAATTATCACTCGATTCGGATGCCCGTTGGAGATAGTGAGTGATAGAGGGACACATTTTGTCAACAAATCGATCGAAGAATTACTGGAATTATATAAGATCAAACATAGAAAAAGCACTCCATATTATCCGAGGGCAAATGGACAAGTGGAGGTCACCAACAAAGTTCTTGAACAGATTCTGACAAAGACAGTAGCTGTGCATAGGCGAGACTGGGATGAGAGACTTTTGGAAGCCTTGTGGGCATATCGAACATCTTACCGAGTGACGACAAAGAGCACTCCATTCTCCCTAGTATATGGTGAGGAAGCCATCTTCCCCATCGAAAAAGAAGTTCCAACATTAAGAGTGGCCATCGAAGCCAGGTTGGGCAAGGAAGAGTCATTAAAGGAGAGGTACATACAACTGGTCAAGCTGGAAGAAAAGAGACTTATCGCACAACAAAGTTTGGAAGCTATTCAGAAGAGACGTAAAGAGAGGCATGATAAGAATCTCAAGACCTATGTGATTCAAGAAGGGGATTTGGTACTGGTCTATGATAGTAAATATTATAAATTCCCGGGGAAGTTACAGACAAGATGGGCAGGACCGTTTAAGGTGGTTGAACTCAATTCCAATGGTTCCATGCAAATTCAAGATTTAGGAGAAGAATATGCTCCCGTGAAGGTTAACGCGCTTTGAGTTAAACCATATTTCAAGTGATATTAGGACGGGAGAAGCCAGACGAGATCCAACGAAATGACGAAGTAGACTCCTTGTACATACATGTATAGTATTATATATATATGCGCATATGTAAGCTATGATTTATGTGTCATAAATATTCTTCCTTGCTAGCTCAAGAATTTTGGACTTCTAATATTTTTTGTGTTATGCAGAGACTGTTAGGACCTAACTAACAAAATGGCAGATCAAATAACACAACTCTACTTGTACGAGCTAAGGATATATTTCTCGGACCAAACATTCACCCGCATGGACATAGATGTCGACGACTTTGAGACGGAATATGATGTTGAGGAAGCGCATTGGCTGGTATGCTTTATAAACCAGGGTTTGGGTGTTGCATTTTACATTGAGTGTTTTGAGGAATACCTGACTCAACATGTAGGATGGGCGGGAGATCGATATTACTATTTTGATCCTTCGAGGGAAATGCCTAACGAGGAAAACGATATCACGTGGGCTTGGGCAGATGTGCTAACGCTAGGAAGTGATGACGGAGCTCCTGAAGTTGAGCCTGACTCGCCTTAGAGAAGTTGTCGGGATGCGAGTATGATGTGAGGCTACATGAGATATCCCGGAGATTCACATTCTAGGACACCTAGGGATAGGTATACGAGGGACTAAGGCATAGCTGGCTGTAGTTACCTAGTGAGAAGTCAACTCGATGAATACATATGTAGTGTCTGTAATTGAGAGAATGGAGTGAAGAGGTGGTTGATCTGTCAAAGGCGAGAGTGTATATGTTTGCATGTATGTGTGGGAACAGTGGGAAAAGTCCCTTTCTTCCTCTCCCTAATTCTCAGGACTTGGGTGAACTAATTAACTATGAAAAGAAAGAAAAAGTAAAGAAAAGAAAAAAAAATATATTGTGTTGTTGTGATCGTACCAATGCGCTATGGTGGGCTAGTAGGTGGGTGGATTTATCCTCGCCGGGTGGTTAGGACCACGAGCCGCAGCTAGTTTCACCATAGGCTTGGAAGGTATATGTTTGTGTCTTAGCTACACGCCATAACGGGTTGGTAGGTAGGTGGAGCCATCGTGGCTGGGTAGTCACGACCATGAGCCGCATCCAGCTTCGTTATGGGCTAGCTGACATATGTTATGTGTTATCATTGTGTGTTTGTGTGTTGTGCGCTGCATTGTGTTGGTAGATGGATGGAATCAACCTGATCGGGTGGTCAGGTCCACGAATCGCATCCAGTGTCAATGTAGGCCAACGTGTGAATATAAATAAAATCTTCATATGAAGTTATTCCCCACTCCTGAGGGGGAGAGAGAGAGAGGAGAGGGCGATGATCGCCTGGAAGGGAACGTTATTTGCTTGTGTGATTGGTATGTGTTGGCTTGCGACAGATCAGCTCACTTTGAATCAACATTCTTGAAGGCACGGAGACTCTATATGTACTTATGGATGAGGCTTTAGCGAGGTAATGCAACGGTCTTGCTTTACAACTTGTGTGCTCTATCTAAGGGTTTTTCTAGTATGTGTGACACTCGAGGGTTCTGATGTATGTCTTGACTTGTACTCGAGTTTCGATGATTTTTGTAGGACGACGATGGGGATTCTTCGGGAATGTCTAGTCATGGAATGATGGTACATAGCGAATGGTAGATGCAATAATGGGGTATGCATTTTGGGTATTTTTGCATCTCCGATTTGATTCATTTCAGTTGTTGTTGTTTTCGGTAATTTCTTTTCTGTTTTCCGCAATGGTAGTTGCATATCTAAAACATGGAAAGGTGTGCATGTGTTATTTTGGTTGAGACCATTTTTCATAATGGAATGTATGAGAAAATTGATGCATGGCTGAAATGGAATTGCATATATGTGCATGTTCTTGGATCATTTTGGAAATGACTGATTTGTACATATTCGTGAGTGATTTTTTTAGCAGTAACAGCTTCAATGAGTGCAGGTTCAGTGGAAGTGGCGGCTCGATGAAAAGGTAATATAAGTTGTAAACTGACATGTTCATGATTGTGTGGATTATATGACAACATAGAGTAGCTCGTCGAGGACGACTTCGCAAATAAGAAGAGGGAAGTATGTTAGCTCCGAAAATGGTTGATTTTTATGCTCTAATGTGGTTTTATTTGGTAGGAATTTGTTTGATTTTAGGTACTTGAAGAATGAATTTGATGATCGACGAGAAGTATGTGGAGATATTGATTGCAGGGATGTGGAGAAAAGGGATTGAGCATGGACAAGCCTCCTAAGAGCATAAGAGATACTGACGTGCAAAGGAAATCAGAAGCGGCTTTGTTTCAAGGGGGAACTGGAAATGTTAACAGTATTGCATTCGAAGGCTACCTTTGACGATTCGATGATGATCGAGCAACTCAAAACTGCTAATAAGCGTCTTCAATTTATGAAGGAGAGTATTGTCAAGGCAGGGAATGCTGGATTACATCTGTTCTCAGAGATTACCAACACCATGCAGAATAGCAAGGTTACCCTGGAGAAATTGGTTTCAGAAGCCCAAAGTATGTTGGGTGATATCAACATTTCGATTCAGGAATTAGCTGTCTGATATCCCTAGGATTAAGATTAAGCATATGCTACATAAACAATATGGCTTCAAAGAAGTCGCAATGGCAAGGTCTATTGTAAGGGAAATGTATGGACTGACGTTCAGAAGGCTCTAGCAATAGTACAAAAAAATTGCCCTCTCATCCAAATTCAGTTTTTTTGGCATATTGTATTAGATGCTTGCGAAAAGTGGGAGCAGATCCGTTTGTTCTCGGACAAGAGAAACCGAAAAAAGGAGAGGGTGAATATCGGCGGCAGAAAAGAGGAGGGGGGCTCTGACGAAAAAAACCAGAAAAGAGGAGGGGGGCTCTGACGAAAAAAACCAGAAAAGAGGAGGGGGGGCTCTGACGAAAAAAACCAAAAAAGAGGAGGAGGTTCCATTCGAAAAGGGGGGAGTAATGTTTCTAGTTGCACGATCGAGAAAGAACAAAGAGCTGGGCGAATCATCAGACTCAGTGGGTGTTGATGATTGGACAGAGGACTTGGATTCTAGTTGGCAGGACATGGTCGATGAGGGTCTGGTAAGTGAAGAAGAGAGAGATATGTTCAAGGTGCCACTCTTCAGTTTCATAAGGACGAAAAGACTTTCCTGCGATCCCGCTCAGAGGAACTCGTAAAGGGGGAAGTTGGCGAGAGAGCGGATTCGATTGGGCCTGCTGAATGTAACTGCAAGAGCTAATCATAGTAGTCTTTGATCAATTCTCGCGTGCTGCTTTTTTGGAGGCTGGCATTGACAAGCTAGCCGATGCTACTGGGAGTGTTGGGGATCAATGATCAAGTGCATGATCGGGGGGCGTTTCGGCCCTCATGTTCATGGAAAAGGTAGCAGAGATGACTGCGAGTATGGAGTTGAGATGGGCCTGTGTGTGACTATTCAAGAAGGTTGAGGGAGATCTTGTTTCTGTCAGAAGGAAATGTGGTCTTTGGAAAAATGAAAAACTTATGAACATTGCACCTGGAACACCTTTGGAAGATCCTGGAAGGAGTGCAATTGGTGTTGCAGCTGGTGATCTTGATGGGGATGGTGAAGAGGAGATCTATGTATTGAATACGGATACATTTCTTGGACGCAAGAAACTTACAGATCAACTCTTAGCAAGTCGGATGGAAGCTGGGTTGATTTGTTCTCTTTACCTATGAATATGGATGAAGCAAATATGTGTGCTGGTCGCTCTGTATGCTATGTTGATCGGACATGCTCAGGAAGGTAACTCATTAAGTCTTTGATACCTATTGTGATTGGCATATTGTTTGCCAAGTATTGCGCTTCTTCTCATGTGTCTTGAAATTCAATTGGGTAAAGATCCGCCTTTTCAAACACATCATCACTTATTTTGCGATTTTGGCAATAGACCTGACCTGCTAGATTCCTTTTTCTCATTTTTATGTGCCTCTAAATTCAACCAAGCAAGTTGTGGGTTTTCAGGTATGTCATTGTTAAACTGACATCTTTGGCCGTCAATCCTTACTTTTCTGTTATGGTGTTTTTTTTTTTGTTGCAAATTATGGAGGCATGATGAAGATTACTTGTGCATCGTACACCTTATGCTTATTCTTGGCATTTTTACAAACATTTTTGTTGAAAAAAAAACAGATATGGTGTTTTTTTTTTGTTGCAAATTATGGAGGCATGATGAAGATTACTTGTGCATCTTACACCTTATGCTTATTCTTGGCATTTTTACAAACATGTTGTGTCTAAATGTAAGATTCAATTGGTGTAAGAATAAAAATAAGGGTTCACCATGGAGAAGTAGATAATGTGACATTTTTCAGATTGTATGGCAGAGTTGTATGTGGATCTGCTGCATTAATGATTTCATAACTAGGTTGCTGAAGGTGGGGATGAGCTGAGCCACTCGCTCCTTCTGTGATATAAGATTTTGAGCTCGATTCTTGCTATTTGTTTGTTTCCTTGCCCTGTGATGTGTGAAGAGTTGATAAGGAATAAAAGAGGAGATGCTATGAAGGAGAGGACAATGAACTAAGCGGATTCAGGAGGTGTGAGTAAGGAAAAAGAGGGATGTTGTCACAAGTAATCACTAGGGCCGAATAATTATTGGTGCATGTATCTTCTTCGTGTCCTCCAAGGATACATTGGAGTGAGGTTGGGAACTTAGGCAGATAGAAGCTGATCTAACATCAAAAATTTTGAGCAATTATCATCGGCCATAAGCATTGGTGGGCATCTTTTTCCTCGGGCATTAGAACACATCATTTTGGTGCGTTTGCCGGGAACATATGAGCTAGTGCATTGACATAGGAAGAACTCCTCGAGAGATAATTGTGGGCTCTAGGTAATCCAAGTAGACCGATTCAGAGGGGTTTCGAACAACATAAAGTCTCGTATAAGCACTTTTTCCTTGGGCATTATAGCTAATCAACTCCGTTCTCCCTAGTATATGGCGAGGAAGCCATCTTTCCCATCGAAAAAGAAGTGCCAACATTAAGAGTGGCTATTGAGGCCAGGTTGGGCGAGGAAGAGTCATTAAAGGAGAGGTACATACAATTGGTCAAGCCAGAAGAAAAGAGACTCATCGCACAGCAAATTTTGGAAGCTATTCAGAAGAGACGTAAGGAGAGGCATGACAAGAATCTCAAAACCTATGTGATTCAAAAAGGGGATTTGGTGCTAGTCTATGATAGTAAATATTATAAATTCCCGGGGAAGTTACAGACAAGATGGGCAGGACCGTTTAAGGTGGTGGAACTCAATTCCAATGGTTCCATGCAAATTCAAGATTTAGGAGAAGAATATGCTCTCGTGAAGGTTAACGCGCTTCGAGTTAAGCCATATTTCAAGTGATATTAGGACGGGAGAAGCTAGACGATATCCAAGCAGAAGGACGTAGTAGACTCCTTGTACATACATGTATAGTTATATATATATATATACGCATATGTAAGCTATGATTGGTGTGTCATATATATATACGCATTGGTTGAGACCATTTTCCATAATGGAATGCATGAGCAAATTGATGCATGGTTGAAAGGGAATTGCATATATGTGCATGCTCTGGGATCATTTTGGGAAGTGACTGATTTGTATGTATTCATGAGTGATTTTTTAGCACTAATAGCTTCAATGAGTGCAGGTCCACTTGGAATGATGGCTCGATGAAAAGGTATGAGAACTAATTGTAAATTGACATGTTCATGGTTGTTTGGATTTTATTACAGCAAGAATGGCTTGTCGGGGACGACTTCGCAAATAAGAAGAGGGGAGTATGTTAGCTCAGGAAATGGTTGGTTTTGATGCACTAATGTGGTTCTATTTGGCAGGAAAATACGTTTGATTTCAGTTTGCAGGAGCTTCCGGCATGCAATGTCACATTACAATCGGGTGCTTTGAAGCAGAACATGGGGCGTGGGAACCCCTTGGTGACACAAGAGGAGCTTTTGGCGATAACCAATTCTGATTCACGTTATTGTGCCATGTTGCATGTGAAGCACCTCTAGTATTACCCCTTGGAGGATACACTTATGGAGAGAAACGTATATTTGTAGCCAATGACTGGCATGCTGGACTTGTTCCCGTTTTATTGGCAGCTTTTCTATTGTAAAAAAAAAAGGAGGGTCTGCTTGTGATTTGTTCATCGAGTGTTTTCAGGTGGTCTGGTCAAACAAGAAAAAAACTTGAATCCACGGGAAGTAAAAGTGAGGGTAAGAACAATAAGTATGACAGAGAGAAGACGACCTTAAACAGAATCCAGGAATTTGAGGCTGTTGATGTCTTCAATGGACATTGTCCTCCGAATCGGTCTCCTCCAACTAGCTCCTAAACGAGTGACTCCTAGAATAACTGGTGCAGTTGGGACCATTACATCAATAATGTCATGTATGAGTCTGTGGATGAGCTGGAATCTTTAATAAATCGACATATTGAAGATGATCCTTTGTCATTAGTCCTTCTGAGCAAGTTGAAAAAATTCGCTGATGGCTGCTTATTTTGCCCCCCATCATTTTGTGTGGACAGGACGAACGGGCATTTATAAGGACAAGAAAATTATCAACTCGGTAGCATGTATTTCAATATATCTCTTTTTGGGGGTGGGTGGTGATCTGCCCACCCTTGTCAGAAGTGTGGCAGATAAAAGGAATGGCGGGTGGTGGTCTGCCCACCCTTGTCAGAAGGGGCAGAGAGGAGCGGGTTTTTTCTTGTTACGAAAGGTGGAAGGGGGGAGGCACCGGCGGAGGGCAGCTAAAAAGGGGGGGAATGGGATTCCTTAGGAGAGCCCGCTGATCATCAGAGGAAGGAAAGAGCTCCTGTGCGTTGAGAGCAGAAGGAGGCAGACATTTGAGAATGCAATATGCAGAGCAGGCTGGAGTTGAACAAGTCAATCGATATAGGCATTTGCAACCACGAAGCAAGTCATCCTGCGATTGGCATACCTGAATATTCTCTCGAATACTACTGTATGGTGACATTCAGGTAACTCTCCGCCCAGCAACTTCCATTTCAATCAACCACTCAAGTTAGCGACCTGTCTGCATTCATCTCTTCCAAGTTAGTGACATGTTTGCATGCGTCGTCTTCCTTCTCATCGAGCTCTTCATGCTTTAGTTTATCTACATGATAGTTTGACAAGCTTACACAATGAATGGAGCCTCACTGTCCTCGATTCTTGTACACGCAAAAAAAAAATGGTTTGGTATAAGAGCAATTTTGATTCCAATGCTCTTTCAACTCTACCTTCGCTTCTTCAGAGTCTTTAGTGTCCATGTTTCTATCACTGCACTCATTGCGGTCATCATCGAATCTTCCTATAGTATCGACCTCTTCACAGTCAAGAATTTGACAAGATTTGAACTTCCATTTTTAGATGAAATCGAAGGCACCTCGCTGAACTTGTAGCTCAAGAAGTTCTAATTGTCTATGACACCATTGGCCACCAATGTTGTTCGAGTGTGGCAGAAAATGATTCCAAGCATCATTGCGACTAATGTGCCCCTGTACTGAAGGAGGTTCCAAGACGCTTCTAGCCTAATCCATAGCTGATATTGCACGCATCCTTTTTTCCATAATTTTTAGGCAAATCATGAATAGAAGCTGCATGAGTTAGGCAGAGATAATGCATCTATCGCTCAGTATACATGATTGTGCAATGCTACCTATAGAGGATAAGAAAACTCTATATAACAAGGCTGAAGTCTCACGCTTGATGTGGCTCCTCCTCACCCTTTATATATGTTCGAATAGAAGAAGATTTGTTAAAAAAAAAAAAAAAAAAAAAAAAAAATGAAAAGGTTGCTGCTTATACTTACCTACTGGAAATGAACTTGCTCTAAGAAGATCGCCTTGCTTCAGAGCTTTCAAGAAATTGGGAGGCTTATGATTTTTATCAGATATTCTACGTGGTCAGGGGTGTAGTTATCTTTTGTTTTGGATTCATGGTTGTGCTCATCTAACGTGCAACGTACATGGTGAGGCAAATCATGTCAATTTTGGCACATCGGTATCTGAGTGAGATTGTCTAGGTGTGTCTGATTTGCTAATGTTGTGCATTTTGGCATGTTTGCATAAATGAGAGTAGTTGCCTTAGTGTGTGTGTTTGATTGAGTGAGTAGCTATCTAAGTGAGTGCCTATATATGTGAGTCAGTGAGTTGAGAGTGAGTGGTGAATGAGTTGTGAGTCACGGAGGAGTGAGTTGTGAGAGTTAGTAAGAGGTTGAGAGTAAAGAGACAGTGGAAGAGTATATGTGTGTAAGTGGACGGGAGTGAATGTGTGTGGGTGTGTAAGAGAGATAGGAAGGGAGTGGGGAAGAGAAAGTGAAGGAGGAAAAGGAATAGGAAGAGTGAACTAAAGAGAGGAAGAGAAATAGAGCAAGTGGAACAAGAAAGTGTGAGTGAGGAGAAAGTGCGCTCATGAGAGTAAGTCATTGTAAGTTGGTATTGATTTGCATTCGAGGAAGGCGAGTGGACCGATTTCAAGTAATTTGGGGTGAAATACAAGTGTATATATGCATCTTTTCCTTGGACTCAAAGACCTATTCATTTTGGTGCGTCTGCCGGGAAGCATATGAGCTAGTGCGTAGACATAGGAAGAATCCATTGTGCGATAATTGTGGGCTCTAGGTAATCCAAGTAGACCGATTCCGAGGGATTTGAACAAAATAAAGCCTCGTATAATCACTTTTTCCTTGGGCATTAGAGCCTATTCAAGAATAAACAAAAAAAAACAAAAATTAGTACGTACAAGTGTTTTATTCAAAAGTCCTCTATTCTAGCATCCTCTTGAAGATCCGATGCACCTAGAATATCTATCTCTATATTGATGGCTTCTAAATTGCTTGCTATGCTGGTTTCCTCTTGATCATCGTCTATTGCTTCGTCTTCTCGAACAATGACCTCTTCTTCTCGAACAATGATCTCTTCCTCCTCGACTATCAAATGAATCTCTGAGTCCACTAGAGATGGATTTTCTTCTACATCTATGTTTTCAAAAATTTGTCTACTACGTGGAGTGACTTGTAAAACAAGTAGCCACTCTGGGTCTTTTGAATCTGGTATAAAAACAACTTGCTCACAGTGTTCGGGAAGTACAAATGTATCCCTTTCATCTGTCCATAATCTTGTGGAGTCGATTTAAAGCAAACCACTCTTATCCCGTCTCACTGTTGCGTTTCTTCCAGAGGTGACCACTTTGAACCATTTTACATTAAAAACAAAGTAATCAAACTTTCTGAAAGATAGTTTCAAGATGTCTTGAATCACACCACAATAATCTAACTCGCCTTCTAGAGCATTATATCTCTTGCACTCGCTCTACTTTTTTGCAAAAAATTCACCATCACTTCACTATCAAAAGTAGACCTATTTCGATCGATTCGTGCGATTCGAAAGTGTTATCCATGAGACCATAGTGCACCATATTGAATATACTCCCAATCACATCCTTTTGCGAGTTCTTCTTCTTCTTCAGAGATATCTTCACCTGCTGCCTTTGCTTGTGAAACCACTGTATCTAGCCATCTACTCGTTGGAAAAGGTGGGAGAGGTCGAAGATTTTCTGGAAGAGGCAAAAATCGAGTGGAACGATTTCTTCGAAACGGAGATCTTTCCTTTGCGTTAGTTTCCTTGGCAAGTTCATACCTTTCTAACCACTTTTGCATAGGCTCAGAGTTAACTATGCAAAACTTCATTGCCTTCTCTCTGAAAGCTGCATCCATTTTTTTTTGTAATCCTTTACGTTGTGGTTCATCGCCTACGAGACGAACATCTTCATCATCGCTCCATAAGCGAGGCATTTCGGTATCCGATATACATAGAAACTCAGTTATGAATACAAGAGATTCTTATACAAGCCATCCCTTTGCCATGCTACCCTCTAGACGTGCTCTCTGTCGAATAAACCCTTTTAATGTCTTCATAAAGCGCTCTAAGAAGAACATCCATCGACTATGGACAATTCTTGCTATTGCAACTTCATCTACCACATGAACCAGTAAATGAAGTTGAATAGTGAGAATACTTGTGGGAAAGTATTTCTCTACCATACAAACAGCCTCGATAGCATTGAGTTTCGCATGCTCTATGCTATCTCTATTTATCTCTTTAGAAGATATCCACCGTACTAAAGAACTAATTTTATAAATGGTTTTTCGTACATCCTCTGAAAGACAATATTTTAGGGCTACAGGGAGCAAAAACTATAAAAACTTGTGCCAATCATGAGACTTGAGTCCTGCAAGATCGTCGTTTCGTGTGAAAAAAATCTTTAGACACCTCATGCCTCCAGTAGGTGTACGAAACTCTGAAATTGTTTTCTTCACTTGTTGCTCTTCCATCCTGCGAAGCACCCAAGGAGCTCTTGGTAATGATACTTTTCCGTTGGGCTTAGTAATTGCCAACAACTCTCGCATACGACCTCACTCTTTTAAGTCCTCCCTTTGTGCTTTGCTTTCTTTCTTTCCGATCAAAGTTTTCCAAAGAATCTCTTCCACATTCTTAAAAATATGCATCGGGTCTACCAAATGATTGATCACCAATTCACTCCAATAAGGGGGTTCATGAAAAATGGACAACCGTTTCATACCAGCAACTCGATTTTCTGAATCCCATAGTTGTTTCCAATCGCTAGCTTTCATTTGGTGTTGCGCTAGTCGACCAATTTTTCCTTCACGTAAAACATGTCCATCAGGTAAATATCTATGATGTCCTTCATAGACAGTTTTACGTAGTGCTTTGGAATAGCGTGCTTCGAGTCGTGGTCCGCATAAAGGACAAGCATGGTAACCCAAAATCGATAAACCTGAACATTCACCATAACCAGGCCAATCATGCATTGTCCACATAAGTATGCCTTGCACTCGTACGTCTCGTCTTCTTATAGGTTGAGACATGTCACGCACAGTAATCCCGTCCTATAAAATGCACAGTTGTTCCACAAGTGGTGCAAGATATACATCCATGTTTTTTACCTTATACTTACCTGGTACAATAAGAGCTAATAATAAATGATCTTTCTTTGTGGCCAACCATGGTGGGATATTATAATTGACCAAACATACAGGCCATGTGCTCCATGAAGAACTGTGTAATCCAAATGGATTCACTCCATCCATAGCTAGGCCTAAACGTATGGACCGAGGCTCACTCGCAAACTCTGGCCACTTACTATCTATGTGCTTCCAAGCATCAAAGTCAACTAGCACTCGCATTACATTATTTGTCTCCCTCCAATTGAAAATAGACCACACAACCCTTGTAACAAAAAAATAAAGTAACTTCCTCCCTTCTGCACACAAAACAGAAAGCTGCCAATTTGTTTTTTATTCTCTGATAATTAAAACAGCCATGCCTTTGGGATGAAAACAAAGAAATGGCTGAACACCTCCACATCTCTGAATTCTTTTTTGGTGAGGTGTCGAAGATCAAATTCCAGAAATCGGTCAAACGATTGTATTTGATGGTTGATAAGAAAGCATTCCCCCTTGAAACAAAGCCGCTTCTAATTTCCTCTGCACGTCAGTATTTCCTATGTTCTTAGGAGGCTTGTCCATGCTCAATCCCTGCGAAGCAACTTCTCAGAACCCTTGATGATAAAATATCCTCCAACTTCAAAAGCACAATGGCCTTTTTCAAGTGAAACCTTTTCTCCACACCCCTACAATCTGCAATAAGAAGATCCCACCATCACCGGGATCCTCCAAATCGAAACATTCTTCACAGTTTCTTCTTGTTCGAGTTCTTGTCCTTTCCCGTTCAACCAGCCCATTCTTGACTTCTCATTATAATTCATAATCGATAGCCTTGTTTTCCTTTACCAATATCTCCACATGCTTCTCATCAATCATCAAATCCACTCTTCAAGTACCTGAAATCAAACGTATTTTCCTGCCAAATAGAACCACATTAGTGCATTAAAACCAACCATTTTCTGAGCTAACATACTCCCCTCTTCTTATTTTTGAAGTCGTCCTCGACGAGCCAATTAGCACCTGCAATATTGTTTGGCCTCTTAGCCCAAGGAAAAGATGATTGTGAAAGCCTTTATTTTGCTCAAACCCCTCGCAATCGGTCCACTTGGATTACCTAGAGCCCACAATTATCTCACAATGGATTCTTCTTATGGCTATGCACTAGCTCATATGCTTCCCGGCAAACACACCAAAATGATAGCCTCTCTTAGTCCAAGGGAAAATGCCTATACACAATGATTTACCCAACTCTGCTGATACTAGGTCAAGTTTGGTTTCCCCTAAGTCCACAATTTCACCCCAAAGTTTTGATGGAGGAGGCGAGAAAACGCATGCGCAATTGGATATCCACCTCCAGTGGTCTCTTCCTGTAACCTCCCTTTCTTCACTCAAACCCCTCCTTTCACGTCAGGTTCACCAGGTTTGTCATCGGGGTTCGGAGAAAGGAGGGTGAGAATGGCATGATATCAATGCCACAAAACAAAGGCTTCTAGTGTGTGTATGCTGTCGTTCCCGTTTTTTGCATGTTTAGAGAAGCACATGGGGTGCCTATAGAAAATGTGATCTTCGCACGACTTGACTTAAACTACAAGAGTCCGCTAGGACTACTCATCCTATTTTAGTTCAATTCAGCTCTCGTGTAGTTCTTGAGAAGAGAAAAACCATTATTATCGTTCAGTTCCCAAACATTGTTTTCCAACATAAAGTTTCAGTCGTCCATCTCCAATTGCAGTGGGCTCTTGGTTTATTATTTTTTTTTTTTTGTGTTTCACTCTGTAATTACACCTTTATTTCTTTCAGCTTTGTAAATCTCCCTCAAATATCTGCTCATGACATTTCCTTCACATGGGCAACACTTCAGTTTTTGATCTTCAACGATTGCTTTAAGAATCTAAGTTATTGACAAAGTCTATTGAGGTCGCTATGTATAACCTGTTCATAGCAATTCGTCATTTTTGCGTGCTTACTTCGACTGAGGATATGAGCACTCAGAACAGAGATTTCATGCTTTCAGGTGTGGCTTTCTTCGTTCCAACAAAATAAGCACTTATGATTTGATTATAGAACAACAGCATTTTATGGTATAACAAAGCATCAGATGGAGTATTGCGTTAGCGTTGAACATTAATCAATGATCAGATGATCCTGATCAGCATTGATAACGAAAAGATAAGAATAGGGAACTGCCCGTTAAACAAAAACTTTTCAAGTCGTCCTCTTCGAGCTTGGAAATAAAACAAATGTCTGCATCAAGGACCGATCAAATATGCTTTCACCATAGCTTTAAACCATTGAAATGTGGTGCATTAAGAACAGGAAAAAAAAGAAAACATCGCTCAAATTTCCCAAATAAGGCAGGAGGAAATCATCTAAAAAAACTAAATCGTGGAACCAGGTATCGAGAAGGAAAAGCTATGATTGCACAAATACATTTGAGCAACAAATCACCTCCCTCGACTGATAACTAAGCCTATAGCAATCCCAAATAGCAACAGTGCACTCCGACAAATTCCTCTGCATATTTACTTCCAGGTCGAGAAAGGAATTCATGTGAAAGGATCCTACACTAAGCACGCGATCCAATCACAGTATTGTCAAGTAGCGGACGCGAGTAGAATGATTGCATAACGCCCTTCAATGAAATCTCTGAACATCACACAACTTTGTAAGATCAGGAATCCCTTGAGATTTAACCAATGAATAGTGTGGCTTGGCTTGAATTTAAGCAATCAGTAACTTCCTTTTGTATAACAGAGTTCTTCCATTGCATTAATGACAACGTCCTGCTATGGGCGGTAACTTAGCAGAAAAGCCATCCATAACATCCTCCAGTAACAACAACGTTCTTTTTCTCTCTCTGTGGAATTTATTAAAATCAAAACCCTTTCTGAACTCGTGAATAGCTCTGAACTCGTTTATTAAAATCATTTATCATTAGAATGGATTCAGTTCTAACAAGTATTTTGCCTTTATAATTAAATATACATCGCTTTCTGAGGCCATATTCCTATCAAATTTTTCATTGACTATTTCTGAGATTCTGACTTCCAAAGCAATCAATAGACTTCCCTTTTTCTTTCGAACTTCATCAACTCGAAGAAAGAAAAAATATCGGAAAATTAACATTCCAAATTGCAATTGCTTTCTCTAACGAAAAATTTAGTAGAACATCTTAATGGAAGCGCTTCACATCCAAGACTTACGACATCCATTCTTCCTTGAGCATTGGGAGCAGCAACCCCCAAAAACTTGTTTTGTGTATAAATCTTTATAGAAAAGAGAAATGAGCGGAAGCTGTATTACCTTCAGATACACTAGCTCATCTAAATATCATCGTCCAGTTCTATTGAAAGTGGAGATGTTCGTCAGCAGCAATTCTCTATCATGACATGTATTTGACTTCCAACGCAATAGTAATTGGCAGCGCAAGCGCCATTTACGTTATGTCACATACTTTCACTTTAGGTGTCACTTCCAGTTTTCAGCTCAATCCTCTTGCTACATGCGCCATTCTTCTATAATCTCTTCCAGCTTCTCTCCGAGGAAACAGAAGAAACACTATCCTGAAAACGCTGCGATCTCCTCCTCCCTTCTTTCTCTGTTGCTAGTCGAAGAACCTTTAACGCCTCCCTCTCAGTAGAGCAGCTCCAGGAGCACGAGCTTTTTTCCCTTTCAAAGCTTCAACACGACACCTTCTCTCCTGTCGGTCTCCTCTCTCCCTCACGATGCCTGCACAAAAACAAAAAAACAACCCGAGAATTGCTACTCCAGTCGAAGAGAGAGAGATGTGAGATTCGAGGCCCCCCAGAAAGTGAGAGAGAGAGCCCCTTTTGTTGTCGTGCATACACAAAAAACAAGGAGAAACCCGTTTTTGTCCCCACCCTATGGGTACAAACAGCCCCCTTGCTCCATCCCTTTTTCTGTTGTTATATTTGTTTTCTCTGAACCATGCCCTTTTCTGTTTCTCCCGTCAGAGCCGTTGCAACCACCAATGCAAAAAACAAAGAAAAGTCATGGGGGCAAAGGTCCCACCAACTTTTCCAGTACCAAATCTCTGAACACTGAAGAGGACAACTAAGATGATGGAGGCAATCACCACCAGCCAATCATTGCTGATATGGTTCTTGTTTTAATCAAGACCATCATAGAAAAAAGCATTGAAATTGCAGGATTCAATATGCCATCTCCTATGAGCATGTAGGTGCCAAGAAGCGCTAACAATAGAAGAAATTTTGGCCCATAGTAGCTCTCTTCTAGCAACCTTTAATCCAGTTTGCTACGGGTTTCACATCAGTATGGTATCTGCAATATGTGGTTAGCTCATGGTCTGTTGGGTGCTCCTTAGGAATAGTTTTCATCTTTATGTGGCGGCATATCAATGAGTATAGAGCAAAAGAGCCTCCCTCTCCACTATCATTTGCTCGCATGACAATGAACGTATACTTGAGCAGGGGAAGCAAGAATAGCGCGTAAGTAATGAGAGAAAGAGCTCTCATAATGTCTTCTCTATCTGCAAATCCTTCCGGAAAAATAGTTTTATACACATACAAGGGAGAAGTTCCAAGGTCTCCCTAAACAACCCCCGGACTTTGGAATGCATATCGAATAGTAGCAAGTGTTGGTACGAACTTTTTTGTCGCAGCTGGAAGTCCTTTGACATGCCATGCTGCCATTTTGACGGACCGGGAGTTCCACAATACAGAAGAGTCGAGCCTCTTTATGTGCTGCGAAAAGGCCTTCTTCATAAACGTGGAAGAGCAAATCCATGTCTCAATCGCAACAATGCACCCTAGATAATTCCCACCAATCACCTAATCACCCTTGAAGTACCTGAAATCAATTATATTCTTCTGCCAAACAGAAACATATTAGTGCATCAAAACCAGCCAATTCCCGGGCTAACATACTTCCCTCTTCTTATTTGCGAAGTCATCCTCGACGAGCCACTCTTGCTGCAATATAAACCAAACAACCATGAACATGTCAATTTACAATTGGTTCGCATACCTTTTCATCGAGCCATCATTCCAAGCGGACCTGCACTCATTGAAGCTATTAGTGCTAAAAAAATCACTCATGAATACATACAAATCATTCACTTCCAAAATGATCCAATAACATGCACATATATGCAACTCCATTTCCAACATGCATCAAATTGCTCATGCATTCCATTATCAAAATGGTCTCAACCAAAATAACACATTCATACCTTTCCATGTTTTTCACATGCAACTATCATTGCGAAAAAAACAGAAACGAAAAGACCGAAATAAACAACAACGACTGAAATGAATTCAACAGGAAATGCAACACACCCAAAATGCATACCCCATTATTGACCTACTATTCGCTATGTACAGTTATTCCATGACTAGACGTTCCCGAAGAATGCCCATCGTCGTCCTAAAAAAGCCATCTAGACTCGAGTACAAGTCAAGATCTACATAAAAACCTTCGAGTGTCCCACACACTGGAAAACCCTCGGATAAAGCACACAAGTTATAAAGCAAACCCGTTGCATTACCTCACTAAAGCCTCATCCATAAGTACATATAGAGTCTCCGCGCCTTCAAGAATGTTGATTCAAAGTGAGCTGATCTGTCACAAGCTATCACATACCAATCACACAAGCAAATAACGTTCCCTTCCAGGCGATCATCGCCCTCTCCTCTCTCTCTCTCCCCCTCAGGAGTGGGGAATAACTTCATCGGTAAATCTTATTTTAATCACACGTTGGCCTACATTGTCACTGGATGCGATTCGTGGACCTGACCACCTGATCAGGTTGATTCCACCCATCTACCAATGCAATGCAGCGCACAACACACAAACACACAAGAATGACACATAACATATATCAGCTAGCCCATAACGAAGCTGGATGCGGCTCATGGTCGTGACTACCCAGCCATGATGGCTCCACCTACCTACCAACCCGTTATGGTGCGTAGCTAAGACACAAACATATACCTCCCAAGCCTATGGCAAAACTAGCTGCGGCTCGTGGTCCTAACCACCCGGCTAGGATAAATCCACCCACCTACTAGCCCACCATAGTGCATTGGTACGATCACAACAACACAATATTTTTCTTTCTTTTCTTTCTCTTCGTTTTTTCATAGTTAATTAGTTCACCCAAGTCCTGAGAATTAGGGAGAGGAAGAAAGGGACTTTCCCACTTTTCCAACACATGCATGCAACCATATACACTCTAGCCTTTGACAGATCAACCACCTCTTTACTCCATTCTCTCAATTACAGACACTACATATGTATTCATCGAGTTGACTTTTCACTTGGTAACTACAGCCGGCTATGCCTTAGTCCCTCGTATACCTATCCTTAGGTGTCCTAGAATGTGAGTCTCCGGGATGTCTCATGTAGCCTCACATCGTACTCGCATCCCGACAACTTCCCTAGGGCGAGTCAGGCTCAACTTTAGGAGCTCCGTCATCACTTCCTATCGTTAACACATCTGCCCAAGCCCAAGTGATATCGTTTTCCTCGTTAGGCATTTCCCTAGAAGAATCGAAATAGTAATATTGATCTCCCGCCCATCCTACATGTCGAGCCAGGTATTCCTCAAAACATTCAATGTAAAATGCAACACCCAAATCCTGGTTTATAAAGCATACCAGCCAATGCGCTTCCTCTACATCATATTCCGTCTCAAAGTCGTCGACATCTATGTCCATGCGGGCGAATGTTTGGTCCGAGAAATATATCCTTAGCTCGTACAAATAGAGTTGCGTTATTTGGTCTTCCATTTTGTTACTTAGCTCCTAGCAGTCTCTGCATAACACAAAAAAAATATTAGAAGTCCAAAATTCTTGAGCTAGCAAGGAAGAATATTTATGACACACAGAAATCATAACTAACATATGCGCATATAATATATATATATAACTATATATGTATGTACAAGGAGTCTACTATGTCCTTCCGTTGGATGTTATCTGGCTTCTCCCGTCATAATATCACTTGAAATATGGTTTAACTCTAAGCGCGTTAACCTTCACGGGAGCACATTCTTCTCCTAAATCTTGAATTTGCATGGAACCATTGGAATTGTGTTCCACCACCTTAAACGGTCCTGCCCATCTTGTCTGTAACTTCCCTGGGAATTTATAATATTTACTATCATAAACCAGCACCAAATCCCCTTCTTGAATCACATAGGTCTTGAGATTCTTGTCATGCCTCTCCTTACGTCTTTTCTGAATAGCTTCCAGACTTTGCTGTGCAATGAGCCTCTTTTCTTCTAGCTTGACCAGTTGTATGTACCTTTCCTTCAATGACTCTTCCTCTCCCATCCTGGCCTCAATGGCCACTCTTAATGTCGGAACTTCTTTTTCGATGGGAAAGATGGCTTCCTCGCCATATACTAGGGAGAACGGAGTGCTCTTAGTCGTCACTCGGTAGGATGTTCGATATGCCCACAAGGCTTCCAAAAGTCTCTCATCCCAGTCTCTCCTATGCACAGCTACTGTCTTTGTTAGAATTTGTTCAAGAACTTTTTTGGTGACCTCCACTTGTCCATTTGCCCTCGGATAATATGGAGTGCTTTTTCTATGTTTGATCTTATATAATTCCATTAACTCTTCGATCAATTCGTTGACAAAATGTGTTCCTCTATCACTCACTATCTCCAACGGGCATCCGAATCGAGTGATAATTTGTTCATACAAAAATTTAGCTACATCAACAGCTCAGTCAGTCTTCAGAGCTTTGGCTTCTACCCACTTGGTAACATAGTCAGTGCAGACCAGAATATACCTATTGGATCTACGTCTTGAGGGAGGATCAATAGGCCCCACAAAATCAATTCCCCATTTTTCGAAAGGCTTAAGAGCAAGCACTAGCGTAAGAGGAGCTACATGCGCTAATGTTGGTTTGCCCATTCGTTGGCATCTGTCACATTTCTTACAGTATGTGTGCGAGTCTTTGAACAGCGTTGGCCACCAATACCCAGCCAATAAAATCTTCCTTGCCGTCAATTCACCAGCAAAATGCCCACCGCAGGGTTCGTCATGCAATGCCCTCAAAACTAGGGCTTCTTCTTCTTCCTCGAGACACCTCCGATAAATGCTTTCATGTACAAAATATCGATAGAGTTGCCCCCCAATGATGCTATGGTGCTTCGCCAATGCTAACAGTTTTTGCTTCTCTCTCTTGCTTGCTCCTGGCGGATATTTAGTGGTGCATAAGAAGTTCACCAAGTCAGCATACCAAGGTATTTTAGCATCAACCTAGAATAGATGCCCATCAGGAGCATCGTCGGGCACACCAGAGATTGGTTCCTCATTAACAATTCGAGATAAATGGTCAGCCAATATATGTGCTTTGCCTGGTCTAGTTACCACTGTGAACTGAAATTCTTGGTGAAGTAGCATCCACCTAATCAATCGCCCTGATAACTCTGGTTTATTAATGATATACTTAAGGGCTTCATGATCCACATAAAACGTGAAATGTTTTCCCATCAAGTAATGCCCTTGTTTACCGCAAAGATCATCGATAGGCATTCCTTCTCCGTAGTCGTGTAGTTCCTCTCAGTGCTATTCGAATTGCGACTTGCGTAATAAATAGGGTGTCCCAACTTCTTTTCATCGGCTTGGCATAGTACTGCTCCAACCGCAGTATGAGAAGCGTCGGTATGCACATGAAATTCTTTCGTCCAATCAGGTGCTACTAAAATTGGTGCATTTATCAATTTATTTTTGATCAATTCGAATGCAACTTGACACTCTCCAGTCCATTGGTATTGTTGGTCTTTCCTCAAAAGATTCGTCAGTGGTCCGCTATGGATGCAAAATTTAATATAAATCGTCGATAATAATTAGCATGCCCCAAGAATCCTCTGAGTTTCCGCAAGTTTTGCGGAGGTGGAAGTTGTCCAATCTTTTCCACCTTATCCTCGTCAACCGCAATCCCTTTTTCGGAAATAACATGTCCCAAAAGCAATCCTCTTCGTACTCCAAATGTACACTTTTCAGGATTTAATGCGATGCCTTTTTCAATGCTTCTTCTTAAAATCGCTTCGATCCTCTCCATCATGTTTTCATCGTCGCCTCTGATCGCAAAGTCATCGAGAAATATCTCCATCCAATCCTGCAAATAGTCTTGATACGCAGCTTTCATTGCTCTCTGGAATGTGGCCGGCGCATTGCATAATCCAAATGGCATCACACGATATGCGTACGTACCCCATTCTGTCGTGAAAGTAGTTTTTGATTGATCCTCTTCATGGATTTGGATCTAGTTGTATCCACTGAAACCATCCAAAAATGAGTACAATTTATGGCCAGCCACTCTGTCCAAGATTTGATCAGTAAAGGGCAAGGGGAAATGATCCTTCTTCGTGCGCTCGTTCAACTTTCGATAATCTATGCAAATACGGATTTTCTTATTTTTCTTTGGAACCACTACAATTGGTGATACCCATTCGCTGGATGCGATGGGATATATGAATCCTGCTTCCAATAATTTAGTCAATTCCAACTTGATCAATTCCGAGTAGAATGGATTTGTCCGCCTAAGTCGCTGACATATTGGTCGTGTGCCTTCTTCCAAGTCTATATAATGTTGGCAGATTCGGGGATCAATTCCTCTCAAATCACTGTATGACCATGCAAAGGCCTTGCCGAAGTTTTTGAGTGTCATTTTAATACAATCTCGTACTCCATCTGGTAGCTCTGACCCCACACTCAAGAACTTTTCTGGAAAAACTTCCCATTTTTCCAACTGAGCTTCTCGCGAATATTCCTTATTCCTTGATGACACTGTGATTGGAATGTGCTCTCCGATCACGCGTGCATGGTTGGCCAGTAAATCATTGTTTTGTTCTCTTTCGATTGAACCTAATTTCTTTAGTTCAGCTTTTGCAATGGCTTCCGACACTTTAGTTTTACTTTCCGCTTCCTTGTCCGATTGTCGACTTCTCCTTAGAAGCTCTGCTTCTAGCATTCTAACCTTTTCTCTCAACTGTTGCACTTCCATTGCCGGAGCTAACTCCAGCTTCAACTCATCTTTTGAAGTTCCCTTCTCCAGGGATTGGGTAGCTTTATTTTCCTTTGCGTCTATACTCAACATGTAGCAATCAAATTCACTTGTATGTGTCAACCATCCTAGCAACTCGTGATCGGAATCGTCGTTATAGAGCAATGGATTTTGATACTCTCCCATCTTCGTGTCTTGATTCTTAAAGAGCTGCAAGTTGAACCCGTCTTGAAGCAGATTCTTGTAGGTGTCCGTGTTCAAGGAAAACCTAGCTTGTGCAATCTCGTGCCTTGCTTTCTCCTTTTCTTTCTTTTCCATCTCATTGAGTATTATTGTTTTCTTCTTGTTGCTCGAGGGTGGGGATACTTGCAATTGAATCCGATCAGACTTTGGCCCTATTGAAATAAAACCTGTGCGCCAGTCATGCACACATTCGGCTTGCACCAGCCATGGCCGCCCAAGTAGGATCGAGAAGGTAGCCTCTGAGGTCCTTGGTCTTACTATCAGATAATCAACTTTAAACTCTAGACCACCCACAACTGTGCTTACATTCTTCAAAAGACCCGCAGGCTTCACTTGTGTTTGATCTGCCATTCTCAAGGACATCGACGTTTCTTCCATGTGGTTGAGGCCCAAAGCTTTCATCATGAACTCAGTCATAAGGTTGACTGCGGCTCCACTATCTAACTGAGCACCGGGGACTGCATATCCTTTAATCTCGACCGTCACAGCTGGAGCATTCGAATCGATTTGCGTCGTAATACTTTGAATGATTCCTTGGACATCTTTATCTTGTCTCTTTTTCTCTCGACCTTTCCTCGGCTTCTTAATATATTCGTTGTAGAATTGTTTCCTATAGGCAGGTGAACACTTTAGCAATGTGCCAATGTCCAGCGTGACTTCCGTGTCAGCAAGCAACTTTACAATATCCACTTCTTCCAAACTTTGTCTTTCCTTCTTACATTTCGGAGCCCTTAATCTTTCGGGGAATGGTGCTATGCCTGGCACAAACTCCTTGGTCACTGGTGGAAGAATCTCTATCTCTTCCCCATCCTCAAACTCTTGCTGCTCATCAAATCCTCCAACTTGGTTTCCTACCTCTCCATGCTTAGTTATCTTCTCTGATCTCGCTTCTTCGCTTCCGCCTTCTCGATGTTTCTTTGAATACTCTTGGGTCCTTGTGACTACTGCCATAGTTGGCTCTTTATGGGGTTTCTTGGCCTCGTAAGCATCCACAAAGTGCATTGACGAGCTAGAGCCTTCTTGAGGGTACGGTGTCTTGAACACTACTCCGATCGTAGGAATGTGCTCTTGAGCTCTCGATGTGGAATGCATCTGAGTATCAACATAATTCGAGGACCCTACTGGTCCTTTTTCCTTGCCGGCGGTAGCTCTTCGTTTTGGACAATCCTCATCAAAGTGGCCCTCTCCACTACAGTACCTACATAGTGGGGTATAATCAATTGGTTTCTTTTCGTTTGGACATCTAGATTGAGTATGGCCAAAGCCATGGCATCTTGGACCATCTCTTCTTTGATCACGTGCGGCTCCTCTTGGATAGTCTCCTCCTTGACCCTGAGCACCATATCCATAAGTCGGTCTGTTTTCCCAACAAGATATAGGTGGGACACTTTGAGCGGGCAATCCCGTGTAAGGTCTTTCTCTTGTATCTCCTGATTTCATGGTCCTCTCTTCATAGGCTCTCTTGTTGTAACATCGGTCCTCCGTGTGATTTGTTCTTCCACAAAAAGTACAACGCATCCTAGGTGGTGATCTATCTGTGAATGCTCTCGAGACTGTAGGGCATTCTGAAGCCAAATGGCCGTATCCATGACACTTTCCGCACCATGTGTTCGATCTAAACACTTGATTCGGGTTTGTAGTTACCTCTGGTTTTACTGTGTATGTTTCTTGGGTTATTGTGGCAGCTTTTATAGCTTGCGTGACCAACTCCAATATTCGTTCTTCAGTTAGCGCAGGCTTTACCTCGCCTGGCGTGCTAGTAGCAGCTACAAAAGCGGGAGTCGTCAATGCGGGACTTCCTTGACCCGGATCTTTCATTGGTATGCTCCCTGGGCCTCCCATTGGCTCGTATAAGAGTTCCATCTTCCTTTGTTGGCATAATTGGACTTCCTCCCAAGGCCTCGCTTGTTTTTTTAGGTGTCACTTCCAGTTTTCAGCTCAATCCTCTTGCTACATGCACCATTCTTCTATAATCTCTTCCAGCTTCTCTCCGAGGAAACAGAAAAAACACTATCCTGAAAACGCTGCGATCTCCTCCTCCCTTCTTTCTCTCTTGCTAGTCGAAGAACCTTTAACGCCTCCCTCTCAGTAGAGCAGCTCCAGGAGCACGAGCTTTTTTCCCTTTCAAAGCTTCAACACGACACCTTCTCTCCTGTCGGTCTCCTCTCTCCCTCACGATGCCTGCACAAAAACAAAAAAACAACCCGAGAACTGCTACTCCAGTCGAAGAGAGAGAGATGTGAGATTCGAGGCCCCCCAGAAAGTGAGAGAGAGAGCCCCTTTTGTTGTCGTGCATACACAAAAAACAAGGAGAAACCCGTTTTTGTCCCCACCCTACGGGTACAAACAGCCCCCTTGCTCCATCCCTTTTTCTGTTGTTATATTTGTTTTCTCTGAACCATGCCCTTTTCTGTTTCTCCCGTCAGAGCCGTTGCAACCACCAATGCAAAAAACAAAGAAAAGTCATGGGGGCAAAGGTCCCACCAACTTTTCCAGTACCAAATCTCTGAACACTGAAGAGGACAACTAAGATGATGGAGGCAATCACCACCAGCCAATCATTGCTGATATGGTTCTTGTTTTAATCAAGACCATCACAGAAAAAAGCATTGAAATTGCAAGATTCAATATGCCATCTCCTATGAGCATGTAGGTGCCAAGAAGCGCTAACAATAGAAGAAATTTTGGCCCATAGTAGCTCTCTTCTAGCAACCTTGTAATCCAGTTTGCTACGGGTTTCACATCAGTATGGTATCTGCAATATGTGGTTAGCTCATGGTCTGTTGGGTGCTCCTTAGGAATAGTTTTCATCTTTATGTGCCGGCATATCAATGAGTATAGAGCAAAAGAGCCTCCCTCTCCACTATCATTTGCTCGCATGACAATGAACGTATACTTGAGCAGGGGCAGCAAGAATAGCGCGTAAGTAATGAGAGCAAGAGCTCTCATAATGTCTTCTCTATCTGCAAATCCTTCCGGAAAAATACTTTTATACACATACAAGGGAGAAGTTCCAAGGTCTCCCTAAACAACCCCCAGACTTTGGAATGCATATCGAATAGTAGCAAGTGTTGGTACGAACTTTTTTGTCGCAGCTGGAAGTCCTTTGACATGCCATGCTGCCATTTTGACGGACCGGGAGTTCCACAATACAGAAGAGTCGAGCCTCTTTATGTGCTTCGAAAAGGCCTTCTTCATAAACGTGGAAGAGCAAATCCATGTCTCGATGGCAACAATGCACCCTAGATAATTCCCACCAATCACCTAATCACCCTTGAAGTACCTGAAATCAATTATATTCTTCTGCCAAACAGAAACATATTAGTGCATCAAAACCAGCCAATTCCCGGGCTAGCAAATATGATCAAAACAGCCATGAACATGTCAGTTTAAAACTTATTTGCATACCCCTTTATCGAGCCATTACTCCAACGGAACCTGCACTCATTGAAGCTATTAGTGCTAAAAACAATCACTCATGAATACATACAAATCATTCACTTCCAAAATGATCCAAGAACATGCACATATATACAACTCCATATTCCCACATGCATCAAATTGCTCATGCATTCCATTATGAAAATACTCTCAATCAAAATAACACATTCATACTTTTCCATATCTTGCACATACAACTGTCATTGCGAAAAAAACAGAAACGGAAATACTGAAATAAACAACAACAACTGAAATGAATCCAACAGGAGATGCAACATACCCAAAATGCATACCCCATTATTGCACCTACTATTCGCTATGTACAATTATTCCATGACTAGACACACCCAAAGAATCCCCATCATCGTCCCACACAAGCCATCGAGACCCGAGTACAAGTCAAGACCTACATAAAAACCCTGGAGTGTCCAACACACTGGAAAACCCTCGGATAGAGCACACAAGTTATAAAGCAAACCCGTTGCATTACCTCGCTAAGGTCTCATTGTAGCTCAGTGATGAGTAGCACCTCCTTTAATGTCAATCCGGGAAGACATGAGGATGGTATGAAGACCACGAGCAAGTGGAAGCACAAGTGCGTGAGTGAGAAGCACACAAGCATGCACACACATACACACACACGCGCACACACAGTAAGAACAAAGAGAGGAAGACAATGGAATCACTTCTATTGCAAGAAAGCTCTCAAACAAGTTCAAACTACAAGAAGCCAACCCCAAAAATGAGCTCTCTAGCTCTATTTATAGTTTTTGACTAGCTTTGGCCCTGTTCAGACCTAGTGTCCGGCCTAGTTAAAAATTAGGTTCCGGGGCTTATTTGAGGGCCCAAACGAGATCTAAAAATTATGAAAATTGGCAGGCACTTACATCTAAGGCTCCCCAAGCTCGAGGACTCCTCGGCTTGTACAAAATGGAGCTACAAAAAGGTGAAATGATATTTACAAGGGTTTGTAGTGATGAGAATCACTTTAGAATGATGTTAGGGTTTTGAAAAAAATGAAGGGTAGCCTCAGTGCTAGATCTGCATGTGTGTCCAGACTTGCTTCTTCCCGCATCCTGTCAACACTCCCCCCCCCCTAGGGTCTGTCGCCTCTGACAGACCTCTTTTCCGCCATTTGTTCAATGTATTTTTGCAGGAGGTCGGTTGCCAATTCTTGTTCTTTGATTTTTAAACCTCTGATTAGATCTCGTTGCAAGGCCTCCCAATCCACTGTACCAGGCATGTCAGGTTGTGGCATTGTGTAAAGCTCGGAATGCATCGTTTGCTCGCATGCAAAGAGATGGAGTAGATGCGTAGGCCGTGGCGCAAATACCTCTGAATGTGCTTCCCAAAACCCCGTGGTGAACATGTCGTCAAATGTTTGCTTGTAGCAGGCAGGGAGATATCTTATGCGTGCATGCCATGCGTAAGCCACTCGTATGCTCGGGGTTGTGCTCATATCATATAGCAGGTCGTAGTTACCATTAATAAACCCGGGAATAGGAGGTTGAATACGGCATACATTGCGAAAAGTTTTGAGTACGACCTGCATCATGTCGAGGATCTTGAGCATCATCTGGGCAGCGACATCTGGCATAGGGTGGAGGCAGGGTATCCAATGTCTGATGGTTGCAATCATGTATGACACTGTAGGAGTACCGGTTGGGGGGGCGATAGCGGGGTAGTTGAGCCATTCTTTACAGTTTGCATTATTCTGAACCTTGATGGCAAAAGCTTTCCATGATCTGCGTCTTTGCACTGGCCCAAAACACGGATTGTACTTCAAATGCATGGGGGCATGATCCCATGTTCGAAGCATTTCTGGGTAAGTTTCGAGTAACTTTTGCCTCCACGTTGGTTGGAATATGGCCCCTTTTCGTGCCGCTTCTGGTATGTCTTCTGGTTTGAACTGTGTGGCAAATGTTGGGCACTTGTTGGTGACTCGTTTGATTTCTGCATTGTAGTCAGCCAACAATACAAAATAGGGCTTGTATTGCAGTTCTGAACTAGTGATAAGGCGTCTAGGGGCGATGTGCCTGAAGTATTCTGAGTGAAGGATGGTGTCCTCAATGGCCTTCATTGCCAGCATCTGAGTGGATATCCGCTCCTGATGAGTTTTCCCCATCTCCTCTACCTGTTTCATCCATGCCGATGGGGGTTCCTCATAGGTATCTTGACCTTCTTCTGTTACGCGTCCTCCTGGGAGTGGTTGAGGCTCGTAGGCGTCGTCGAATGCTTCCTCCACTGGGATGGTAACTGCTTCTTCTTCTTACGGTTGCTCTGGTGGGGAAGGGGGTCGTTCGTACTGCATCAACTTCAGTTTTAATTCTGCGATCTGCTGCCGTAACTCCAGCACGTCGTTGGTCGTTGAATGTTCAGGTTCGGTTGAAGTAGCAGCGTCTGTCATTTCTTTATGTTCCTGTCGGTGTGGTGTAGACTCTTGGGGTCTCTGTGAGTCCTTTAGCTGATCGGCAAGCTGATCATGTGCTTCTAATAGATTGGCATACGTTTCCAATATTTGTTGTATGCTTTCTGAGGGGACCGCTTGAAATTTGACCGGGTCTATGGGTGCTCCCGGGGTGTTCTCCATGGCAGCCTCGAGGTTCTCTTGGTTTTGTTGTTGAAGCCGTCTATTCTCTTCTTGCGCTGCTGCGAGATGTCGTCGTAGCAAAGCCATGTTTCGTTGAAGCCGTGCATTGCGGCCCATTTGATCGCGCAGCTGTTCCTCCATGGCTTTGCTCTCTTCCATATGCCTCGCTTTGAGTTGCGCATTTGCCTGTTCGAGGGCGGATATCTTGCTTTGTGACTCCGTATGAATGAACTCCAAAGCATTGACACGCTCTTGGAGTGTTGCTGTGAGGGTGCAAAGCCCTTTGTTATTTTCTTCCAATAATGTATATTCGTGCTTAAGCTGAGTGGCAGCTTCGAGCATCGTGTCGAGTGCAAGACTAAATGAGGTGGAAGATGCAGGGGGTTGGGAAGTGGGAATGGGAAAAGTGGATGTTGTGCCTACCGTGTGTGGAAGTGGTGATGTGAGTGTAATAACCTGTGATGGTGTTGTGAGAACAGTGGTGGTGGGTGATCCAGCGGATGGTGAGATGTCCATGGGATCGGACATGAGTGAGTGTGATTCGTGAAATGTGAACACCGGGACGGTGGGTGGTGTGATAGTGGTGGCCGTGAATGTGGGGGAGTGAATTTGGGGAAGGGACTTTTTCTTATGTTCCTCAACCTGTTGAAGAATGTTTACAAGGTAGGTCCAGAAGGAGGGTTGGGTGGTTAGTGTGGTGCTCGAGGCAGTTACAAGGGACGGGGTAGGTAGAGTTTGGGGGGGAGGAAATGTAGGGATGGAGGGCAAAGAGATGGAAAGAGTCTGACTAGTGACAGATGGTTGTCCAACGGCATGGGGGAAGAAAGGGTGACCTAATTGAGGTTCAAAAACTTGAGTGACAGAGATGGATGAGGGTGAAGGAAGGAGAGTGGAAATGGGGGTGTGTACAATGGTCTCACTATAGGAGGAGAATGGTTGTGTAGAAAGACACGTGGAGAGAGGCTCTGAGGGTGGGATAGGAGATGATGGGGGAGATGGGGCATGCGTAATTTCCTCCGGTTCATCATTGTGCCTAGGGCTAATCATGTGCACATCTTCTGATGTGGACGTAGCTAACGCGGTAGATACTTCCATCTGAATCATCTTTCCTTGTCGCGGCCGTGTATCAATTCTTCTTTGATCATAAGCAGGGTTCTCTTGATAGACCATGGTTCTCATTGCTTCACTGATGCCACAAGTGTCCGCCAACAGATTTAGTGATTCTACAAACTGGGGGTCGATATGCTCTGACCGTAACATCTGGTTTACTAGGGCCCTATTTGCTTCTTCTGACATTTTATGGCGTCTTTGTACCTGCTTGATTGTTTGGTATAGTCGTTTGAGCTGTGCCGTATATGCAGGGGCTTCGTCTTCACTCTCTTCTGGGTTATTCCTTGGTGCCTGCTCCTGAGCTTGTGTGCTTAGTCTTTGAGGAGGTTGCGTCACTCCTAGCTCCTGTACGCTGCTTGTCTCGCCTTGTGCATGTTCTCTTTGGGTTGATGTCCCCGGATCGACATTGTCAGGGCAACCTTCACTGTCTGATAGATGAGCCGTCTGCAGAAATGTTTCAAAATCAAAATTTGGGTCTTCGGTGAAAGTGGCCATCGCTGCAAATTCTGCATCGGTAGGTAGCGGAGGGGCAGAGGGAGTGGGCTGTACCACCTCTCTTGGTTGAGACTCCTGGAGATGGATTGTGATTGGTGCCACCGGGGCTTCCTCTCTAGTGGAGACTTCGGTAGTGGTTGCTGGAGGGATCAGGACTTGTGAAAGGGATCCACGCATTCTTTTTGCAGGCTGACTCCCTGACTTTCGCCCTTTAAACAACTCCAGATGTGCATACTTTAGGGCTCGAGCAACTGGCACATCATACGCCAGACATCTGTAGATGATTCTAGTCAATGCACAGCAACCATGTAGGGTGGGCTTCCTCACCCCCCGCTTGCCTGCCTCATATACCTGATCTAAGATCCATACCGGCATCTTAATGGGCAAGCTTCCGGTCTCTGCTAAATACAATCCGTACCATATCTTCTTGTGAGGCTGAGTGAAACGGTCCTGAGCTGGAAATGCGAAGTGCTGGAGGCACATCCGCAGGGGTATGGCGATGTTGGGGGTGAGGGCGCACATGTCTTTGAGCTTCTTGACTCTATTGCTTTTCATTGATTCTGGTATCAGGGGGTCGCGATCTGAAGGCACATGAGTGCCATACATTTGAAGGGCTTCCCTGATTAATGTTACATTTAGTTCAAACTTCCTCATCTCCTCCAGATTAGATAAGGAGGGCACCCAGAATGTGCCTGAATGATCTTTATCCCCGGTAGGTTTCATCGTAGCAATCAAGTAGTAACACCTGAGGAAGTCAGGTTTTGGTAGAGCTGCACTGAAGTAAGTTTGAAGTCCTGCCTTTTGCCAGATCTCTTGAAGTGGAGCTGCATTTTGCAAGGTCTCAAATTCTCTTGAAAAGAATTGGAAGGTCCACCAAACCCCTCCACACTCCATCTTGGACTCCCAGATGTGATCTGCGTCTCCCAAATCCCCTGGCATTTCATTGAACCAATGGGAGTGCCCTTTTACTCTTTCGGTTAGCCCACTGGGTGGATCTGGAATAGGAATTCTTCGCACATTCAGGAATTCTTCAGGCCTAGCCGTTGGTGGAGCTTCCACTGGCATGGCATCCCAATTGATAGGAGCACCAGATCCTGCCTGAGAGCTTGTGCCTGCCGCTGTTGCCATGAGAGTAGGTTGCTTATCTGCTGGAAGACGAAAGGCACATTAGTGTTGCATAGGAAACAAGATGTAATGGTGTTCCCTTCACAATACTAACACGACAATCCCGGAGGTCAGTGATTAGTGGTGAGGTGTTTATGATATGTGTGATTGATTAAAGGTCAGTGTCATCCTAGATGCATACTTTGGTTATGCAATGGGCTCGGAATGCTTCTGTGTTAGTGTGGACGGATTTACAGAATAGGGTCAGGGGTTTAGTACACCGTTTAATTCTCCACACTTTGATATAGGAGTCGTAGCTCTTAGAGCTAAGGACAGTTGAAGATTTCGGTCTGAGTGTGTGATGTACGTGGGACCTTGTGGGTACCCATTTCCGGACATTCCTGGGGTTGATGGGAGTGGGGACAGTGAGAGGTGTAGGTATCTTGTCACTTTCTGAGTTGTTGGCCAAGAGTGCTTGTGAAAGCTGCTTTATCCTCGTGCCTGTAGGTGAAGTAATTTGGGCTTGTAAGCTAGCCTTGGGCACCCATATCTGTCTAGCATTAGGGGTGGCCTTCATTGACCGCTTAGGAACCCAAATAGAAATAGTATGCCTAGGGGTTATCCTAGGGGGCTTCTTCACTTTGTTTCTTGATGGCGAGGCTCGTTTCTTGTTTCTTTGAGAATCTGCTATTGGAGCTGTGGGTTTTCCATCCTTGCGTATCCAGATCTGCTTCACGCCATGAGATGCTTTATATTGTGCGGGTTGGCGCTCCTGCCTCTCGATCAGCGGCCTTTTTAGTGTAGAGTGATGTTCGGTCCGTTCGTTTAGGATCTTCTTTGGATCATTTAGGAACTCCTTCTTGGCTCCTGAACCTTCAGCAAGCTTGACATTCCTCTGCACCATAGAAGTTTGGACAGGCACAACATGGTTATCTTCGTGTGGATTCCTGGAGGGACCAGGAGTTGGTGCCTGTTCTATTGGTTGGAGCGCTTGATTTTCTAATTCAACCGTGAGGCGACTTTGGCCTACCCAAGCCTGAAGAAGTCCACTTCTTAGGTTGAGGTTGACTGCGTGATCATAGATCCAGTCTTGGCCTAAGACAAGAGGTTCGATCAGATCCTCGTCTTCACACACTAGTACTTTTGCTGGCATGAGGACCTCTTGTATGTAGAGGGGAAGATCCACCTCTCCCATACAAGGGGTTTCAACACCTCCTAATCCTATCAGGTAAGCTTCTATGGGTTTCACCTCCAATTGCAGCTGCTGGCAATAAGAAAGCCGAACTGCACTTGTGGCTGCTCCTGAATCAATTAAAGCCCTCAAGCTTGTTGTGTTAGCTCTTTGTCCTATTTCTAGGGTCACAAATGGTCGTCGGTCCACTATCTTATGGGTACGTTCACCTGAAGTCTCACACATGGCCATGTGATAGCCTGGAGACTCTTGGGTGTCAGTCATAGGCTGGTCCCTTCCTCGTCTCCTCAACTTCATTCTTCTGATACGCTCTAAGGCCTCTGCCTGTGCTTCTTCTCAAATTCGTTTTTCCTCCTCTCTACGTTGCTTAGCAATATTGAGTCGGCTTAGCATCTCCTCCGTGAGGGGTTCCTGATACAGTTTGACTCTGCATCCGCTAATATAGTTTGGGAGGACATGCCCCTCTAAAGTGGCTAGTTGTACTGCTCCACTCGTGGAGATCCTATTAATGATCATAGGTCCATAGCCTCTCTTTTCTAGCTTTCTTGCGTGTTGTTTCAATGTGTAGACTAACACTAGATCCCCTGCCTTCAAGCCCTTATCCTTCACATGGGCATCAAAGTATGCCTTTTGCCGTTTCTTTGCAGCATAGATGCCTGCTGCTGCTCGTAGCCTCGTCTCACCTAAGCGCTCTAGATCAAAGATCCTAGAGGACAACTCGTGTCCATTCCACTCATGCTCTTGTGCTACTCTTAAAGCTGGAATTAGGAAATCTAAGGGTAGCACCGCATTTTGTCCGAAGACCATCTGAAATGGGGTGGCATTGAGTACCGTTTTGTAGGCAACTCGGTATGCCCAAACAGCATGGTGAAGTTGTTTGTCCCAATCAGAGCGTTTATTATTGACCAGTTTCGTCAATACATTACACAGGATCTTATTCGTGCTCTCGGCTTGTCCGTTAGCCTGTGGGTGATAGGGTGCAGATTTCTTATGCATCACCATGAATTCTTGAAGGAGATTTTCAATGACCTCATTCAAGAAGTGCGTACCTCTATCACTAACCAACTCTATTGGTAACCCATATCTAGTGAACACATTTTCGAATAAGAATTTAGCCGTCGTTTGAGCATCATTCTTTGTCGTGGCTTTTACTTCCACCCACTTTGTAAGGTAATCTGTGGCTACAATAATGTATTCTGCATGGGAGTTCCTAGCTGGGGGGTTGATGGGACCCACAAAGTCTATACCCCACTTTGAAAATGCACGTCCTCCCATCATTGGCCTTAAGGGCATTTCATCTTTTCTTGTCGGGTATTGGGCACGTTGGCATGTGTCGCAACTCTTCACGTAAGTATGTGCATCCATATGAAGAGTGGGCCACCACAGTCCTGAGAATAGAATGGTCTTAATTACTCTGTCAGGCCCAAAGTGTCCACCTGCAACACCGCTGTGTGCCGTTTCTAAGACTTTCAGGTAGTCTGATTCATGTACGCACAGTCTTAGGTAACCATCCTTGCCTCTTCTATATAGGTTATCCCCTACTAAGGCATAGTCTTGAGCCTCTTGCTCCATGCTCCGTTTTCTTGCAAGACTAGCCTGATTGGGTAATGTTCCCGATCTCATGAACTCGACCAATGGAGCACTCCAATCGGGGATTGATGACACGTGATAAAGAGTGGCATGCTCCACTGGGGGTCTCTTCTGGCATACTGGACAATTGTGGATCCACTCTTGTATTTCTTTGTCCATGCTAGGCCAATACACTCCTAAGCGTTTTAGATTCTGCAATGTTCGCTGTTTAGAGTAGTGATTCCCTAGCAGTCCTTCATGGGCTTGTTGCAGCCAACTAGCATGTTCATCCTCCTCGACACAACAAGCTAACACTCCCTCTGTATCTTGCTTGTACATACTTCCAGCCAAGATTTGATACTTTAATGATTTTACAACTTCCTCTTTGCTGGTTTTCACATTCTTATTTGCAGGCCTAAAGGTTAGGATTGGTACCAGCTTGTTTGCCCATTTAGGAACAACTTCTAAATTGAACAGATAAGCATCGGGCAATTCGTCAGACACTCCTTGCGGTGTCTCTCCTGAAGTGATGCGAGAAAGATGGTCTGCCCTAAGATGGGTTCTACCTTTCCTGACAACAACTTCAAAGTCGTATTCCATTAGTAAGAGAAACCATCTTACTAAGCGACCTGTATTGCAAGGTTTATTGACCAAATATAGTAGCGCTTGATGATCAGTGAAAAACTTGAACTTATTGGCCAATAGATAGTGTCTAAACTTCTTCACAGCATATATCATGCCCAAGCCTTCTCTCTCCGTTGTGTAATTTCGTTCAGCTGCATTTAATTGCCTACTAGCATATGCTATCGGCAAATCTAGGTTTCCTTCACCTGTGGGTTGTGCTAGCACACATCCTATTGCATGATTGGAGGCATCTACATGGACATGAAAGGGTTTGCTCCAATCCGGAGTAGTCAATATTGGTGCTGTGCACAAACGTCTCTTCAGCTCATTGAAGGAAGTCTCGCATTCCTCATTCCATTCAAAATTCTTCAACAGCCCATAAAGAGGTTTAGCTATGATGGCATACATGTGGATAAATCTACGGTAATATCCACAATGGCCCATAAAGGCTTGTACCTCTTTCACATTTCTTGGTCTGGCCAACTCTGCTATTGCTCTTACCTTGTCTTCGTCTATTGATATTCCATTCTTCGAAACAATGTGACCTAAGATCTTACCTTGGCGTACCATAAACACACACTTTTCTGGATTCAGACACACTCGATAATCTCTACACTTGTTGAAGATTTGCCTGAGTTCAGGGATGTGGTAACTTCTCTCTTGGGAATGAGCGCACAAATCATCCACATATACTTCTAAGCTCTTTCGCAAGAACTCTTTGAAGACATGACACATGAGTCTTTGGAATGTTGCGGGTGCATTGGTGAGCCCAAATGGCATCACACGGAATGCAAAGATTCCCCATTCTGTGGCAAAGGCCGTTTTGTGTTGATCTTCGGGGGCAATGGCTACTTGGTTGTAACCTGAAAATCCATCAAGGAAGCTGTAAACTTCCTTGCCTGCAACACGCTCCAAAAGATGTTCGGTGATGGGAAGTGGATAACTATCTCTAATCGTAGCGGCATTAACTTTTTTAAGGTTAATGCACACTCGCAATTTCCCATTCTTCTTGGGCACCACTACAATAGGGGACACCCATTCAGTGTGCTCAATCTCATAGATGAATCCGGCTTCAATCAGCCTATCAATTTCCTCTTTTATTTTGGCCGCATAGTTGTCATTATATGTGTAGGGTTTTTGTTTGGTGGGCTTAGCATCAGCAGTCATCGGAATCGTGTGAGAGCAAATCTCTGGATCTACTCCTTTCAAGTCTCTATAATGCCATGCGAACACATCCCTATATTCCCTTAATAGAGCTACAAGCTCTACTTCTTCTTCTGCACTTAGGTCGTCTCCTATGTACGTACATCGCTCTTCGTTCCCTTCAATGGTCACTACAATTTTTTTAGTCTTCTCTTTATTGTCATATGCTTCTCCTATAATGGCCTCTCTCTTAGGCATTCGTACCAAAATTTTTCGGTCTTCCACTTCATATTTCGTGAAATTTTCTGGTACTTCAAACAATGATTCTTCCTCTTCTTGTCTCACTACTTTCCTTTTCTCTTTCTTTTGACCTCCTTCACTTCCTTTCTTTGCACTTATCGTTTTAATACTCGCAAGGGGTTCTTCTTCCTTTTGGGTTAACACCCCTAGGTCTTCTAAGTAGTGTTCCTCTGAGTCAAAGTATGTATCCATCACAATGGATTCTAGATCATCGTCATTCTCTTCTTCTCCTATGAACTCACTAGGATCACACTCTTCCAACAAGGGCTGACACATGAACACTGAAATATCATAACCCTCCTCATCGCAATGGGGTGTCCATTGTTCCTCATTGACTGCAATGTCCATGGTAGCTAAGATTTCTGCCCAACCATGAGGCTCAAATTCCTCATCAGGAAATATCATCGGAGTATAGGCTGGGTCTTTTATTGGTCTATCTCCTGGGGGAGCTCCTTCTTCTCTCGCTTTTCGGCGCTTTTCCTCTTCCTCCGCGACCTTGCACATCCACAAGTGAGTATCTTCATGCAACCAGGATGGTTCAGGTGAACTTCCAGAATGCACGGAGATAGAGTCTTCTTTCGCTTTGTGGATAGGATTCCACTGTAGGGGTGGTACATCTCTGAAGGTGTGATCCTTCAGATTGACCTTGGTGGTGACCCCTAAGTGCTGTAAGTACAAGGAGTTGGTTCCCCAATCTTGTACTATTTGTAATTGTCGTAGGAAGGGTCTTCCTAGGATCATCTCGTAAACATTATTCTTCTCAAAGTCACATATGGCAAACGTATGTTCAAACTCTACACCACAAGTGGTTAGGGTTATCCCTTCAAGCAATCCGAGAGGTCTTTCAAAATGACCATCCGCCATTTGAAGTTTCATTCTCGTTGGTCTTAAGGTGGGTTTGCCCCATCGTTTCCACAAGGAGGTAGTCGCAATAGCAACACCCGCACCCGAATCCACAATTGCTTTGGTTGTGTAACCTTGATAGGTGATCGGAAGATAAGTGTTACCTTCTTCACCTTCACTCATGTCTCCTATCTTGTCGAGAGGTACCTCGGGTACCTTTTGTTTAGCGCTTAAGTTTGGTGCATTGGAATCAAGTTCTGGGACCTGATCCTTCACATGATTCCAGAGCTCCGGTTTTGCCTTGAGGAGTTCCTCTACAGTGAGGTGACATTGAACCTTAGTGTTCTTCACAACATCAGTGTTCCTGGGAATCACTGAGTCTTCATTTCTTACCAATATCGTGGGAGCTCTGATCTGGAGAGATTCAGATTCCCATGGGCCTGTGAAATGAGGCAACTCTTGTAAAGAATTAGATTCAAAATCTAATCTTTCATCCTCTTGTTGCTCTGCTTGATCCCCATAGATAGAGGGAATGACTTGGGGAAATTGATCACGAAGATCATCAATCTCAGGAATAGGAGGGGAATCACCCTTCTCTTTGGCCCATTTCTCTTCTTGTATTTCCCGCAAGAACTCTGGAGAGTATTGTTGTATTGAAGGAGGTATTCCAGCATCCGTAGAATTAGGAACATAAGCTACCATGTGTGGGGAGCTTCCTCTTTCAATAACTGGTTGAGCCTGAGGAGGTAAAGAAACTTGTGATTTGTTTACCAACTGCTCTAATCTTTCTAGTAAGCCTTGGAAATGCAAATCCGGCTTGACAGAGTTCGTCTGATTGAACTTTTGGCTAGTCTCAAGTATAGCTTGAGCTTGTTCTACCAGTTTCATGCACATCTTCATCCGTTCAATCTCTAAGTCGGCTCTAGGGTAACTCTTGTCTAGGTTTACAGCTGTTGGCCCTTCTTGAAGTCGAGCCTGGTAGGCTTTAAACATCATGTCCAAGCCTTCAGGAGTGGGGTCAGCTAATACTGATCCTACTCGGGGTGGTGGGTGGGTTACGAGGGGTGTGTTAGAGGGTGGAGAAATGGAGGGTGATGGGGATGGTAGTGGTGGAAGTGTGTGGGAGTGTGGTTGAGATGTGATTTCTGTGATTTTTGCCTTGGTTTCTCTCACGCTTTCTTCAAGTTCGTTTATTTTTTTTGCCCATTGTCTCTTCATTCTTTCACGACTATCCTTCCAGGCGCTAGTCCTCTTTTTGGGTATGCTCCCTGTCTCACTCACCTCGGGGCTCTTTTCGGGACCAACACCTAGGTGTTGTTGAAATGCCTGGGCTCTCGTGATCACCTGCACAGGTGCAGTGGAAGTCACACTTCCTATGGAGTCTACAACTAACCCCACAACATTGATAGGAGTGATCTTAGGCATGTTATTGGGGTTTTTTGGGCAATCTCGTAGGAGATGCTCTTTCCCGCAGTCTTGACAAAAGCCCTGAATGGTTACTGGCTGGGGTAGTGTAGGGATCGGTAGTGGACAATCACATACAAGGTGATCTCCCTGACATCTGAAACATGGCCCTCTAGGAAATGGGGGTCGTCCCTGCCTAGGTTGAGGTCTAGAGTTAGGGTTTGTGAACATGACATTAGAATACTCCGGTTCCCCACTATTTTCACTTGGGTCCTCATAGTAGTATGACTCGTTATGCTCGGGTGACTGCATGTAGTAAGCCTGTGGGCTATCAATATGTGCGGAGTCAAAACTATGGTCACTGGGGTCACTGTCTGATAGCAATGGGGTGACTGGGACTATGGCTCTGTTCGGATTCTCTTCAGTGGATGCATACTTCACTAGGATCACATTGGTTGGAGTAGGGGGTTGCTGCACTAGGACTGGTTGAGGTCTCTGCTGCCCTTGATAAGGTGGCTGATAAGTTTGTTGCGGTCTGTTGTAGTGTGGTGATGGGTACTGATTCTGGTACCTACCCTGTTGTGGATATGGCTGAGGATAATTCTGCCTAACAGTTTGTTTGTTATATGGGCAGTCTGGTGCCGTGTGGTTGGTGTACCTGCGCTCTATGGTGCAGTACTGGCTACTAGGATTCACCTGAGGTTGGGCCATAATGGGGCATACACTTGCCATATGTTCGCCGCCACAATTGTAACACCGCTTAACTGGGGCAAATCTCGGAATTTGCTTGCTAGAGACACCTAGTTTTTGGGCTACCTTTTCTGCAAGTTCCTCGATGGATGTGGATTGACCAGATGTCTGTTTACTAGAGCTGTCAGAATCCTTATAGATTTTTGATAGTTCTAACTCCTCACCTAGATTGTCCTCAATGTCTATGCACATGCGCACGCACTCCTCTATCGTCCTAGGGTCCTTCAGGTACACATATGACCTGAGCTTAGTGCTCAACAGTCCGTCTAGGAACAAGGCCACTTGTTTGGCTGGTGTGGGTAACTCCGGCATAGGACATCTCTCCAGGTACTGTCTAAATCTTCTTCCAGCTAGTCTGACCGTCTCTTGAGGTGTTTGTTTGAAGCTATGAATTAGTGAGGAGGTGTTATGCCTGATTCCACTCTTAGAAAACTCCACAATAAATGCCTCCAAGAGTTGGTCTATGTTTCTGAAATGCCTCTCATTCAGTGGTTGGAACCACGTAAGGGCAGTGTTCCTAAGGGTCAGACCGAACGCATTATATTGTGTGAATAGGTCCTCCACTTGTTCAGCTTTCAACACTTGTCGAAATTCTGCCACATGGTCATAGGGGTCTCCCGTGCCATCGAAATAATTCTTCATGGACTTCACAAGTTGGGTTGGTCGTAGGGTCCTAGTGTGTTCTCTCGGCCTTGGCAAAGGAAAGTCATCAATGTCCCGGTGATTCCATGGGGTTCTATGTCTCTCAGGTTCTACTCTATTCCTTTCTGTTCCCGTTCTTTCTCTCCCCAGGGAGTTGGCAAAACTTACCTCAGGTTTGTCTCTACCTCTATCTCTTTGAGCGCCATGAGCTTGGGAGGTCCCAGCTCCTTGATGACCAAAGGACACATTAGACCTTGGTTGGGGAAAAACAAATTCACCCTTCCAAGTGTAGGCATGTCTGCCCTGCTCAGTGACCACGAAGATTCTCTCTGATGCAGTGCCTAGGTAGGTTACTTGGCCTCGACTATCAGGGTCTTTAAACTCGTAGATTGTGAGGGTATTCACCTCCTGAGGTTGAGAAGTTCTATATCTCCAAAAAGCCTCATCGGTTTCCCGATTTAAAAGCAGATCTATGCTTTTATTATCTTGTGGAATCCACTCAGGATTCATGATTCTGGTCAAGACAGACTTACCACGGGGAGTTCTTGGCTCTCTCTCTAAGTTCCCTTGCTCTATATCACCCATGTCGGTCTCCGCAATCACATTTCCAAACTCATCAGTTCTATCAGGAAGAGTGGTGACTACATATATAGTCCCCTCTTTATCTAGATATGCTCCATTCTCAAATTTGACTACCGGGTGGCCTATTCCATGGGGTTGGTCGGGGTTCTTAATCTGGACCACTGATCTTCTCAGTCCGTCTTCGTAGATGCGAGCACCTAGACGATTCGTCCTGATATATTCCAATTGAGTCTTATAAGGCCCCTCTGGTCTTTCTAGATAAGCCAACCCTGAACCCCCTACTGGTCTCTCCATGTGATAGGACATTTCAGAATCACTGGTTTCTGACCTGGGAGTGTATGGGTTATCGCTCAACTGCTGGGCCCAAGACCTGGCAGTGTGATTGACACTAGCTTCAGATGATCTGAGGCTTCGTCTGTCTTGGCCTAAATGTCTGCCTGATCTAAGGTTCATATGCCTGATTTATTCACCCCCTGGATCCCAAGCACGCTCTCGTTGCAGGTTGATTTTGCACCAATCACTTTGTTCTTTTTAGTTGAATAGTATGTTTATGGTCTTGTTTGAAATTGCGTCGTCAGGAGTACTTAAGTGAATTTCCGCACTTGATGAGTGATCGATTCCCGTTTACCTTTTTGTCCCTTAGTGTTTTCACACTTAAGACCTATTTATTTTCTTGCACTTGGTTGATTAATTCTCTTGGACTTGATTCGTGCCTAACGTTGCCCTAGTTAATTACCACACCTAAGTCGTACTTAGCCTAGGCTAGGAATTGACAAAGGAGGGTTATGAGATCTTCCAACCTCAATCAGCTGGTTGACCCGACAGCTATGCAAGCCCAGGAAGCCTTCTCCCAAGCCCGGTACTCACCCTTGCTAGCTTGCTTTGATTGCCTTGAGTGCCCACAAAGTTCCTGCAAAAACTCACCAGTTAGTATAGCTTTATTGCCACAAGTATTTGAAAGACACGCTTCAATAATTTTAACCCCCTTGGGTAGCTCACTGTACCCCCTGTCTCTGAGAATCACTTAGTCCCACCTATCTCTGGTTTCTATGCCTTTTGCCCCCTACCAAGGTTCTAAGTTATACCAATATGTCAAAATTCAAGCTCAACTACCCTTTCAATCACTCAAAAATTAACTCTCATTTTTCATGCGTTAATGGCCGGGTATCGCGATAGGTCGGGTCGGGGTGTCGCGATAGCTGGGAGTGTCGCGATACCTCGAAGTGTCGCGATAGGTCACGGGGTGTCGCGATACCTCGAAGTGTCACGATAGCTGGGGGTGTCGCGATACCTTGGAGTGTCGCGATACCTTGGGGTGTCGCGATACCTTGGGGTGTCGCGATAGCTCGAAGTGTCGCGATACCTTGGGGTGTCGCGATAGCTCGAAGTGTCGCGATACCTTGGAGTGTCGCGATAGCTCGAAGTGTCGCGATACCTTGGGGTGTCGCGATAGCTCGAAGTGTCGCGATACCTTGGGGTGTCGCGATAGCTCGAAGTGTCGCGATACCTTGGAGTGTCGCGATACCTTGGGGTGTCGCGATACCTTGGGGTGTCGCGATAGCTCGAAGTGTCGCGATACCTTGGGGTGTCGCGATACCTTGGAGTGTCGCGATAGCTCACGGGGTGTCGCGATAGCTCACGGGGTGTCGCGATACCTTGGGGTGTCACGATAGCTCATGATATGGTGAATTTTCCTGTTCTATCTAGGGTTCCTAGGAGCTCTAGGCCTGCGCAATGCCGTGGTGCACTCAGAATCGTGAGAAGTCGAAATTTTCGGAGTGTCGCGATAGCTCAAGCTCAACGCCTCGGGAACTGTGCAGACAATTTCTGTACCTGCTGAGCTTGCTGGAGATGATGATGGAGCTGCCACCTGCAAGAAACATGCAAAAAATGCACAAATACAAGCACGCACAATCGCTCTCTCTCAAACTCGCACACAACAAATGAGGGAAAGAAAAGGAAGAGGGGATATGTAGTGGAGAAGGAGGTGGAGGTGGAGATGGAGAAGGAGGTGAAGATGAAAATGGAGATGGAGAAAAATCAGAAATTTACCTACTACTTACCATTCCAACGCGTCCTCTCTACGTCTTACCATCACACGCTCGTCCTCAAAGCTCGATCCCCGGCAACGGCGCCAAAATTTGGTGTAGCTCAGTGATGAGTAGCACCTCCTTTAATGTCAATCCGGGAAGACATGAGGATGGTATGAAGACCACGAGCAAGTGGAAGCACAAGTGCGTGAGTGAGAAGCACACAAGCATGCACACACATACACACACACGCGCACACACAGTAAGAACAAAGAGAGGAAGACAATGGAATCACTTCTATTGCAAGAAAGCTCTCAAACAAGTTCAAACTACAAGAAGCCAACCCCAAAAATGAGCTCTCTAGCTCTATTTATAGTTTTTGACTAGCTTTGGCCCTGTTCAGACCTAGTGTCCGGCCTAGTTAAAAATTAGGTTCCGGGGCTTATTTGAGGGCCCAAACGAGATCTAAAAATTATGAAAATTGGCAGGCACTTACATCTAAGGCTCCCCAAGCTCGAGGACTCCTCGGCTTGTACAAAATGGAGCTACAAAAAGGTGAAATGATATTTACAAGGGTTTGTAGTGATGAGAATCACTTTAGAATGATGTTAGGGTTTTGAAAAAAATGAAGGGTAGCCTCAGTGCTAGATCTGCATGTGTGTCCAGACTTGCTTCTTCCCGCATCCTGTCAACACTCATCTATAAGTACATATACAGTATCCGTGCCTTTGAGAATGTTGATTCAAAGTGAGCTGATCTGTCACAAGCCATCACATACCAATCACACAAGCAAATAGCGTTCCCTTCCAGGCGATCATCGCCCTCTCCTCTCTCTCTCTCCCCCTCAGGAGTGGGGAATAACTTCATAGGTAGATTTTATTTATATTCACACGTTGGCCTACGTTGTCATTGGATGCAATTCGTGGACCTGACCACCCGATCAGGTTGATTCCACCCATCTACCAATGCAATGCAGCGCACAACACACAAACACACAATGATAACACCTAACATATATTAGCTAGCCCATAACGAAGCTGGATATGGCTCGTGGTCGTGACTACCCAGCCACGATGGCTCCACCTACCTACCAACCCGTTATGGCGCGTAGCTAAGACATAAACATATACATCCCAAGCCTATGGCAAAACTAGCTACGGTTCGTGGTCCTAACCACCCGGCTAGGATAAATCCACCCACCTACTAGCCCACCATAGCGCATTGGTACGATCACAGCAACACAAATTTTTTCTTTTCTTTTCTTTTTCTTTTTTTTTCTTTTTTTTATTTCATAGTTAATTACTTTACCCAAGTCCTGAGAATTAGGGAGAGGAAGAAAGGGATTTTCCCACTTTTCCCTCACATGCATGCAAACATATACACTCTAGCCTTTGACAGATTAACCACCTCTTCACTCCATTCTCTCAATTACAGACACTACATATGTATTCATCGAGTTGACTTTTCACTTGGTAACTACAGCCGGCTATGCCTTGGTCCCTCCTGTACCTATCCTTAGACGATCTAGAATGTGGGTCTCCGGGATGTCTCATGTAGCCTCACATAGTACTCGCATCCCAACGACTTCCCTAGGGCGAGTCAGGCTGAACTTCAGGAGCTCCATCATCACTTCCTATCGTTAACACATCTGCCCAAGCCCAAGTGATATTGTTTTCCTCGTTAGGAATTTCACTCGAAGGATCAAAATAGTAATATCGATCCCCCGCCCATCCTACATGTTGGGTCAGGTATTCCTCAAAACACTCAATATAAAACATAACATCCAAACCCTGGTTTATGAAGCATACCAGCCAGTGCGCTTCCTCCACATCATATTCGGTCTCAAAGTCGTCGACCTCTATGTCCATGCGGGCGAATGTTTGGTCTGAGAAATATATCCTTAGCTCGTACAAATAGAGTTGAGTTATTTGATCTGCCATTTTGTTACTTAGCTCCTAACAGTCTCTGCGCAAAACAAAAAATAATTAGAAGTCCAAAATTCTTGAGCTAGCAAGGGATAATATTTATGACACAAAAATCATAACTAACATATGCGCATATATATATATATATATATATATATATATATATATATATATATATATATAACTATACATCTATGTACAAGGAGTCTACTACCTCCTTCTGCTTGGATCTCGTCTGGCTTCTCCCGTCCTAATGTCACTTGAAATATGGTTTAACTCGAAGCGCGTTAACCTTCACGGGAGCACATTCTTCTCCTAAATCCTGAATTTGCATGGAACCATTGGAGTTGAGTTCCACCACCTTAAACGGTCCTGCCCATCTTGTCTGTAACTTCCCCGGGAATTTATAATATTTACTATCATAGACTAGCACCAAATCCCCTTCTTGAATCGCGTACGTCTTGAGATTTTTGTCATGCCTCTCCTTACGTCTTCTTTGAATAGCTTCCAAACCTTGTTGTGCAATAAGTCTCTTTTCTTCTAGCTTGACCAGTTGTATGTACCTTTCCTTCAATGACTCTTTCTCTCCCAGCCTGGCCTCGATGGCCACTCTTAATGTCGGAACTTCTTTTTTGATGGGAAAGATGGCTTCCTCGCCATATACTAGGGAGAATGGAGTGCTCTTAGTCGTCACTCGGTAGGATGTTCGATATGCCCACAAGGCTTCCAAAAGTCTCTCATCCCAGTCTCTCCTATGCACAGCTACTGTCTTTGTTAGAATCTGTTCAAGAACTTTGTTGGTGACCTCCACTTGTCCATTCGCTCTCGGGTAATATGGAGTGCTTTTCCGGTGTTTGATCTTATAGAATTCCATTAACTCCTCGATGAGTTCGTTGACAAAGTGCGTTCCTCTATCACTTACTATCTCCAACGGGCATCCGAATCGTGTGATAATTTGTTCATACAAAAATTTAGCTACATCAACAACTCGGTCAGTCTTTAGAGCTTTGGCTTCTACCCACTTGGTAACATAGTCAGTGCAGACCAGAATATACCTATTGGATCTACGTCTTGAGGGAGGATCAATAGGCCCCACAAAATCAATTCCCCACTTTTCGAAAGGCTTAAGAGCAAGCACTGGCGTGAGAGGACCAGCATGTGCTAACGTTGGTTTGCCCATTCTTTGGCATTTGTCGCATTTCTTGCAGTATGTATGAGAGTCTTTGAACAGCGTTGGCCACCAATACCCGGCCAATAAGATCTTTCTTGTCGTCAGCTCACCAGCAAAATGCCCACCGCAGGGTTCATCATGCAATGCTCTCAACACTAGGGTTGCTTCTTCTTCCTCGAGACACCTCCAATAATGCTCTCATGGACAAAATATCGATAGAGCTGCCCACCAATGATGCTATGGTGTTTTGCCAGTGCTAATAGTTTTTGCTTCTCTCTCTTGCTTGCTCCCGGCGGGTATTTAGTGGTGCACAAGAAATTCACCAAGTCGGCATACCAAGGTACCTTAGCGTCAACCTGGAATAGATGTCCATCAGGAGCATCATCGGGCACACCAGAGATTGGCTCCTCATTAATAATTCGAGATAAATGGTCAGCCAATATATGCGCTTTGCCTGGTTTGGTTACCACTGTGAACTGAAATTCTTGTAGGAGTAGCATCCATCTCATCAACCGCCCTGATAGCTCGGGTTTATTAATGATATACTTTAGGGCTTCGTGATCCACATAAAACGTGAAATGCTTTCCCATTAAGTAATGCCGATACTTGTTTACCGCAAAGATCATCGAGAGGCATTCCTTTTTTGTAGTTGTGTAGTTTCTTTCCGTGCTATTCAAGTTTCGACTTGCGTAATAAATAGGGTGGTCCAATTTCCTTTCATCGGCTTGACATAGCACTGCTCCAACCGCAGTATGAGAAGCGTCGGTATGCACATGAAATTCTCTCGTCCAGTCAGGTGCTATTAAAATTGGCGCATTTATCAATCTCTCTTTGATCAAGTCGAATGCAACTTGACACTCTCCAGTCCATTTATATTGTTGGTCTTTCCTCAAAAGATTCGTCAATGGTGCTTCTATTGATGCAAAATTTAATATAAATCGTCGATAATAATTAGCATGCCCCAAGAATCCTCTGAGTTGCCACAAGTTTTGAGGAGGTGGAAGTTGTCCGATTTTTTCCACTTTATCCTCGTCAACCGCGATCCCTTTTTCGGAAATAACATGTCCCAAAAGCAATCCTCTTCGTACTCCAAATGTACACTTTTCAAGATTTAATGCGATGCCTTTTTCAATGCTTCTTCTTAAAATAGCTTCGATCCTCTCCATCATGTTTTCATCATTGCCTCTGATTGCAAAATCATCGAGGAATATCTCCATCCAATCCTGCAAATAGTCTTGATATGCAGCTATCATTGCCCTCTGGAATGTGGCCGGTGCATTGCATAATCCAAATGGCATCACACGATATGCGTATGTGCCCCATTCCGTGGTGAAAGTAGTTTTTGATTGATCCTCTTCATGGATTTGGATCTGGTTGTACCCACTGAAACCATCCAAAAATGAGTACAATGCATGGCCAGCCACTCTGTCCAAGATTTGATCAGTGAACGGCAAAGGGAAGTGATCCTTTTTTGTGCGCTCGTTCAACTTTCGATAATCTATGCAAATACGGATTTTCTTATTTTTTTTCGGAACAACTACAATTGGTGATACCCATTCGCTGGAGGCGATGGGATATATGAATCCTGCTTCCAATAACTTAGTCAATTCCTGCTTGATCAATTTCGAGTAGATTGGATTTGTCCGCCTAAGTCGTTGACATATTGGTCGGGTGCCTTCTTCCAAATCTATATAATGTTGGCAGATTCGAGGATCAATTCCTCTCAGATCATTGTATGACCATGCAAAGGCCTTGCTGAAATTTTTGAGTGCCAATTTAAAGCAATCTCGTACTCCATCTGGTAGCTCTGACCCCACGCTCAAGAACTTTTCTCGAAAAACTTCCCATTTTTCCACCTGAGCTTCTCGCGAATACTCCTTATTCCTTGATGACGCTGTGATTGGAACGTGCTCCCCAATCACGCGTGCATGGTTGGCCAGTAAATCATTGTTTTGTTCTGTTTCGACTGGACCCAAATTTTTTAGTTCAGCTTTGGCAAGGGCTTTCCACACTTTAGCCTTACTCTTCGCTTCCTTTTCCGATTCTCGACTTCTCCTTAAAAGCTCTGCTTCTAGCACTCTAACCCTTTCTCTCAAATGTTGTACTTCCATTGTCGGAGCTAACTCCAGCTTCAACTCTTCTTTGGTAGCTTCGTTTCCCTTTGCGTCTATGCTCAACATGTAGCACTCAAATTCACTGGTATGTGTCAACCATCCTAGCAACTCCTGGTCTGAGTCATCCTTGTAACATAGTGGATCTTTGTACTCGCCCACCTTCGCGTGTTGGAGGTTGGACAATTGCAGGTTAAATCCATCCTGTGAAAGGTCCTTGGAAGTCTCCGTGCGCAAGGCAAATCTTACCCGCGCCATTTCTTATCTAACCTTTTCCTTTGCTTTTTGCTCCCTTTCCTCAGCTGTTGTCCATTTCTTGCCGGTCAAGTTTGGAGACAATTGAAGTTGTATTCGATCAGCCTTCGGTCCAATTGTGATAAAATCCTGTGCGCCAATCGTGCACACATTCGGCTTGCACCAGCCATGGCCGTCCAAGTAGGATCGAGAAGGTGGCCTCTGAGGTCCTTGGTCTTACTATCAGATAATCAACTTTAAATTCTAGACCGCCCACAACTGTGCTTACATTCTTTAAAAGACCCGCAGGCTTCACTTGTGTTTGATCTGCCATCCTCAAGGACATCGGAGTTTCTTCCATGTGGTTGAGGCCCAAAGCTTTCATCATGAACTCAGTCATAAGGTTGACTGCGGCTCCACTATCTAATTGAGCCCCAGGGACTGCATATCCTTTAATCTCGACTGTCACAGCTGGAGCATTCGAATCGCTTTGCGTTGTAATACTTTGAATGATCCCTTGGACATCTTTATCTTGTCTCTTTTTATCTCGAGCTTTCCTCGGCTTCTTAATATATTCGTTGTAGAATTGTTTCGTATAAGAAGGTGAACATTTTAGCAATGTGCCAATGTCTAGCGTGACTTCCGTGTCAGCAAGAAGCTTTACGATGTCCACTTCCTCCAAACTTTGTCTTTCCTTTTTACACTTTGGAGCCCTTAATCTTTGAGGAAATGGTGCTATGCCCGTCACAAACTCTTTGGTCACTGGTGGAAGAATCTCTATCTCTTCCCCATCCTCAAACTGTTGCTGCTCAGCAAATCCTCCAACTTGGTTTTCTATCTCTCCATGCTCAGCTATCTTCTCTGATCTCGCTTCTTCGCTTTTGCCTTCTCGATGTTTCTTTGAATACTCTTGGGTCCTTGTGACTACTGCCACAGTTGGCTCTTTATGTGGTTTCTTGGCTTGGTAAGCATTCACAAAGTGCATTGACGAGCTAGAGCCTTCTTGAGGGTTCGGTGTCTTGAACACTACTCCGATTGTAGGAACATGCTCTTGAGCTCTCATTGTGGAATGCATCTGAGTATCAACATAATTCGAGGACCCTACTGGTCCCTTATCCTTGCCAGTGGAAGCTCTTCGTTTTGGACAATCTTCATCAAAGTGGCCCTCTCCACTACAATACCTACAAAGTGGGGTATAATCAACTGGTTTCTTTTCGTTTGGGCATTTAGATTGAGTATGGCCAAAGCCATGGCATCTCCAACACTCGATTGGACCGTCTCTTCTTTGATCGCGTGCGGCTCCTCTTGGGTAGTCTCCTCCCTGACCTTGAGCACCATACCCATAAGTCGATCTGTTTTCCCAACGAGATGTAGGCGGGACACTTTGAGCGGGCAATCCCGTGTAGGACCGTTCTCTAGTATCTCCCAATTTCATGGTCCGCTCTTCATAGGCCCTCTTGTTGTAACATCGGTCCTCCGTGTGATTTGTCCTTCCACAAAAAGTGCAACACATTCTAGGTGGTGATCTATCTGTGAATACCCTCGAGACTGTAGGGCATTCTGAAGCCAAATGGCCGTAACCATGGCACTTTGCACACCATGTATTTGATCGAAACACTTGATTCGGGTTTGTAGCTACCTCTGGTTTTACTGTGTATGTTTCCTGGGTCATTGTGGCAGCTTTTATAGCTTGTGTGACCAACTCCAATATTCGTTCTTCTGTAAGCGCAGGCTTTACCTCGCCTGGCGTGCTAGTGGGAGCTACAAAAGTTGGGGTCATCAATGCGGGACTTCTTTGGCCAAGATCTTTCATTGGTATGTTACGTGGGCCTCCCATTGGCTCGTATAAGAGCTCCATCTTCCTCTGTTGGCATAATTGTACTTCCTCCCAAAGCCTTGCTTGTTCCTTAGCATCTATTAAGGTTGTCGATCTTGTCAGGCTGACATGCTGCTGCGCTGTAGGATCTCTCAATCCCGCAATGAATCTTCTCTTCAATGTCTCATCGTTCGGGGCATTCGCGCCCATCTTTCTTACCAACGTTTCCATTCTCTGAATGTAGTTATCGATGCTCTCATTGACTCCCTGTCGCAAGTAATCCATCTGTTAAGCCAATCTATCTTGGAAGCCTTGTCGTCGAAACTTTGCCAAGAAGGCTTCCTTGAGCATCTGATAAGTTACACGCTCTTGTGGTGTCAAATTCCCATACCAATTGGCTGCCTCGTCACGAAGAATAGCCGGAAGAATCCTTAACCTTTGATCCTGGTCAACTACCTCATTGGCCTCACAAGTAACCTCAAATAGTTGGATAAAGCTATCTGGATCCTCGTCCCAAGCACCTGAGAACTTGGTGAAGTCCCCCAAGTGAACCAAAATCCGCTGAGCCATTTCGAACAGAGGTGTGATGTCAATATCACTTCGATCCCAAAAATTTAGTGCACGTGGCCTCAGGATCCCTCCTTCAAACTTTTGCACTTGATTCGCGACTCTCCTACGGGAGTACACGTTTTTGGCAGATTTCTTCGAGCTAGTCAAAATAGACTCACCTTGCGACTCCCACCTCTTTCTTTCTCTTTCAAGGGCTCTTCTCTGAGCGCGTTCCTCTCTTTGCGTTTGTGTTGCTCCTGAGGATGAGCTCCCCTCGCTCATGTACTAGATCTGGAGTCCGCAAGCTCGGCCAACATGTGGCGCTAGGCGAACCTATGGCACTCTCTTATAGAGACGTGCCAAGCTATTCCCGACAAACGCACCAAAATGTATGCTCTCTTAGTCCAAGGGAAAATATGTCCACAAATGCTTATGGTGTGCTCAAATCACCTCAACCTAATTGATTTGCATTTCTTGAGCCCCTAATTTACCTTCAAACACGCTTGTACGTACGCACTATCACTCTCTCAAGTCCTCTTACTCTCACGCACTCACTCTTCCTCCCACTCTTCCCTTTACCTCTTGCGCACTCATGTACTCATACACCCCTACACGTGCATACATGCGTACCATCACGCACATGCCTTTTTATACCATCGCACACACACATGCCCTTTCACACCTGTACCCACACACATTCATTCCTCCCTCTCATACATGCACACACTCCCCCTCAGATATTCACCTACAGATGCTCACATGCATAATCAAGTACATGCACTTTTACACATACCTTCCCTCTTTCACACATTCACACACTTCCTTCATCCCCTTTCTTACCCTCGCATACACATTTCCTCTCCCTCACACATGTTCACTCGATCACTTTCCCATAATCTCACACATGCCTATGCCTACACACAGCTTCTTGCACTCATCTATCCCCTTTCTTCAAGTCCACCGAATCTCTAGAGTTGAGTTCAGAGAAAATCAGAGGAGTGGGCCCCGAGAGAACTAGTCATAAGAGCTAAGAGCAAGCCTACGAATCCCTTAAAATTTCCAGAACCTTTATTGTATTCAATTATTTTATCTATGATCACACACCATCATCTGGATAGTCAGACGTTTCGGGAACACTAGTCTTAAAGAGGAGAGTTGTTCTATTCCGTAGTGGAAATGAAGTGTATCCACCTCGATATTTTTGTGCAATGGTATTCCTAGTGATCACATTCATGCAACCATGATTAATTTATAACTCATAACATTTCCATCGTGGTCCCTCATAGCAACAGTACAGTCTGTTATATTCTATCAGGGTTCGCAAGAAGAGATCAAAAGTATCTTCGCATTCTAATGCGCACTGGCAGCATATTCTTCAAGTAACTGCGTGAGTGTTCAGCATATTCTGAAATAAATTGCATGAGTGTTCAATAATAAAGAGAGCAAAATCTTATGCCCTTTTCTGAATACTCTATAGACCTATACATATATGCAAACGTTTTTCCAACTTCAACCACATTATCAAGCCATGAATGCAATCGCAACTAATTGTGATGTGAAACAACACTTTGGACCTGCTGTAGCACTTACAGATGAATCACAGTCATGCCAACGTTGAGGGCTCCAGCAACAAAATAGTATACTTCATTATCAGACAATCATGGGTGTTGTATACAACTTATTGGCGAATAAATCATCATGGTGATAGTGAGCAGCATTTCCATTCTTTATCGGATTAGCAACTCCAAAAAAACGTACCTGCCTCTGATTCTCTTGCACAGCTATCTTCCTCCTCGTTGGAGTGTTAAACCCACACCTTTGAAAGACTGAGGTACCGCAAGTTGGCTCTTCACTCTCAGCACATCACTAGGAAGTGTCGACGCAGACCAACCTTCCTCCCTATCATGTCGCACTGCTGCCCTTCCCCATGATCTATGCCCTCGGGGATTACACCAACACCTCTCCCTCCATTTTGGAGACTGAACAAATGAAGTAAGGATGACGAGATGCCTCCCTTCACAGTCGCATGCTGCCCTCGATCTCTCCCTTGCTGAGTCGAGATCCTCCTTTGACTTCTCTAGCCTCGTCTGTTGATCCCCCAGCCTCAACGAGCAACTCGATTATCTGCTGAGAAGGAAAATCCCTCTCTGCTCTCCTCCCCAAAAACCTCCTTTTTCCCCAAACCGAAGTCGCTCAATCTCCCTTCCGCGGCTCTTTGTGGTTTTCGGACTGAGCACCTATTGCAGCTTCTAAGAAACCTCCATTGCTCCCTCTATTTTGATGACGCCGAAAGATACCACATGACATAGAACAGCCAACTAGCTACAACCCCCCAATCGAGCTCTCCTGAATACTGATCAGCTCTGCCAGATAAACCTGACGGAGTTCTCCCCTTTGATCATCGAACACACCCCTTTCGCCATGTGTTTTCTTGAACACCTACTCCCGTGCACATTGAGGGGGCATAACCCTCCCCCCCCCCCCCCCCTTTCCCTCGCCCTTCTCCTACTAGGTATACAGACCACTAGCCTGCCCAAACATGCACAAGAGAAAGAACAAGAAGAAATGCCTTTCCCCCGACTCTGTATACGCGTACCTCCACACGCCGCCCCCATAAAGGTTCCAATCCCTCCAATTGAAAATAGACCACACAACCCTTGCAACAAAAAACAAAAGTAACTTCCTCCCTTCTGCACACAAAACAGAAAGCTGCCAATTTGTTTTTTATTCTCTGACAATTAAAACAGCCATGCCTTTGGGATGAGAACAAAGAAATGGCTGAACACCTCCACATCTCTAAATTCTTTTTTGGTGAGGTGTCGAAGATCAAATTCCAGAAATCGGTCAAACGATTTTATTTGATGGTTGATAAGAAAGCATTCCCCCTTGAAACAAAGCCGCTTCTAATTTCCTCTGCACGTCAATATTTCCTATGTTCTTAGGAGGCTTGTCCATGCTCAATCCCTGCGAAGCAACTTCTCAGAACCCTTGATGATAAAATATCCTCCAACTTCAAAAGCACAATGGCCTTTTTCAAGTGAAACCTTTTCTCCACACCCCTGCAATCTGCAATAAGAAGATCCCACCATCACCGGAATCCTCCAAATCGAAACATTCTTCATAGTTTCTTCTTGTTCGAGTTCTTGTCCTTTCCCGTTCAACCAGCCCATTCTTGACTTCTCATTATAATTCATAATCGATAGCCCTGTTTTCCTTTACCAAAATCTCCACATGCTTCTCATCAATCATCAAATCCACTCTTCAAGTACCTGAAATCAAACGTATTTTCCTGCCAAATAGAACCACATTAGTGCATTAAAACCAACCATTTTCTGAGCTAACACTGCCCTACAGGGAATATTGTTACATGCACCAACAACTCCTCTTATCCTATTATGGGAGTTGGTAAGATCATTTTGACTACTACTGATGGTAGTTCTTTCACTTTATCAGATGCTTTATTTGTGCCACGGATCAAGAAAGAACTGTTGTCAGTCTCTACATTAGCCAAGATTGTCTTGGTTGTGAAATTTATTGATGACAGGTGTACAGTTCATGATCTGCCAAATGGGGATGTGATTATTGCTTCTGGCATTTTATGTCGTGGGCTGTATAAGCTCATAGACTATGAAAGATCTGTAAATGATTTGGCACGTGCAATAAATGATTCTCAGGCTATGTCAGATGCAAAGCTTTGGCATACACGCTTTGGTCATCTGAATTTTGCTAGTTTGCTATGCCTATAGAAATCTAAAATGGTGTCCTCTTTGCCCAAACTTGAGGCACATGGAAAACTTGTTTGTGAAGGCTGTATTTTGGGCAAAATGCAGCATTCATCCTTTCCAAAAGATGATTCAGTTCGGGCTACTCAGAAATTGCAGCTTGTACATAGTGATGTCTGTGGTCCTATGCAGACACCTTCTTTTGGGAATTATCTTTACTTCGTGACTTTCATCGATGATTTTTCCAGGCATGCATGGGTATATCCATTGAAGGCAAAGTCCAAAGTGTTCATGTGCTTCAAACAGTTTTTTCTTTTGGCTCAAAATCTGTCAGCATGTAAAATGGGTACCCTCCGTTTTGATCGAGGGGGGGGGAATATATGTCTTCTGATTTTAATGCATTTCTGGCTGAACGTGGGATAAAACACCAGTGTACAGTGTCGTATACACCTCAACAGAATGGAGTTGCTGAACAAAAGAACAGGTCACTCATGGAGATGGCGAGGTGTATGGTCAAGAGTAAGGCTTTACCACATAGTTTCTGGCTTGAGGCTGTCATGTGTGCAGCATATGTACTGAATAGGTGTCCCACTAAAGCGTTGCAGTCTATCACTCCATATGAGGCTTGGCATGATCGCAAGCCATCTGTTGCTCATCTGCGTATTTTTGGTTGTTTGACATATGCATTAGTGTCTGAACAACATCGCAAAAAATTGGATGATAAAGCAGTAAAATGTATTTTTGTTGGGTATAGTTCTGAAAGTAAAGGCTATCGTCTGTATCATCCACAAACTAAACACATTTTGGTTAGCCGTGATGTTTTTTTTGTGGAAGATGTTATTCAGCCATTGCTTTCATGTACTAAGGAGACATCTGTTAGCTCCAAAGACATGTATGATACTTTGCTGCCTCTTTTCACAGGTGGACAGTCTAGTGCTCGTCCTAATGAGGAAACTTCTCAGCCTTTGCAGGTTTTATGGGATGATGCAGATCATTCCATTTCTGATACAGATTTACATGATGCACTTATTGATGAGAGAGCTGATATTGAGCAGGCAAAAACTATGCCAAAATGGTTGGTGCAAACCTTGCGTGATAGCAAATTAGATGCACCTCTGTCATATCGTACTCGATCAGGCTCTCATAGTGCCTCTTTTGCATCAGATTGCTATGCTATGGCTGCATCTAGTCTCTGTGATGAGAATGAGCCTGTTTCGTTTGATGAAGAACAAAATTCAGAAAATTGGATGGCTGCTATGCAATCTGAATATGATGCTATAATGAAGAATGGTACTTGGTCTTTATGTGACTTGCCTCCAGGTAAGAAGGCCATTGGCACTAAGTGGGTATACAAGTTGAAGCGTAAACCTGATGGTACAGTTGACAGGTATAAGGCTAGGCTTGTTGCAAAAGGTTATGCATAGGAAAGAGGCATTGAATTTGATCAGACCTTTGCACCTACATGCCGTATGACTACTATTCGGAGCATTTGTGCACTTGCAGCCCATCGTGGTTGGAATGTACATCAGTTGGACATTAAAAGTGCATTTTTGAAGGGTGATATGCATGAAGAAGTGTATGTTTTTCAGCCCCGTGGCTTTGTGCAGAAAGGGCATGAAAACCAGGTGTGCAGGTTAAAGAAGGCATTATATGGTTTAAAGCAAGCGCCACGTGCTTGGTATGAGAAGATACATGCCTATCTGATTGCACATGGTTTTGAGAATAGTCCAACTGAAAGCACCTTATATGTTAAGCGTGCTAATGATGTGCTTCTGTTCATTGTTATCTATGTTGACAACATGATGCTCACTGGTCCTATTGAGAAGCATATTGCTGATTTTAAGGCTGATTTGCATGCTTCATTTGAGATGTCTGATTTGGGGCATTTGCATCACTATTTGGGCATTCAATTTATGCAAGTTGATGGTGGAATGGCTTTGTGTCAAGTGAAATATATTGACACATTATTGCAGCGTTTTGGCCTTGAAGACTCTAAGCCTATTGACACTCCTATGGAGACAGGTTTACAATTGAGTCTTCATGATGCTGGAGATGCATTTGATGTTTTTCTCTATCAACGGGCTGTTGGATGCTTCATTTACTTATGCATTACTCGGCCAAATATTTAGTTTGCTGTCTCACAGATGAGCAGGTCTATGCATTGCCCTGGAGTCAAGCATTGGCAGGCGGTTAAGCGCATCTTTCGCTACTTGAGTGGTACTCGGCTACTTGGGTTGTTTTATCCCAAGGGGGGATCACTACCGCCAGATTTGCATGCTTTTTCTGACTCTGATTAGGCTGGTTGCTATGACACTCGTGTGTCCACTAGTGGATTTTACTTCATGCTAGGTAGCTCATGTATATCTTGGTTGAGCAAGAAGCAGCCTACTGTGGCCACTTCCAGTTGTGAGGCTCAGTATAGGGCAACTTTCATAGCTACTGTTGAGCGTGTGTGGCTCATACGCCTTATGGCTGATTTGGGTGTTGGTCAGAGTTCTGCCACCACCATCTTCACTGACAGTTAGAGCGCATTGGCAGTTGCGAGGAACCCTGTGTTCCATGCTCGCACTAAGCACATTGAGGTGCATTATCACTGTCAGGGAGATGTTCTCTGCTGGGGAGATCAGCTTGGCATATGTGCCCACGCAGGAGAACATTGCAAACCTTTTCACAAAGGCTCTGCCTAGGGAGAAGTTTGAAGCTTTTCGCAAAGCTTTGGGCTTACTTCCTTTTGTGGAGTGATTTCCACATAGCTTGGCACTTCCTTATACATGAGTGCCAGCTCCTTGTTCACTGCATCACTCCCAAGGGGGATTTGTTGATATATTTAGGTAGTGATGTGTGTGAACACACTAGGACCACCGGGGCACTTTTTTCCCTCTTTAGGAGGTTTTTTTCCCTCGGCTTGTATATACGCCTATTGCCCTAATGGGCTACTTATCTTTGTACATTCTCTAGTAATCATCTTGTTAACTATATTTTCTTAATGCTCATGTGACATATACCTATCATTTATGCAAAAACCTAGATACCACTACAAGCATTGTTCCAGAATGTGCATGTAGCAATGCCTATCGCGACACTTGCCCATTACTTACTGACAATGGAGTCCCCAAACGTCTATCCCCTTGTAGTGTTTCAAGGAATTTTGTCACTTCTTCTAGCAACACCTTTTAGATATATTGATTAATAAGAGATGTAGTAGTTTTAACATATGAAAATAGATATAGTACTTCCCCTTGGCAGAGGTACCTCCTGTTTCAATTTTCCTTTCATAGAACATATGAGACCTAGCCTAGGGACACATTTTAGATGTTGAGATTATTCAGATTTCTTGAAGGCAATTTGAACATGCTTAGATGTATCACATACAATACATCACTGAGTTATGCTAGGGGCATTTCAGACCCACTCTTGCGTGCATAGCACTCATGGTGTTGGAAAGGAATATATGAAGTTCTTACCATTCTCTCATGAATTATAGATAATCCAATCACAAGATTCCCATGGGATAACTTGTGTAAACCTCACTTAACAATTGATCACTACCATGAAATCCTCCATATTTGGCACATTACAAGCTATTTTTCACATGAAGGAGGGATGTATGTAGTAATGCTTGTCACAACCTTGGTGGTTTATTGTATACCACACTACCTACGATAATGTAATGAGAACAACTCTTTATTTCTCCCATATTCACCATATGGTGATCCCTTGGTATATGTTTTTCAGTAACATATCAGTTGTATCCTTCATCACAAAGAGAGAGAGAGAGAGAGAGAGAGAGAGAGAGAGAGAGAGAGATAATTTCAAGCTCATCTGCTAAACTACATCTCAGCCTGAAAGGTATAATGTGTTATGTATTAGTACAAGGGCCGGCTTCATGATGGTGAGCGCTATCCTTTGGGAAATGAAAAGGCATACAGATTATGTACCCTACGAAAAATGAATGGATATCGAGAATAACATTTCTTTTTTACTTGAGCTGTCAACATTGTCTACTACGAACTAGCAATTTTACATGGCTACCACCAGATGCATTCAAAATATTCAGGCACTCAGAGAGGTCTGCGTCACAGGAAAGCATCACCCATTCTTCATCATCGAAGTACTTCAAGTCAAAACTTTCTGGTTTCAGCTTGAAACGTTTTCCAACCTCCTCACAGACATGTACATATCCACAGTTCCTTCCTACTTTGAAGCGTACAATATCATCATTGTATCTTGCTTTTATGGTAGTAGTTGCTTCCCGAATAACTTGTCGACCTGTCTGGGAAAAACCTGAGTTATTGACCAAGGGCACCATGGAATGCAAACCACTGAGCATTGAGCGTTCTAAACAAGGATAAGGTGCTGCTGCACTAAGAGAAGGCTGGCTTTTATCATCACTTTGGCACTTTCCATGGAACTTAGTACCGGCATCTATCCCTGCATGCTTCGGTTGATGAGATACATTACCAGGGCGGAAATCTTGAACAAGCTCATGATGTGCATGAACTTGCACTCCAGACTTGGCATCCGTTCTCTCATAAGTTCTTCTATCCTTGCTATTCCGGATATCACCAGTCGGCCCCTCTTCATGAGCAGAGCTAGCTGGCTTGCTTGGACTAACTCCGATCGACCCTGGATTGTCGACAGAATCGTGCTGCATTGAGTTTGGAATGACAGATGGGAAGGCCTCCTTATCAACATGCGAGGGACTACTATCATCAGAACGATCCTCGATCTCACTCACGGGCTGCTGCTGGACTTGTGTAAAAAGCAAAGGCCTGTCCCAGGTGACATCGATCATACTATCCATAGCCTGCTCGTTAGCATGCACACGTGCACAATGAGCGGCAAATGTTGCATCAAGTACTGTACTTTCACACCCCAGAGTATAAGGGATAGTAACAAAACTTGGTGCTGTTGAGACTTCACTACCTTGTGCAGCAAGGCAAGTAGGTTGTTCCTTCTCTCCTGAATTGACCCCAGGATCCAATGAGTCGTCCTGCGAGCCATTGGAGATGGACATCATACTTACTTTCGTTGTCATTGGCTCTTCTGAATGATCATCTTCAGTGGGTATAGGCATGTTAATGCCTTCCTCTTCACCTCCTTCAGCAACTGCTGATGGTGATTTATACCCTTCGTACGGATAGATCTTGAGAACTCCATTTGCCACATGCACTGAATTCATCACCGTTTGTTGAACTGAATTTATTACCCCCTGTAACTTTCTGAGCGATCTATCCACTTTGTTGATTTTACGGGAAGGCCATCTGGATATACCATGCTGTCGACAGATCCTCTTCAGTGTTGTCGGGCACACTGCATGCGCAACATTCAGGTTCAAAAACTACCCAATTCTCATAAACAGGTACACCATAAAGACACACTAACCAAAGAGAGATTACGCAGTCGCTTTACAGAGAGCAAATTAACTTGTCGGATCAAAGTAACAAGATGAAGACTTGCATACCGCCAATACTAATGGCTGCATCTTTCAAACTAACGTCGAAGTACTGACGCAAAATGTTTAAGTTGATTGTCCTTTGTATGCTCCTCCGCCCACAGGTGGCTCTATTTCTGCTGCTTTCTTTCAGACCTTTAGATGCTGGAAAAGAATCGGGCTGGATAATCGAAACCTTGGATAACTTTCCCTGCGGGAAGGAAGATGGAGTTGCTGGGTATGCTTGCATCGTTAGCTCTGGTTTATTGTACATGTTATCGAACAGTGCTGGATTTCTGGATTCTATCGATTGGGTCGGAGAGCCACTGTGCATCAAAAATTGATCTCCATTCTCCTCGACTGCTGAAGAGCAACCCAGATGCTCCTGACCCGTATTCTTGGTGTATAATGTCCTCGCAATGGTTGCCACAGCAGTATCGACTTCATTCAGCTGCTCAGCAAGAAGATTATGATGCATCATCATTTGGCCCTTTAACTCTGCATCTGAGACAGTTCGTAATGTTCTACATACATGCTGCATGGTTATTGACAAGGCGTTTAGAAGATACTGCTGCTCAGAAGGATCCACACATGTCTCTGGTAGAAAGAACTCCAACACATAGTCATTTCCGTTGGTGAGTACACTGCGCAGCCGAATTGCAACAGCAGCACTCAGCTTGAAAACACGAGCGAGGTGACAAAGTGGATATTCTGATTTATTGTACTCCTTGATGTTGCAACAGAAGACAGGCTTGTTTGAAATAAAAGCTTTTCCCGGTACCCCCTGGTCTCCTTCCAAAAAATTCTCAGAACAAGCCTGCCGGAATCCAGTGAGGGATGGATCGTTGCAGCAGTATGGGCCATCCCCAATGTATAGGCCTGCCTTTTTACTATCATAGTCTATCACACTGTCATGTTCTAAGTGTTTCACAAATCTTCCATTGCGCATGCAATACAAGCTACATGGCAACCACGTCTGAGCCAGGGGTAGTTTGTGCGTTCCACAGATTGCCACTAAGACCTCAGATATCTCTGCGAAGGCTGCCTGCCGAGCATCTGTTGGAACCTGCGGAAATAGACAATCTCTTTAGACAAGCTCTTTCTGTAATTTATCCTTCCATCATTCCGTAAATGTTAAGTAGCTACAAATTCACAACCTGCATTGGAAGGCAATGTTGTTTCTTCGTACTGCAGAGCCTGACATCCTGCCAAAATAAGCTCAAGCTCTCTCTCTCTCTCTCTCTCTCTCTCTCTCTCTCTCTCTCTCTCTCTCTCTCTCTCTCTCTCTCTCTCTCTCTCTCTCTCTCTCTCTCTCTCTCTCTCTCTCTCTCTCTCTCTCTCTCTCTCTCTCTCTCTCTCTCTCTCTCTCCCCCCCCTCCCTCCCCCTCTCTCTCTCTCTCTCTCTCTCTCTCTCTCTCTCTCTCTCTCTCTCTCTCTCTCTCTCTCTCTCTCCCTCTCTCTCTCTCTCTCTCTCTCTCTCTCTCTCTCTCTCTCTCTCTCTCTCTCTCTCTCTCTCTCTCTGTGCCTGACCCACTTTTCCAAGCAGCTCGCATACAATACAGGGACCTTGATTCCTTGAGGAAGAACAAGCTCCTCAGCTACCCCCAGGTATAAGACTATTAAGGATCTAGATCTTCTCCTTAGATATCATCAAATCTTTCTGTCTAAGCCACTTCTCTAAATGGCTTGTGTGCAATATAGGAACTCTGATCTCGCGAAGTAAATCTAGCTCATAGAATATCCTAGTTACCTTCCATGTGATCCATCAAGGACCACATCCCCTGGCAGATATGCACACTTCAATTTTGGATCGTCTCAGAATCCAGAGTACCCTACGCACAACCCAACCTTCCACATCGGGGATCACGAGGTCAAGAAAGTAGGATCACCCAAAAGACAACATAGTACTTGCCTGCTTTTTGAGAAGACAAAAGATTGCAAGGTCTTCATGCCCTCCCCTCTCCCCTCACTATGGTTTTTGCATCCCTACCAAAGAAACCATGTAGAGAACCCAAAACACCTGTGTGACTCCCGAGTCCCATGGCAGCTGGTAAGCATCTCATGTCATGGATCCCTCTATACCAACTCGCTGGCCAATGTGAAACCACCAAGAGCAAGCTACAAGTATGGAAGATTACTCGGCTCTCGCTGCCAAGCGTCCCCCTCCGCCTGCCTGTGTTCTTGCTTGCGAGCCCCCCTCCCCCCCCCCCTTCTTTGCGTTCCTGCTTGCGAGAGACCCCCCCCCCCCCCCCCCCCCACAAAACCCCCCACCCGTCTCAGCCCCCCCTTCCCTCCTCCATCGCTGCCCTTCCTGCCTCCTGTGCTGCATCGCCGCCTTCTCCCCCTCTCGGTGCTGCTTGCTGCCCTCACCCTCCCGCTACCCTCCCCCTCATCCTTCTCTCCTCATTCTCCTTCCGGCCCCCTCCTCCCTCTTCCTCCCATTACTTTCCCCCCTCCCTCCCTCCCCCTTGTTGGGAAAGATGGATGGATGCTCCAAGAGACTGAGTAGGTACTGCTAAACCTGCTTTGTACCAGCCCTCTTTTGCTTCAGACTTGCTAAGTAGACCTTCTTAGCTTTCCAATGACACCATAAAATGTCCTGTGTACTTTGGAAATAATGTGTGCAATGGTTGAACCAAAACAGATAACTTTGAAACTCACAAACTCAAGAAAACCTTCTATTTATGTCTTGACACATGCTGGGTATTTTGCTCAGTATGACCAGCACAGTAGGAATTGGAAAAATTCCTTTTAGGGGTATCTAATTAGCTTAGTAAGCTAACAATTGCAAGTGGAATGATGTAAAAAGATAAACTATGCTAAGAGAAATCAATTTAGCAAGTTAAGCTATACCCCCGACTTTTTAGGACTGGAGCAGAAAATGACCAGAGATCACCTCGACACAGATTTCTCTGAAATGGCTGAATAGAATCTCTTCAAACTTTGATAGCATGTAGATGACTTCAAGCTGAATCCAACAAGCTTTGAATCACTGAATTTGATGAAGAATTGACCGAGATACGTCCTTCACAAGTTCACAGACTTTTGAGTAGACTAACAGAGAACTCAGAGATGAACAATATGAATGTATGTATTAATGAACACTTGTATACAGCTCCATTGGCATGAATAACATTGCCCAATGGTATAGAGAGGTGTAGGCTAGAGTGTAGGCATCACACACACTCAAAAATCAGTAATGAGAAGCTCGGGAGTGATGAGTTCTACCCGCGACTTTTCCATGTCCATTTTTATAAGGAATGAGTAAAAGTTTGAATTCAAATTCAAACTTTTGGCTCCCTATGATCAAGCTCCTAAATCCTAGGAGACATTCCTTCAATCAAATAGCTAACTTTTCCACGAATCCTTTCGGTAGGTGATTACAAAAAGATTCCAAGTCAATTTGACTTTTACAATGAGATAAAGTGGTAATTAGCCACTAGCATATGTTCCTATGCTTCTTCATGTATGTATGGACTTCAATGCATCCTTTAAGCCAAATGTGTAGGCTTGTGATTTACACCAATAGCTCCCCCTCAAGCCAAACATTTTGGCTTGGTCTTCATCTTCAAACTTCATGTATATCCTACAATCCAATCATTGCTTTGAACGTGCAAAGTTTGGTTCCATCCAAAGCTTTAGTCAGCAAATCTGCACATTGCATGTTGGTTGATACATAGGTTAGTTGAATGTCCTTGCTTATCAATTTTTCTCTCACATAATGGTAATGGACCTCTATATGTTTGGTCCTAGCATGATAGATAGGATTAGCTTCAAGGTGAAGAGAACTTGTATTATCTCCAAAGATTATTGGAGACCTAGTATATAAACCCAATTCTGTATACAAAATCTTAATCCATATTGCTTCTTGTGTGGCATTAGCTAGTCCTCTATACTCTGCCTCTGTAGAAGACAATGCCACAGTTGGTTGCTTCTTTGCAGACCATGAGATTGGTTTGTCACCTGCAAAGTAAATGTATCCTGAAGTGCTCCTCCTATCATCCTTGAATCCTGCCCAATCAGCATCTAAATAAATTTTTATGTCAATATGTGAAGTGTAAGGGAAATACAAACCATGGTTCTGTGTACCCTTGAGATACTTCAAGATTCTCTTGGAAGCCTATAAGTGAGGTATCCTTGGCTTGTGCATAAATTGACTTAGCACACTAACTCCATATGCAATATCTATCCTTGTTAAGGTAACATAGTTCAAGCTACCCACCATACTTTGATAAACTGTAATGTCATTGACTTCATCACCTTCATGGGCACTTAGTTTTAGGTTTACCTCCATTGGAGTGCTTGCTACTTTGGCATCCTGCAAGTGGAACTTCTTCAACATATCATGTATATACTTTTTCTGAGTAATGTAAATCCCTGAATTAGTATAGATTAATTCAAGCCCTAAAAAATACTTCAATAAACCAAGATCATTGATCTTGAACTCCTTCATCATTTGGCTTTTGATATACCTGATTCCATTGACATCATTACCTGTAATGATGATGTCATCAACATAAACACAAAGGTATATTACCTCTGAATTGCTTCTCTTGATGAATAGAGAAGTATCTGTCTTACTCATGACAAAACCTTGGTCTTGGAGGTATGTAGTTAACCTGTAATTCCATGCCCTAGGTGGCTGCTTAGTCCATATAAAGCCTTTTTTAATTTGCAAACATATGCAACCTTTTTAGGATCTTCATACCGAGGAGGTTGTGACATATATACCTCCTCTGAAATCCATCCATTCAAGAAGGCATTCTTGACATGTCTCTTCATAGTCAATGCCTTGGGTTTGTGCAAAACCCTTAGCTACCAATCTTGCTTTGTACCTATTAATTGTGCCATCAGAATTTCTTTTAAGTTTATAGATCCATCTGGATCCTATTACCTTCATGGAGTCCTTCTTAGGTACTAACTCCCATGTATGACTCTCCTTGAGTGCTTCAATCTCCTCATCCATAGCTTCTTTCCATTCTGATTTGGTTATTGCTTCTTCATATGATCCTGGTTCTTCATTTGACAAATCTTTGGCAAGATAAACAGAAGGTTTAGTAACAAGAGATGTATCATACCCATATCTGATAGGTTTTTTGCTTTCTCTTTGTGATCTTCTAAATGGTTGAGTTGAAGATTCAGGTATGTCTTCAAGCTTCTTCATCTTCATTTTGCCCTTGGACTTCCATGCCTTGAACTCTTCCAAGTTGATAGTGTCTTCATCATCTGAACTTGAGTCTTCATTTTGAGTAGGTTCCTCCTTTGCAAGTTTTGGAAATTCCTCTTCCAAATCATAGGGTAGTTTAACTTTCCTGCATTCATTCTCATACCAAGAATCATTTTCATCAAAGACAACATCTCTGCTTAGGTAGGGTTATAAAATCTGTAACCTTTTTTATTTAGATCATATCCAATAAAGATGCACTTTTCAGCCTTTGGGTCTAGCTTACCTCTTATCTGAGAAGGAATGTGTACATATGCTACACATCCAAAAATTTTGCAATGGTCAAGTGAGGGTCTCTTACCATGCTATGCTTCATAGGGTGTCATACAATCAAGAGACTTAGATGGTAACCTGTTTATGAGGTAAGTGGCAATAGAAACACTTTCTGCCCATAGATAGTTAGGTAATTTTTTTTCATTCAACATAGACCTAGCTGTCTCCACAATTAACTATTTCTTCTCTCAGCTACCCCATTCTGTTCAGGAGAATACCTTGTGGTTATTTCTCTTTTGATGCCTTTGTCCTGTAAGAAGTTTTCAAATTCATTGGAAGAGTACTCACCTCCTCCATATGACCTTAGCCTCTTCAAATTCCTTCCTGTCTGATTTTCAACTAGTGCAAGATATTTTTTAAAGCAATTAAATACCTCATCCTTGTGCTTCATGAAGTACAGTACAGTCCATCTGCTATAGTCATCAATAAAAGATTTCCTTGAGAAAGGTAATCTGTGTGACTTTCCAAATTGACAAGCACCACACTTGTAAATCATATGTTGCTTGGATACATTAGGTATCCCAAGCACACATTGGTCCCTGCACATTTGTTTCAAGGTTCTTTCTCCTATATGTCCTAATCTTTTGTTCCAAATCTCAAGCTCTGAAAGTGTTTGATCCTTATAACTGTATAGAGCAATATTCTTTGTGTCTTCTAACTCAAAAGTAAAAAGTCTACCTGATTTTTCTCCTTTAGCAATCCTCTTGAACCCATGTCTTGGATCCTCCACAAATGCTCCATATTGGTTGAATCTCACCTGCAAACCTTTCTCCACAATCTGTCCAACACTCATCAAGTTTTTTGTAATGGTTGGTACATAGAGTACCCTGCTCAACAAATTCTGATTTCCATCACAAGTCTTAACATTTCCAACTTTAACTATTGAGTGCTTGGTGTCATCACCTGTTTGGACTTGATGCTTACCTTTTGGTTCCTCAAGATCAGAGAGTAGTGCTACATTTCCAGCCACATGATTTGAGCACCTTGAGTCAATGTAGAATAGGTGGTCATCATTTGTACTTGACTTTGAAGTCATGTTCATGATCAGAAGAGAGTCATCCTGCTCCTCTGTGTAGTTATTGTAGTCCTTTCTGGATTTGAATCTTCCTTGGTAGTTTCCATTGTAATTATTGTTGTAATTGTTGTTGTAGTTGTTGTTGTAGCCTTGGTGGTGGTTGAACCTACCTCTTGACTGTGAGTATCCACCTCTTTGAGAACCTCTTCCTCTCTGATTCTTGTAATTCCTGAAACACTCATATGTAGTATGATTTGATAAACCACAAATGTTGTATGGTGATGAGTTATAGGGTCTCCCCCTACCTTGCTTACCTCCTCTGCCCCTTCCTCTTGAAGATCTACCTCTCCCTGCATAGTTGGCTTCGGAGGTAGAGCCTTCCTCTTCCATCTTCTTGCTTTTGCCTTTATCTTTAGACTTCTTATCAGTGTATAGGGCAGAAGAGTTATTACCTTTGGATGTGTCTCCATTCTTGTTGAGCTTTGCTTCATGAGTAAACAATTGTCCCATGAGAATTGTAAGATCTGGAGTGTGCATGTCCATGTAAAGATCCATGGCAGTGGTGAAGCTTTCCCATTTGTCATAAAAGCCTTGATCCCATTGATCACTTGCCTCACAATCTGCTCTTCTTCAATCTCTTCTCCTATGCTTGCTAACTGATCTGCTACATCTTTGATCTTGGTCACAAATTCTGAAAGAGCTTGCTTAGGTTGTTTCCTTAGTGTTGTGAATTCAATCCAGAACTGATTTTTTCTAGCCCTTGTGTTGGAGGAAAAATAAGATGACAAGGTTTCCCAAGTTTCTTGGGATGTCTTACAATTTCTAATATGTGGCAAAAGAAAATTAGAGATGGAGTTGAGTAAACAAGACTTTGCCAATGCATCCTTAGCACACCATGTGTTGAGCTTTTCATGTTCTTCTTTGGTTGGTAATCCTCTTGTTTTGAATGAGGGCAATTCCTCATCTCCTGAGATGTATCCATAGAGATTGCTTCCTTGTAAGTAGGTCTTCATCCTTAGAGACCATGCTTGATAGTTGTTCCTGTCCAATTTATCAATAAATGAAGGAAAACCATCTCCCATTTTACCTTTGTTTGCTCTGATACCACTGTTGGGAAAGATGGATGGATGCTCCAAGAGACTGAGTAGGTACTGCTAAACCTACTTTGTACCAGCCCTCTTTTGCTTCAGACTTGCTAAGTAGACCTTCTTAGCTTTCCAATGACACCATAAAATGTCCTGTGTACTTTGGAAATAATGTGTGCAATGGTTGAACCAAAATAGATAACTTTGAAACTCACAAACTCAAGAAAACCTTCTATTTATGTCTTGACACCTGCTGGGCATTTTGCTCAGTATGACCAGCACAGTAGGAATTGGAAAACTTCCTTTTAGGGGTATCTAATTAGCTTAGTAAGCTAACAATTGCAAGTAGAATGATATAAAATGATAAACTATGCTAAGAGAAATCAATATAGCAAGTTAAGCTATACCCCCAACTTTTTATGCTAAGAGAAATCAATTTAGCAAGTTAAGCTATACCCCCAAGACCAGAGATCACCTCGCCACAGATTTCTCTGAAATGGCTGAATAGAATCTCTTCAAACTTTGAGAGCATATAGATGACTTCAGGCTGAATCAAAGAAGCTTTGAATCACTGAATTTGATGAAGAATTGACGGAGATATGTCCTTCACAAGTTGACAGACTTTTGAGTAGACTAACAGAGAACTCAAAGATGAACAATATGAATGTATGTATTAATGAACACTTGTATACAGCTCCATTGGCATGAATAACATTGCCCAATGGTATAGAGAGGTGTAGGCTAGAGTGTAGGCCTCACACACACCCAAAAATCAGTAATGAGAAGCTCGAGAGTGATGAGTTCTACCCGCGACTTTTCCATGTCCATTTTTATAAGGAATGAGTAAAAGTTTGAATTCAAATTCAAACTTTTGGCTCCCTATGATCAAGCTCCTAAATCCTAGGAGATATTCCTTCAATCAAATAGCTAACTTTTCCACAAATCCTTTTGGTAGGTGATTACAAAAAGATTCCAAGTCAATTTGACTTTTACAATGAGATATAAAGTGGTAATTAGCCACTAGCATATGTTCCTATGCTTCTTCATGTATGTATGGACTTCAATGCATCCTTTAAGCCAAATGTGTAGGCTTGTGATTTACACCAACACCCCCCCCCTCCCCCGCTTTTTCTGAGGCAGGCTCACTCCGGTCTCCTCCTTGGAGCCTTCGGTGACCCCTCTGCTTGCTTGGGAGAGGAAGCTTTTGTTTGGTGTTCCTCCCCCCCCCTTTTTTGGCTGCGGAAGACACGAATGGACCTCCCTTCAGAGGGACTCACCTAAAGCCCCCTCTTCCAATTTTTCTTGGCTGCCCATTCGACTCTTCCTTACCAATGAAGGGAGAGCGAGGTTGGTTTCAGAAGTCGAACGTCTACAAGCATCATTGGTCATCTGCAAAATCTTAGGATTGCACCCCAGCCATGGCAAGCTCAGAGGCCTTCTCCAGAGGTGGGCAAGCTTGTGGATATCCAGTCCATAGGCCGCAACTTTTATTAGGATGAGCTTCATACATCGGAGGCTGCTGCGAGGAGGATCGGCCCCATTGCAGTTCGGACTGGACGAGCCTACATTTGCCCTTGGACTCACGGCTTTGATCCTTTGGAAGCCGCCTCTTTGGCCGTCGTACCTAAGGAAGCATGCAGGTTTTATGTGGCGTCCTGCTTCCCTGACCTCAGGCGCGAGTATTTACCCTTGTCGCCCCAGATTGGTGGGCCTCTTGGTACTTCTTGGAGGTTCCATGGACTGCGGCCTCTGTGGCCGAGGTGACAGGTCTCCCTTTGGTTCGGATCCTCATCTCTTATCCCGTAGAGCTTCCTTGGAAGATTGAGCTTCCTATCCTCTCACGGGAGTGGTTGATTTAGAGGGTGGAGTACTTGGGCCTTGCGAAGTAGTGTTTTGCTTGTCACAAGGTTGGTCACCTTGCGAAGGCCTTCCCTTCGAGGATGAGACCGTAGCTTGGGTAGGAGGCCCCACGTCCACTAGAAGAGGAGACTCTTCACCCCCTTGCCATCCTTGATTCCCTCTAGCTCTACACACTAGGCAGATGGTGGGTTTCATCGTCACTCTGATGCCCTGGCTGCATGACCGACCCCTCTTCCTCTGGTACAGGTTGGCGATAGCCTAGACGTCGAAAGCAATTTAGACGGTAGCCCTGCCCGAGGAACGAGGAGAGATTCGTTCCTACGAGGAACAGACTCAGCCTGCTTCAGGAGGACTACCTTACGGACCATGGCATAAGGTTGGAGCAAGGATCCCCCTTGGGCATTCCTACCTCTGGGGTGCCACCCTCTCGGCTGCCATGGGTCCCCTCCACTTCGGTTTACTTCCCTGGGCCCTCCTGTTCTCTAAGGACCCCTCGACAGCCGGGTACTTCTCCTCCTAGTCTCGGCAATCCCTTGAGAGTGACTTCTTGGTGAGCCGGCCAATCCATGGGGGTCCGTCTCCACCATGGCCCCCTTCTCGTGTACAGAGCTGGAGTGGTCTCTTGGAGAAGCATTGCGTTTTGTTTGGGCATAGGTCATTGAGTTCTCTCATAATCTTGGGGATCTTGACCTCACTCACCTATTCGTTAGAGCTGTTGGAGTAAATCACAAGCCTACACATTTGGCTTGAAAGATATCTTGAAGACTCTACATATGTGAAGAAGAATAGGAACCATTGCTAGTGGTTAATTACCACTTTATCTCATTGTAAAAGTCAAATTGACTTAGAAACTTTTGTAATCACCTACCAAAGTGAGTCGTGGAAAAAGTAACTCATTTGATTGAAGGAATATCTCCTAGGATATAGGAGTTTGATCATAGGGAGCCAAAAGTCTGAATTTGAATTCAAACTTTTACTCATTTCCTATAAAAATGGACATGGAAAAGTCGCGGGCATAACTCATCACTCCCGAGCTTCTCATTACTGATTTTGAGTGTGTGTGAGGACTATACTATAGCCTACACCTCTCTACACCATTAGGCAATGTTATTCATGCCAATGGAGTTGTATACAAGTGTTTATTAATACATACATTCACATTGTCCATCTCTGAGTTCTCTGTTAGTCTACTCAAAAGTCTGTCAACTTGTCAAGGGCATATCTCAGTCAATTCTTCACCAAATTCAGTGATTCAAAGCTTGTTGGATTCAGCTTGGAGTTATCTACATGTTGTTAAAGTTTATAAGACATTCTATTCAGCCATTTTGGAGAAATCTGCATCGAGGTGATCTCTAGTCATTTTCTGCTACAGTCCTAAAAAGTCGGGGGTATAGCTTAACTTGCTAAATTGATTTCTCTTAGCATAGTTTATCTTTTTACATCATTTCACTTGGTTTAGTTAGCTTACTAAGCTAATTAAATACACCTAAAAGGAATTTTTCTAATTCCTACTGTGCTTGTCATACTGAGCAAAATACCCAGCAGGTGTCAATACATAAATAGAAGGTTTTCTTGAGTTTGTGATTTCCAAAGTTATCTGTTTTGATTCAATCATTGCACACATCATTTTCAAAGGACATAGGATATTTTATGGTGTCATTGGAAGACTAAAGAGGTCTAATTATCAAGTCTGAAGCAAAAGAGGGCTGGTACAAAGGAGGCTTTAGCAGTACCTTCTCAGTCTCTTGGTGCATCCATCCATCTTTTCCAACAGTTGTATCAGAGCAAACTAAGGTAAAATGGGAGATGGTTTTCCTTCATTTATTGATAAATTGGACAGGAACAACTATCGAGCATGGTCTCTGAGGATGAAGACCTACTTACAAGGAAGGAGTCTCTATGGATACATCTCAGGAGATGAGGAATTGCCCTCATTCAAAACAAGAGGATTACCAACCAAAGAAGAACATGAAAAGCTCATCACATGGTGTGCTAAGGATGCATTGGCAAGGTCTTACTTACTCAACTCTATCTCTGACTTTCTTTTGCCACATATCAGAAATTGTAAGACATCCCAAGAGACTTGGGAAACCTTGTCATCATATTTTTCTTCCAATATAAGGGCTAGGAAAAATCAGTTATGGATTGAATTCACAACACTAAGGAAGCAACCTAAGCAAGCTGTTTCAGAATTTGTAACCAAGATTAAAGATGTAGCAGATCAATTAGCGAGCATAGGAGAAGAGATTGAAGAAGAACAGATTATGAGGCAGGTGATCAATGGGATCAAGGCTGATGACAAATGGGAAAGCTTCACCACTGCCATGGATCTTTACATGGACATGCACACTCCAGATATTACAACTCTCATGGGACAATTGTTCACTCATGAAGCAAAGCTACACAAGAATGGAGATACATCCAAAGGTAATAACTCTTCTGCCCTATACACTGATAAGAAGTCTAAGGATAAAGGCAAGAGAAAGAAGATGGAAGATGAAGGCTCTACCTCCCAAGCCAACTATGCAGGGAGAGGTAGATCTTCAAGAGGAAGGGGCAGAGGAGGTAAGGAAGGTAGGGGGAGATCTCCTCACCATGCAACATTTGTGGTTTATCATACTACATATGAGTGTTTCAGGAATTACAAAAATCAGAGAGGAAGAAGAAACCAAAGAGGTGGATACTCACAGTCAAGAGGTAGATTCAACCATCACCAAGGCTACAACAACAACAATTACAACAATAATTACAATGGCAACTACCAAGAAGGATATAAATCCAGAAAGGACTACAACAACTATACAGAGGAGCAGGATGACTCTCTTCTGATCATGAACATGACTTCAAAATCAGGTACAAATGATGACCACCTATTCTACATTGACTCAGGGTGCTCAAATCATGTGGCTGGCAATGTAGCACTACTCTCTGATCTTGAGGAACCAAAAGGTAAGCATCAAGTCCAAACAGGTGATGATACCAAACACTCAGTAGTTAAAGTTGGAAATGTTAAGACTTGTGATGGAAATCAGAATTTGTTGACAAGAACTCTATCTACCAACCATTACAAAAAACTTGATGAGTGTTGGACACATTATGGAGAAAGGTTTGCAGGTAAGATTCAACCAATATGGAGCATAAATGGAGGATCCAAGGCATGGGTTCAAGAGGATTGCTAAAGGAGAAAAATCAGGTAGACTTTTCACTTTTGAGTTAGAAGACACAAAGAATATTGCACTATACAGTTATAAGGATCAAACACTTTCAGAGCTTGAGATTTGGCACAAAAGATTAGGGCATATAGGAGAAAGAACCTTGAAGCAAATGTGCAGGGACCAATGTGTGCTTGGGATACCTAATGTATCCAAGCAACATATGATTTACAAGTGTGGTGCTTGTCAATTTGGGAAGTCTCACAGGTTATCCTTCTCAAGGAAAGGATATATGCATGAAGACTACCTAGAGCTTGTCCACACAGATGTATGGGGACCAAGCAAAGACCCCTCAGTCTCAGGTTCAAGGTACTATGTGTCTTTTATTGATGATTATAGCAGATGGACTGTATTGTACTTTATGAAGCACAAGGATGAGGTATTTAATTGCTTTAAAAAATATCTTGCACTAGTTGAAAATCAGACAGGAAGAAATTTGAAGAGGCTAAGGTCAGACGGAGGAGGTGAGTACTTCTCCAATGAGTTTGAAAACTTCTTGCAAGACAGAGGCATCAAAAGAGAAATAACCACAAGGTATTCTCCTGAACAGAATGGGGTAGCTGAAAGAAGAAATAGGTTAATTGTTGAGACAGCTAGATTTATGCTTAATGAGAAGAAGTTACCTAACTATCTATGGGCAGAGAGTGTCTCTACTGCCACTTACCTCATAAACAGGTTACCATCTAAGTCTCTTGATGGTATGACACCCTATGAAGCATGGCATGATAAGAGACCATCATTAGACCATTGCAAAATATTTGGATGTGTAGCATATATGCACATTCCTTCTTAGATAAGAGGTCAGCTAGAACGAAAGGCTGAAAAGTGTATTTTCATTGGATATGATTTAAATAAAAAAGGTTACAAGTTTTATAACCCTACCAATAAGGGATTCATGGTAAGCAGAGATGTTGTCTTTGATGAAAATGATTCTTGGTATGAGAATGAATGCAGGAAAGTTAAACTACCCTATGATTTGGAAGAGGAATTTCCAAAACTTGCAAAGGAGGAACCAACTCAGAATGAAGACTCAAGTTCAGATGATGAGGACACTATCAACCTTGAAGAGTTCAAGGCATCGAAGTCCAAGGGCAAAATGAAGATGAAGAAGCTTGAAGACATACCTGAATCTTCAGCTCAACCATTTAGAAGATCACAAAGAGAAAGCAAAAAACCTATCAGATATGGGTATGATACATCTCTTGTTACTAAACATTCTGTTTATCTTGCCAAAGATTTGTCAAATGAAGAACCAGGATCATATGAAGAAGCAATAACCAAATCAGAATGGCACAATTAATAGGTACAAAGCCAGATTGGTAGCCAAGGGTTTTGCACAAACCCAAGGCATTGACTATGAAGAGACATTTTCTCCTGTGGCCAAGATGCCAATAATGAGAGTGTTGGTTAGTGTGGCTGCATCAAAAAATTGGAATATGTACCAATTGGATGTCAAGAATGCTTTCTTGAATGGATGGATCTCAGAGGAGGTATATATGTCACAACCTCCTGGCTATGAGCACCCTAAGAAGGTAACATTTGTTTGCAAATTAAAGAAGGCTTTATATGGATTGAAGCAGGCACCTAGGGCATGGAATTACAGGTTAACTACATACCTCCAAGACCAAGGTTTTGTCATGAGCAAGGCAGATACTTCTCTATTCATTAAGAGAAGTAATTCAGAGGTAATATATCTTTGTGTTTATGTTGATGACATCATCATTACAGGTAATGATGTCAATGGAATCAGATATATCAAAAGCCAGATGATGAAGGAGTTCAGATCAATGATCTTGGTCTATTGAAGTATTTTTTGGGGCTTGAATTAGTCTACACTAATTCAGGGATTTACATTACTCAGAAAAAATACATACAAGATATGTTGAAGAAGTTCCACTTGCAGGATGCCAAAGTAGCAAGCACTCCAATGGAGGTAAACCTAAAACTAAGTACCCATGAAGGTGATGAAGTCAATGACATTACAGGTTATCAAAGTATGGTGGGTAGCTTGAACAATGCTACCTTAACAAGGATAGATATTGCATATGGAGTTAGTGTGCTAAGTCGATTTATGCACGAGCCAAGGATACCTCACTTAGAGGCTGCAAAGAGAATCTTGAAGTATCTCAAGGGTACACAGAACCATGGTCTGTATTTGCCTTACACTTCAGATATTGATATAAAAGTCTATTCAGATGGAGATTGGGAAGGATGCAAGGATGATACAAGAAGCACGTCTGGATACATTTCTTTTGCAGGTGACAAACCACTTTCATGGTCTTCAAAGAAGCAACCCACTGTTGCTTTGTCTTCCACAGAGGCAGAGTATAGAGGACTAGCTAATGCTACACAAGAAGCAATTTGGATTAAGCTTTTGTATACAGAATTGGGTTTATATACTAGGTCTCCAATAATTTTTGGAGATAATACAAGTTCTCTTCACCTTGCAGCTAATCCTATCTATCATGCTAGGACCAAACACATAGAAGTTCATTATCATTATGTGAGAGAGAAGTTGATAAGCAATGATATTCAGCTGACCTATGTGTCAACCAACATGCAATGTGCAGACTTGTTGACTAAAGCTTTGGATGGAACCAAACTTTGCAGGTTCAAATCTATGGTTGGATTGCAGGATATACTTGAAGATTGAAGATGAAGACTTAAGCCAAAATGTTTGGCTTGAGGGGGAGCTATTGGAGTAAATCACAAGCCTACACATTTGGCTTGAAAGATATCTTGAAGACTCTACATATGTGAAGAAGCATAGGAACCATTGCTAGTGGTTAATTACCACTTTATCTCATTGTAAAAGTCAAATTGACTTAGAATCTTTTGTAATCACCTACCAAAGTGAGTCGTGGAAAAAGTAACTCATTTGATTGAAGGAATATCTCCTAGGATATAGGAGTTTGATCATAGGGAGCCAAAAGTCTGAATTTGAATTCAAACTTTTACTCATTTCCTATAAAAATGAACATGGAAAAGTCGCGGGCATAACTCATCACTCCCGAGCTTCTCATTACTGATTTTGAGTGTGTGTGAGGACTATACTATAGCCTACACCTCTCTACACCATTAGGCAATGTTATTCATGCCAATGGAGTTGTATACAAGTGTTTATTAATACATACATTCACATTGTCCAACTCTGAGTTCTGTGTTAGTCTACTCAAAAGTCTGTCAACTTGTCAAGGGCATATCTCAGTCAATTCTTCACCAAATTCAGTGATTGAAAGCTTGTTGGATTCAGCTTGAAGTTATCTACATGCTGTCAAAGTTTGAAGACATCCTATTCAGCCATTTTGGAGATATCTGAGTCGAGGTGATCTCTGGTCATTTTCTGCTATAGTCCTAAAAAGTCGGGGGTATAGCTTAACTTGCTAAATTGATTTCTCTTAGCATAGTTTATCTTTTTACATCATTCCACTTGGTTTAGTTAGCTTACTAAGCTAATTAAATAGCCCTAAAAGGAATTTTTCTAATTCCTACTGTGCTGGTCATACTGAGCAAAATACCGAGCAGGTGTCAAGACATAAATAGAAGGTTTTCTTGAGTTTGTGACTTCCAAAGTTATCTGTTTTGATTCAATCATTGCACACATCATTTTCAAAGGACATAGGACATTTTATGGTGTCATTGGAACACTAAGGAGGTCTACTTATCAAGTGTGAAGCAAAAGAGGGCTGGTACAAAGCAGGCTTTAGCAATACCTACTCAGTCTCTTGGTGCATCCATCCATCTTTCCCAACAAGAGCTTTGGATTTAACTCAGTTTCTGTTTATTCTAAGAACGGAGGAGTGTCAGCTTATTTTGTATGTTATTGCGGATACTTGGACTCCTCCTAAGTACATTTATATACATGAGGATGAGTTTGGCTTGGAGAAGGCACGGGAGGCTGGTGAGTCTATCTGGCTTAGTCTTTGCGGCGTCTAGCCGAAGGAGTTGCCTGCATATCAAAGACGTTTGGACTCGGATTACTCCCCGTCCAAACCGACCTCGAAGATGGCTAGGTTCACTGCTGCTAAAGCATCATGGTTTGCCGTGCCCCCATGAGGGTTCTCTCATGGAATGTTTAGGGATTGGGAAGGCCACAGTTTTTATGCTATAGGGCTCATCATGGACAGAAGCTTTGCCATAGTTTGGTTGGCAGAGCCATTGTTATTATGATGCTTGAGGAGCATCATCTTTCTTTGAGCCATATGCGGCATTGAAGACAGCTCTTACAAAGACATGGGGAGACTTTTTGGTCACCAAGGTACGGTCCCAATGGCTCTCAAAGTGGTGTATGTGTATCTGTTGGGGAGTCCTTGCAGTCTGCGATTGTGGACAGAGGAGTGATTTTCCTTGGCAGGGTCATCTAGATGATTTTACTATGGGGGACAGGCGATATGGGTTCTTGTCCTTGTATGCCCCTAACGATGAGAGTGCTTGTGCCACTTTTTGGTCACATCTCACTAATGCTATCCTACATGATGATGCTTGGTGTATTGCGGGTGACTTCAACATGATTGAAGCACCTGAGGATCCCCAAGGGGAAGGAAGACCACCATGCATGGTTCTTAGCTTTCGGCTTGAGAAAGGCTTTGCTTGACCTTGAGATTGCATGATGTATGGCACACTGAGGGTTTTATCAAGGAGAGAAACAACCTTCATTTCTCTTGCTCCAACATGAGGATTGGATGAATGAATCTCTCCCTGATTGATCGCATATATGTCAATGATGTATTGGCTGACTGTGGTGGTAGTACCAGCATTGTGGCTGGTTCTTGTGGTGGGCTCTTGCTTCTCTGACCATGCCCCTATGGTTACTACATTTGCTAAGGGGGATAACAATAGCTCGATGGTGATGCGGATTCCTGGGCAGGTGCAACTTGATGGATGCCTGACCGACCAGATTGAGGCAATTTGGTCCCAATTGTCTTTGGCTGAGGGATATCGGGCTCACTCCCTTGCGACTCGCTTACAGATGATCAATATTTTTTTACATGAGGTGAGTAGCCAGAGGCTTGCTTGGCTCTGTGAGAGGGTTGCCTCCACAGAGGTATTGCCTCCCTTGAGCGGCTCCTGGAGTGTCGCCCTAACTGCGAGTGGACAGGCTCACAGCTTGCCCTAGCACAAGAGGAGATGAGGGAGGTTGAGGATAGGGGTTCGGCATTTCTTGATCATACAAAGGCTGCGCATTGGACTCATATCAGTGATTGTATCTAGGGAGAGTTCTTCTCTGAGGTTCGCTCCCGCCAATCATAGGGTAGGATCAGGAAGCTTCGTCGGACTTATGGGTTCAGTGCTTCTAATCCTAGGAAGTTGCGGGAGATTGCGACTTAGTTTTACCATACTCTATTATGAGAGGAGATTCCTTTTGAGACTCGGCACGAGAGCCGACCTTGTGTCTTGCAGCATGTGCGGCTTTTGGTGAAGGATGAGATGCATACCATGCTTTTGGTCCCCTTTATTGATAGTGAGCTCTTTGATGCATTGCGTGGTTTGGCTAGGGATAAACTGCCTTTGTGATGATGTCCTTCCCCAAGTTTCTTTTATGAGGTACTGGGGGCTCTTTGTGGATGGGATTCGTCTTGCCTTTAAGGAGGTCATGGAGGGGGGACACCTTCCTGAGGTGCTCAATGAAGGTTTGATTTTTCTCATCCCTAAGTAGGGTGGTAAGTTGGATGACATTAGGCATTGACGTCCAATCACACTTCTCAACTCTACCTACAAAATCCTTGCGAAGGCTTTGAGTTTGAGACTGTAGTTGCTTCTTGAGTCCTTGATTCACATCTGATTTAGATCAGTCCTGTCAAGAGTCACGGTATCCTTGACAATATCTTCACTTTCTCGGAAGTTGTTTCCCTTGTGCGGATGTGTGGTGAGCCTCTTGTTGTACTTCTATTGGATTTTAAGAAAGCCCATGATGGTTGACCGAGCTTTTCTTGAGGACACTATGTTGTGTATGGGATTCCCTAATTGCTTGATTAGGGGGTTGTCCCCCTATATCGATCGGCCCACAATCATCTTCTGGTGGCGGGTGATCGGGGGGAGAGATTCAGCATTTCGCGGTTGGTACAGCAAGGCTTCCCTTTGGCCACTATGTTGTTTCTCTTCTTTGCCAAGGCCATGAGCGCATTCCTGGCTACGCAAGATACTGGGCCTCAGGGCATTCGACTCCCGATCAGGGATAACATGCTTTTGCATGCTGAGTTTGTTGATGACATGACCATTACTTGTAGGGCCAAGGGGCCATTTTGTTGGAGGAGATGGTGGACACCTTCGAGAGATGAGATGGTGCTGCAAATTCCTGCTTCACATCGGCCAAAACTGAGTTGAGGAGTGCAAAGTAGACCTCTTCAGCTTTCCAAGAAGCACAAATAATCACCCAAGTACTTTGCAAGATGATCCTCAAATCATTAGATCAAAAGAGATAAGTTGGAGTTTCATTGTGAACCAAAAACTTGCTATTTTGGTCACTACACTTTCTCAGAGAAATGAACAGTTCTCTTTTGGGCATGTCTAGTTAACTTGGGTAGCTAAATTTTGCAAGTTATTTCACTTGAAATGATAAACTATGCTTAGAGAATGATGCTTAGCAACTCAAAGATGCTACCAAAATGAGCAGCATACTCCATTGAATCTAGCTCGAGTCCTCTTGGGTCTGCATAGGTATCACAATGGCTATGCCATCCATGATTTCCCTTCCTTAAAGAGGGGCAAAATCATCGAGTCCTAACATAACCTTCATGATCTTCAACGTGTACTCAATCCGTTCTCTGGGGAAGATGTATAGACACAAGTTTTCTTATACATAGGAAATCCCCTACTAATGATTGCTAAGCTAAGCCACCTCCTCACAAGCTCTATTTATGGAACTAGAAATTCGGACCCTCACTGTAATATGAGTAGTGAAAAAGGACTCGAATGCCATCATGATCCTTACAGGGTTAGAAAGCCATCTCATGGTAGATTTTAGTTATCCACTATCCAAAGCCTATACAATAGATAATGTGCATGCACATGCACCATGCTTAGCCTCAATAGGCATAGCACCATGTGCACCTAGATGGAAAATGGATACCTCCGAGTGAATGTCCCACTCCATACATGTACCATGTGCCCAACCTCCATTGTCATGCCAACACATAGATCTCTATGGATGCCTCGTACAGGTGTTCCCAAACATATCCATGATTCCTATGCCTTGCCTCAACTCGCATGGCTCTATGTGCATGCCATGGACAATTTGTACAAAAGGTTCCTTCCTACAAACATGCAGAATTAGCAGCCTTTCAAGGTCAAGGTACGTAAACATTTAGAATGCATTGTATATGCTGCAAAATCTACCATACCCTTCTCTCAAAGTATTCCAATGGGGCTCGTGGTCCAATGGTGGTGGAATATTTTCCTACCATCTTTCTTTCAAAATAACCAATCATGGGGTCCCATGACTATTCGACTACTAACCATATCCTAAATTAACTACCTAGTCCAAAACATGGAAACCATATGGTAATTCCCACCAAGAAAAAGAGAGTAGAGGCCTCTATGGAACCAAAAAGAGTACTTGTCATAGGACAAGGATGGTCACCATACAAGAAAAACCCTTTACATGTCAAAGATCATCCCTTGTGCCCATGATCCACCCTATGGAAGTCTTTTGCAAAACCAAGTGCTTATGGATCTAGAGGCTCATAGTACATACCACTCAATCATCACTCATTGATGTTGGAGTTTGAAGTCTACGGAAGCACACGAACAACACAAGCAAGAAGAAGAAGCTTGAAGCACAACACACAATACTGAATGTATTACCACTAGAATGTACAAAGATAAGTAACCCGTTAGGGAAATAGGTGTGTATACAAGCCGGGGGAAAAAACCTCCTAAAGAGGGAAAAAAGTGCCCCGGCAATTGTAGAGTGTTCACACATATCACTACCTAAATATATCAACAAATCCCCCTTGGGAGTGATGCGGCCAACAAGGAGCTCACACTCATGTATAAGGAAATTCCAAGGTATGTGGAATCAATCTACAAAAGGAAGTAAGCCCAAAGCTTTGCGGAAAGCTTCAAACTTCTCCGTATGCAGAGCCTTCCTGAAAAGGTATGCAATGTCCTCTTGCGTGGGCACATATGCCAAGCCAATCTCTCCGGCAGAGAACCTCTCCCTGACATAATGATAGAACCTCTCCCTTACATAATGATAGAACCTCTCCGTAACATAATGATGATGCATCTCAATGTGCTTAGTGGGAGCATGGAACAAAGGGTTTCTCGCAACTGTCAATGCGCTCTGACTCTCAGTGCCGATGGTGGTGGCAAAAGACTGACCAACACCCAAATCAGCCATAAGGCGTCTGAGCCGAACACACTAAACAATCGTTGTGAAAGCTTCCCTATACTCAGCCTCACAACTGGAAGTACATATAAGGTGCTCTCAATTGGACTGTTATGAAAACCATGTACAATCTGATAGACATGTATCTTTTCATTCCAAGCACGTGGTGCTTGCTTTAAACCATATAATGCCTTCTTTAATATGCACACCTAGTTTTCATGCCCTTTTTGCACAAAGCCACGGGGCTGAAAAACATACACTTCTTCATGCAAGTCACCATTCTGAAATGTCGTTTTAATGTCCAATTGTACATTCCAACCATGATGAGATGCAAGTGCAGAGATGCTACAAACAATAGTCATTCGGCATGTAGGTGCAAAGGTCTCATCAAAATGAATGCTTCTTTCCTGTGCATAACACTTTGCAACAAGCCTAGCCTTATACCTTTCAAGTGTTCCATCAGGCTTACGCTTCAGCTTGTATATCTATTATCCACTTAGTGCCAATGGCCTTCTTTCAGGGAGGCAAGTCACATAAAGACCAGGTACCTTTTTTCATGATAGCATCATATTCAGATTGCATTGTAGCCATCCAATGTTCAAAATTTTGTGCTTCATCAAACAAAACAGGCTCTGACTCATCATAGAGATTAGAGGCAGCCATAGCATAGCAATCTAATGCAAAAGACACTATGAGAGCTTGAACGAGTATGGTATGACAGAGGTGCATCTAATTTGGTGTCATGCAAAGTCTTCACCAGCCATTTTGGCATAGTTTTTGTCTCCTCAATATGAGCTCTCTCATCAACAAGTGCATCATGTAAATTTTCATCAGAAATAGAATGATCTGCATCATCACATGAAACCTGTAAAGGCTGAGAAGTTGCCTCATTTGGACTAAGACTAGACTGTCCACCTGTAAAGAGAGGCAACAATGTATCATACATGCATCCCACTGAATTTGCTCTGCAACAGGTGCAGCAGAATCCGCATCACGAACAAGAATTTGTAGAATATCACCATCTTCAACGCAATCTGCATGAGCTTCAGTACCTATATTTGCAAGTGTAATAGGACGTTTTTCAACACCCTTCACAATATTCCAGAGTCCTTTTGCGACTAATACATACGCGTCATATAAGCCCACAATGGGTAATTTCTACCATCCAACTTATCCTCAACAACCAACATACGAAATACATCACTGCTTTCAGCCATGGCCACTCACTAAAATACCTTGATGTAGAAAAATGACTTTAGCTGAAAAAGTTGAACAGAACTACCTTGACGAGTTCTCCTAAATCTGTAGCAAACTTCGAGACGCATATACTGGCGAACCGAAACCTGTATATATCTTTGGCACAAAAAAACAAAATAGCCTATAGAAGCACTGCAATAGTGTGTTCGAAGGACGAAACGAGCTCATATCACGATTTTGGCACCGCAAAACGAAGCTCTTTTGATCTACTAAACAACCTGAGTATGCTAACCAAATTTCGTGCAATTCTGAGACTGTGACCGAAGAGGTGTTCACGACACCTTAGATGAAGCGGCAACCCGCTCTGATACCAATTGTTGGAGTTTGAGGTCTGCAAAAGCACACGAACAGCACAAGGAAGAAGAAGAAGCTTGGAGCACAACACACAATACTGAATGTATTACCACTAGAATGTACAAAGATAAGTAACCCGTTAGGGCAATAGGCGTATATACAAGCCGGGGGGGAAAAACCTCCTAAAGAGGGAAAAAAGTGCCCCGGCGGTCCTAGAGTGTTCACACACATCACTACCTAAATATATCAACAATTGACACCTCTACCATGTTTGGATCACGAATAGTAATCTACAAGAGAGAGATCAATCTTAAAATGCTCATCCCTTCCAGGTAGGCCATTCGTGGAAAAAGTGAGACTTGGATGGGCCTTGTAAGGATCCCTAATTTTTAGGGATTAAAATTAACTTTGTTGGAGATTAAGGAGACACTCTAAACCACTAGTGGTATTCTAGAGTAAAATAATATTTGTTCAAATGCATGAAATCTTGGCCTTTGGATGCTTAAGATCCATGGCTAGCATTCAAATGGATGGACGACAAAATTCGAATGATGGGAGACAGGACCCATGCTTTGTGCAGTCTCTGCAAGGTTTTGGACCCTTGGATCTACTCAAAATCCAATGATGCGCCGCATTGGGGGCTGATTCAGGAGCTATGAGAACCCTTGAATGGAGCTCCAATCTAAGGGAAGGGAAGCTAGTTCAAGAGATAATAAGGCACGTTTGCTTTCTGGCCGTCCGATCATGATTTAATCCAAGGAAGGACATGAAAAGGAGCCTTTCCATTCTTCTATCAATCCTAGCCATTAGATTAGCCCCTTGATCCAATGGTCTAGGATTATGAGCGCCTTTTTCTAGCAACTACCCATCTACACCACACGATCTCATCATGATGCAACGGCCAGAATCCAATCCCGCCTTGACTTTTACAAAATCACTTTAGCCATTAGATTTTGAGAGGATCCAAGGGTTGAAATGAGTTTGCGTGCTCTTCCAAACTTCCCAAACGAACAAAACCACGGATTTATGTCTCTTTCTATGGTTTTGACTAGGATAAAACCATGGAAGCCTATGCATAGTCTACTAGATTAAGAGACTAGACTCTGGCCACTGCTCTCCTCTCATTGGTGGATCCTTAATCATTTCTTAATCTAAAAGGCCCAAGGAGGGCTCATTTTTTTTCCCTAATGACTTCAAAACATGCCAAGCATAACTATCACCAAAGATCCTCTCGATTATCTGGATTCATTCAGACCATGGTAGGCATAGCCCTCACTAAAGGTCTACTCAGATTCTTAGGGAAACACCTTGAATAATCTAGCATACAAATGAGGTCATACCTAATGGGTTGCGGAGCATCCAAAAGAAATCCTCCCTCCAATATTCTCACTAAACAAACAATCAATAAGATTTAATAGATCCTTGTGAATTCGATTCAATGCTTGCAATTTTTAAATCCCATAAATATGCATCTAAGGACTCACCTTTCCATCTCGCACCATGTGGTTGAACCATAATCTACATGCTTTGGGTCTCTCTCAAGCCATCGCCCAAGTTGGAGACCTAGGCCGTCCATTCCATTGGCCAAGAGATGCACTCAATGCCCATATTTGACTTGGGATCTAGATAGCATGTACTCCCACCATGAACTCACATCTCCACGGGTTCCCCTCAGCATCTTTGCAACCTGAATTTGCCACTAGTGCTTCCAAGGTGAGGAGGAATAAATCCTCCTGACCGTATGCATGGATGTAAATAGGCAATCTTCTGATTTGGGCAAAAACAACATTTGGCTAGGATAAATGGGTGAGGATCTACAATCCTCAATGCATAGACAAGGTACGTGTGGCCAGCTTTGGATAAATGTTGTTTAATATGCAAGGGAATTATAGCAGTTTTCCTTCATGTGCTATGTGAAGTCTTTAATGCCCAACTTCGGTTGGGGAAAGCTTCATGTGTTAGAAATAAACACCACCCTACAAGGGATACACATGTGTGAGCTGATGGGCAGCACAACATGGCTGCTGGTATGTTTTTCTTTTCCACCCCACCAAGTGCAGCAACTCTCTCCTACCTGCACTGCCCATAACGCTGTTGGCACAAGTCCCTGCATCGCCCTAAGGCTGTTGGCAAGAGTCCTTGCACCACCCCTAAGGTTGTTGGCAAGAGTCCAGGTTGTTGTCCCTTTTTGGAGCAGCTCGGTAAATATTACACCAAAATAAGTGCCACCCTTAGACAAGTGCTTCCCATTTTCTTTCCACTTCTCTCTTTTGCACCACCTTTGTTCCATGGCTTGCACCATGCTTGGCTGGATCTGGTGATTCCCTTTTGAGGGGCAGCCAACCTCATGAGGTGGCTGCTACCTTCCTTTTTGAAATGCAACACCCTCTCCCATTTTCTTTCCACTCCCTCTTTTGCACCACCTTTGTTCCATGGCTTGCACCATGCTTGGCTGGATCTGGTGATTCCCTTTTGAGGGGCAGTCAACCTCATGAGGTGGCTGCTACCTTCCTTTTTGAAATGCAACACCCTCCTTTCAGAGGGGCTGCTACCCTTCATGAGAAATGACACAGCTTCATTTCTACACCTAAGAGGTGCTTCAGCTGGAATTTAGACAGCCATCAGATGCTGCTGGAAAAAAACACATGTTCAGGCCCCATCTTCCTCCTGCGAGCATTATAAGAAGAAATGCTCTCCTCCCTCTTTTAGGCTGGAGCCCTTATTTTTCACATCTAATTTTCCATGTTCCCCATGGGATGGGCTTTCTATGCCCATGGACTAACTTGAAGACCTGAGGCTGCTTCCTGCTCTTGCCACCACTTTTGTTCTCTCCTCTCCCCCATGGGCTACATCATGTTCTTGCCCTTTTCCTCCTAGGTAGGTAGATGGCAAGCCCCATGGAAGCCTATCTATGGTGCTGGAGAGAATTCCTGCTCAGCTATGCATCAACCTAGAAACCAAGGTAGTAGGACTTGAGCTTCCAACCATCGGCTTGCATGTGCTCTCCTTGCTTCTTCCTGCTCCTAAAAGCATCCCATACCACCTATCACATGAGGGTGAGAAGCATATCAAGTTGGGCCATCCCCACTCCATGATCTCTTATGGTTTTGTGCATGTTCCTTTGCCTACATTCCATGCGCAAGGAGATGTAGCACCTCACCATGCTATCCCAAGATCCTCCCTTTAAACAAGACCAAACACCAGACACATCCACAAACAGGAAAGGCGGACATCAAACTCACTTCCCCCCCATATGGTCTATAGCTATCCACTCTGAGCCTAGGACCTTGCATCCATGCAGATGGCCATCCCCTCAAGGGTCTATAGCTATCCACCCCGATCCTAGGAGCTTGCATCCATGAAGGTGTCACATACCATCATGCACACATTGTATAGGTGTGGTGGGGACTCCACCAAGGGCCAAGAGTTGAAGAGCCTCATACAAGGAATGCCCTAAAAAATGAGCCCAAGAGTCCTATCTATAGACCCATTAGGAAGATGGCCTACTTCACGCTTGGGAGACACTCCGCACGTGGCCGGCCACTTTTAACTAAGCCTGACCATTTTACGTCCTTTGGGTCTCGAGATGCAGTAGATAGGGATTATGTGACCATAGGTGAGATAGAGTGGACTTGAGCAAATTGATTGCAAAGCAAGGCTGATGATGATGTTATAAAGGTGTGTCTGATGATGTTGTTGTGTGGAATTTGTGTTTGGAGGTAGGGCGATTAAAAGGTCATTTATGGAATTTATCCCTATTCTTAATCGCTTGAACCTTAATCGCTTGAACAACTGGCATGTTGAAGAGTTACGCACGTAGCATATGAATACTAAGCATATCAATACAATGGCCTACTTATTTGATTGGGTAGGTACGAGAAAGGAAATCCGCAAATAAAATTTTGACATACGTAAAGAGGTACATGCAGCTTGGAATAGGATATATTTTGGACGCCAAAGAAATAGGTGAGTTAAGTGTTGATAAGGTATAGGCCCTTGAATTAAGAAATAGAGGCGTTAAAAGTGTGATCACAAAGCCAACTTGTTAGGAAATAGATTTGCCTTGGAAGCTGCCCCATAGATTCAAAATGGGCTGAAATAGGCATATAAATTTGGTAAGCCCCCCAGCTTTGGACTTTGGGATGCATTGCTTGAGCCAAGAAGTGGGTGGTGCAATGAGTTTGCAGAGTTAGCAGAGAAAGAGCTAAGACTTCTTAAGGCCTAAGGAAATATATGTTTCCACATTCTCTTCTCTATACTTGGTATTTGTAGCTATGGCACCCAGACAACCACAATTAAAAGTGGGTTCTTATGTTGTAAGGAAGGGGACCTTTAAGTTGTCTGTGCCTTGGAGAGTAATCAGGTGCTAAAATCAAATAAATTGCAGCATTGAGAAAGACAAAAGAGCTAAAGGAGTGATATTGCAACCATACTCTTCTTATAAGGAATGGTTAATACATGAGTAGTATGCCAAAATACATAACTTGGAATTTAATTGGGATACATGAGTAAAAGAGATAGAAATATGGCTAAGAAATTAGTAATAGATGAATCCAAAAGATGGAAAGAACTCCTTAAAGATAAACTGTAAGAGAAATGCAGCCATACTCATCCTGCATACACTAAGGGAAGTTGGGGAGTACCCAAGCAGAGCCACTTTCTCTGAGCCTCCCCACTATAGACCCTTCCACTGATGAATGCCTTGGAGAAGCTCTCACCACTACCACTGGACTACATCCTCTTTGGCTTGACTGCATTGGACTAGTCCAGCCACTGCACCAAACTTCTTGCATGCCCACGAGAGACAAAAGAGAAAGAGATAGAAAGGTTTCTCCCCCCTCCCCCCAGTCTTGAATGTGCTTTTCTTCATGCGAAAATGCTTCTTTATATAGACTTAATTGCCTCTTCTGACACTATGATATTACTGCACGCCTGCACATCACTCCATTTTAACACTCGTTCACACCACTCATTTTACGTCCGCACACTCTTCTACTACTCTCACACATGAAGCACTGCAAGAGGGACCCTTCTATCAATTACTTTGTCTTCATTTCTCATACGAAAAACCTTTCAGATGAGGTGAGAAGCTGGCTGAACTTGCCCAGGTGGACCAATATGTATGCACAGTCGACCCATATGTGACCATTCATAACCATAGACTTAAAAAAAAAAAAAAAAAAAATTGAAAATGGTCGTCGACCAATTGTTGGTAGTTGGATGATTAAGTTGACCAACTTTGGACAACTGAAGTCGACCAAAGTCGATGAGACGGTAGATGGTTGATTAAATTAGGAAATGACTTCTACGGATAAGCCATATCAATGAAAGTCATGACGGGGGGGGGGGAGAGAGAGAGAGAGAGACTCATATTAACGTCTATTGAAGGCCAAATTTGGCCTATGGGACAAACCATATATTTGATATTGATCCAATCAATTGGTGATTCAAAATGGGACATAAAAACGTAACTAAACTAAGAACGCATGGCTTTTGCTGAGCAGAAAATGGCCTTGTCATAAAGGGGGAAATCATAAACCTAGGGATGTGGTATGGGAGGGGGGTGGATGTAGAATGTGATACATAGGTGATGGTTAAAGTATCCGGTGGAATATAGTGTCCCAAGGTGTGGATGAGAGTCTCCACTCCATCTCCTGATCATGTAAGGATCGCATCCTCAAGATCTTATGCTGGTGGAGCTGAGGCCTCACATATCCGCAAACTCGATCTCTTCCTGCTCAAGAGAGAGTCCTCATCCACTGGTGATAAGCCATGCCTCAATTATATGAAAGAAATGAGTAATCCTATGCTATATACCACCCTTTGCTTATTGTATACATAATCCGCCAGTCTTGGCCCCCAAATGGATGATCCATACATAAATGATGGTGTGACTAGTGTATCAAGAAACCACCCTTTCGTGCGAGGCTCTTGAAATATTTCCTGTGTGACACAGCTTCTACATCAATGCCAATGCTTCCTCTCCACAAGTGACCCTATCTCGATCTGCCAAGGCCATGGAAAATGAACCTAATATAGCTGAAAAGGTCACCCCAAGATAAACATATGAATCAGTGATCTCAATGAGTCCTCCAGCAACTGTGAATATACTGTCTTCTTATTTGCGAAGAAGTGCCAAACATAAGCACCTTAGTTTTACCAAGGTTTACTGAAAGACCTCTCTGTGAGAAGAATTCATTCAGTGCATATAAGTGGACCTGTAACCCCTCGGCCCTCTCAGAAACCAATACCACATCATCAGCATATAACAAGATGCGTACAATGGCTCCCTCCAACTCTACCCCTATATTGCCATGCTTCCTAATAAAGTTTGCAAGCTCATCCATGTATATCCCAAATAAAGTAGGGGGGGCACAGAAAAAGAGAGAGAGAGAGAGAGAGAGGGGGGGGAGAAGCTTGTCGAGTGATCGGCTGAGGATAAGTTGGAAGTCAATTTTTTTTATATTTTTTTTATTTTTTTTTTTTGGGGGGGGGGGAGAGAGAGAGAGAGAGAGAGAGAGAGAGAGAGAGAGAGAGAGAGAGAGAGAGAGAGAGAGAGAGAGAGAGAGAGAGAGAGAGAGAGAGAGAGGAAGAAAGTCATATTAACGTCTTCTGGAGGCCAAACTTGGCCTATGAGACAAAAACCATGTACAAGTGTAGTAACCCTGTGTAAAAGATGAAATGAAATGAAATAAAAAGTATATCGCTACACAAATCTACATAGGCTTGGAAAAGGCTGGCGAGACGTGGCTCTAACTCTGCAGATAGTGGCCACCTAATACATGGGGGATCCATAATGTGGGTGAGTAAAACACCTTAGGTATTGGTGATGGGTGGAGGTGGGTGTAGTATATGGTACATCGGTGAGTGCCTCCTGAAGGAAGACAACCTAGGGGGTGGTGGTACACCTATGCTCCATCATGTGGTCGTAGGCTGTCCTGATGCATGAAATATCCTCCTGATATAGTCGTGGTCGACGATTTCCAACCATGCGTGGTTGGCGTCATGCTCTTTGTGCTACTGCCTCGTGGAGCGTGAGCCCTATAGGTGGACCTCTCTGATGTAGCTAAGCTCGCTGAAAGAACTGGGTAATGGTCTGCTGGGTACTCACCCGTGGCCGATGTTTGGGCTGTAGTGATCGCTCTCGCCTCTTGTATGCTGCTGTCAAGAAGCGCCCTAAGGGCCGCTGGTCTCCCATAGTCATGCACAACTGGAGTGATTCCTCTATCTGGAACTGTGCTCGTAGGTCTAAGTATGCTGGGCATACTTAGACCTACGAGCACAGTTCCAGATAATAAAATGCGTAGGCATCTGATAATAAAATGCTCCTAACTCTCTACCTATGTCTCACATATTGGGCACCACCTCTCCTCACAGGGGACTCCCCTGGACCGACCCCTCTCAATCTCGAGCCGATGTGATGAAACCCTGAGCTGCCCAATGAAGACTTGAAGGTGGTGGGGTAGGTATGTCTGCATGTACATCGGAATCTCGATGAGGCCCTCGTCCGATATATGTAGAAAATGCTCATGGTAATAGAGCATTTTCGGTGGCAATGTATCCCTAGGGCTCAACCATGTCCTTTGTATGCATGTATGCCATATCTCCTTACGAATGATCCTATTCCTCTCTTGATGAGAGAGCGAGTAGGTGGGTGCATGTGAGCCGTACTGTAGTGGTGGTAGCTTGTCTATGATAAAGCCATGGTGGGCCAACAAGTCTCGTGTCTGTGCATACCATGAGGAGGTGTGGCCTGCTAATGCCATATCACGTGATGCCTGGAAAGCATGATAAGCAATGCGCTCTGTATCCATGCTCCGAAGTCCGTGTAATATGCATACTGTCTGGAATAGTGCCTTAACTAGCATCGGTGGTGCAGCGAGCTCTGCTCTAACGATATCATGTGGTACTCGAGGCTTGTTGCAGATAAATCTGGCAATCATGAGGATTTGTGGCCTCTCTAATGTTGTCCATACTGATGTAGCTAATCCCTGTCCCCATATGGCTGCCCCATACATGAGCGCTGGCATAACCAAAATGTCGAAGAGCCACCCCTTTGTGCGGGGATCCTGAAAACATGCCTGGTAGCAGTGTCTCTCCATCAAAGCTAGTGTTGCGTACCCACGTGTGATGCGATCATTGGCTGCCTGAGACATAGATAAGACCCCTGATGCTGTTGTAAATGTCACTCCCAAGTAAACATATGATCCGACCACCTCGATCGGTCCACCTATTGCTGTGAACAAACTATGTCTGCGTACCTGTGCTGATGTATGAAAGATCATGACCTTGGTTTTACCAAGGTTCTAAGATAACCCTTTGTGTCTGCAAAAGTCATCTAGGCCATGTAGATGATGTTGTAGACCTTCCGCAGACTTTGAAACCAGTACAATATCGTCAGCGTATAAAAGAATATGGACAATGGACCTGCGTACCTCAATGCCATCACCCCCTGCTACTGTATGAAGTCCACTATCTCATCAATGTAGAGACCAAAGAGGGTGGGTGAAAGAGGGTGGGTGAAAGAGGGTGGGTGAAAGAGGGCATCCTTGCTTCACCCCGATAGTGCTAGCAAGTGGATGAGATAAGCCCCCTAGACATCTGACTCTACCAGATACTCTCTCGTATAAGGTGTAGATCCCCCATATCATCTCCTCCGGAGCTTCGATATCAAGTAGTCGTCTGAAGAGTTGTTCCCTGGGAACCATGTCAAATGCTTTGTGGAAGTCCACAAAGCAACAATATAATCTCCTCTTGCTCACCCTTGCCTTGTCGATCAGGCATCTCAGATGAAGATGTGGTCAATGGTAGAGTAATCGCGTCTGAAACCTGCCTTCCCTGGAGCCCTGATACCCTCTCTCTCAGAGAGAGTACTCAACTCCGTCTCACCCCATATAACTTGGCCAATATAGGGCCAATCATGATCGTCCGGTATGTAGCTAGAACCATAGTATCTCTTGACTTATGAATGGGCACTATGGTGTGCTGAGTCCATGAGTCAGGGAACCCTTCAACCTATGCACAGTTGAAGAGGTGGGCAATGAGCGGTGCGAGGGTCGTGCCTCCGTAGATGAGGTGCTGAAATGGTCTGCTTGTAAACCGAAATGGTCATGGGCCCTGCCATGCTGTAGACGGGCAATAGCACGTCCCACCATAGTGGATGTGAAGAAGTCAGAGGTATAAGGACATGAGCTCTGTGGTCTGGGATCTCGTATAGGCTTCGTGCATAGCTATGCCAACTGCTTAGGTCTCGGATGGGTGTCTGCTTTCTCCTCTCTCTCAAATGTCGCCATGCCACTACACTGTCTCGACTCATGAGCAAATGGTAAATATCCGAGTACTGCCTCTCCTCCCAAACTCGCCGTTTGTGGTGAGTAAGGCTCTGCATGCGACGTTGCACCTGTGTGTGTAATATCCCCTCTATGCTCTAAAATCCGTAGGCGCTTCCGTAGCTCACGGCAATCTGCATCATACCAGCGGTTCTGGGGCATGGATCCTGTGCATGGAGGGTGTATATGTGTGCAGTGTGGGAAGCTGTAGAGATATGAGTCCTGTAGGATGGTGGTGAACTGTGATGTAAGTGTGTCCAAGGGTGAGAGTGGATCGAGGGAGAGTAGGCGGGTGTGTAAATGATGTGCATAAACGTGTGAGAGCTCGTGTGTAAAGTGTATCGTGGTGTGTATCTGAGTGGGTGAGGGAGGGTCTAATGGAATAGGAGCCGAAAGTGTGAATGTGATAAATGTATGGTCAACAAAAAGTAGGCGTCGTCGAGTACTAAGTGAGGGGATGAGTGAAGTTCCAGAGGTGGTACCCAAAATGTAGTCGACTGTGCTCTCACTTCCCCCGTGAGGGAAGCAAGTAAGTCCGCCCAAACGTGGCCAACAATTCATCCCGTTATATATAACGAGTTGATGTCGGCTTCCTAGCTCAAGTAGATATCTGCTATACCCGGTGGTGTCCTGACCCATATCTGCCAATACTCTACTAGTGCTCATCTCATCCGGGTCTCTGGCCCTCATGAGATGTGGGTGATCCATGTCGAATGCCTTTCCCTGATGTGACTGAGTGCGGCCATTGAAGTCCCCCATAAGGAAGACTTCACCTAGTGTGTTGTAATGTAGTATCTCATCTGAAAGTGCTGTGTATGGTGAGTCTATGTCTCGGATCGGTCCCCCAAGATCCTATCCTACGTATCGAGATCCGCCTGGAGGGAAGAAGCATATAGCAATGTAAGTCTAGCTCCCCTGTGCTATCTCCATGCGAACCCACATGTATCGTGCCTCCTCATCTCTTCCTATAATATGGATCTGGCTCTGTATCTCCTGTCTAAAAATGATGGCCACACCTCCCAACCCTCGCGCTGTACTTTGTCTCGTCGTAGTCCTGAATGTAGATTCCCAATGAAAACCTGCAATGCGTGGTAGATCTCTCTCTGGGCTCTCATGTGTCTCTATGATGCACGCAAAGTCATGTGATGCCAGGATCTTCTCGAGTCTGTTTGGTCGCATCCAGAGTGCCCCGTTGTAGTTAGAGACTCCTCCTTTGAGTGGCGTCTCTTCGTGTAGTGATGTCTCATAGGCTGTGTGGCCCTATTTGATAGGGAGTCAGTCTATGAAGACCTTACCATCACGGTAAAAGGTCTTCCTCCCCTCTCGGCATGCCTGGAGTATCTGTGGCATGCAAGCGTGTCGGTGTGCCACCTGCATCTGCGTGAGGTCCTCGTCCATGTAGAGAGCGCCGCATGCTAGTCCACGTAGTGCTGATCGATGTCTAAAAAAGGCGGTCCGTGCATCTTCAGAGCTCATCTTAAGGATGAGTGCTTGCGAACGCGATGTATCCCTCCCAGCCCTCCATGCGCCTGTGAAGGGCATGCTCTCATATCCAAGTCGACGGCAAACATCAGTGGAGTCTACCTCCGGTGATGCTCTTTCGGGTAGGCCCGTAATCCAAATGCGAAGTCTTCGAGTGTGTCGAAGCCTCTCCTCCTCAAGTGTATCCTCGACTCGTGTGAGCTCTTCTTTTTGCACGTCTTCCCTAACTTCCTTCTTAACCCTTTTGTGTACTACTTCCACCCACAACTCTCGAGTGGATTCAACCTCGGTTTTGATTTCCTTCTTTATTTCTTCTTTGAGAGAGAGAGTGAGAGAGAGTGAGAGAGAGAGAGAGTGAGAGAGAGAGAGAGTTTTTACGTCTATTAGAAGGCTGAACTCAGCCTATGAGACAAATCAATGTAGTTGGCTGTCTTCTATCAATCGGGAAAGATAAAAGTGTTGAAAAAAAAATGGTAAAGTTGATAGCTTTGTATTATGCCACGAAAGTTTTTTTTTTTTTTGGGGGGGGGGGGGGGGGTGTATTGAGCTCTATATGTATGATAGTCTATATACCAAAGAGTAGTACAAGCATGACAATGCATCTAAGTGACTAAGTAGCTCCATCTTGTACGAGTGGGTGGGCATAAGATCTGGTACATAGGTGGAGGTGGAGTCACGGCTGCCTGGTGGCTGCAGCGGGGTCAGGTGTCATCTTGGATTGTCCCTCCTCCATGATGCAATGGTTACGAGCCTCGATCTCTTCAATCTGGTGTGGATGAAGTCTGGAGGCCCGATACCCTATAACACAGGGTAGTCTCCTAACTCAAGCTGTTGGAGCCTGCAAAAGAGTCACCCCTCTCCGTGTGTCGGCTGAGGGGGGGGAGGATTGCTGCATGTCATGGAACGAAGAAGTCAATGAGCCGACTCTACCTCCCTCTGTTCCCACCTGCTTCCGTGGGCTCGAGTAGGGAATCTTTGTGACTCTGAATCTCCAGTAGAATCGCCCGAGCTGTTGCTGATCTCTAGACTCCATGATCTCTCGGAGGGTAGGCTGCCTTGTAAACAGAGCCTCAAAGCCTCATATCTGTCTCTGATGTCATCATATGCCCTACATCTGCGCACACGCACACGCGCACACACACACACACACAAAGATTAATTAAAGTCACTATTGGCGTAGGTCTATGGGAAGAGTTAGGTGGACTGAGATAGATCGAGAGAAAGAGAGGGATGGAATTACCGTAGAGCATAGGATGGAGAGAGAGGTCATCGAGCCTCACTTGCAACAGGTGGATGCCTACTTGAAAGAAAAGAAAGAAAGAATAAAAGTTATATTAACATGTGCTAAAGGCCAAAGTTGGCCTTTAGGACCAAATTATGTACATCGACAATCATCTAGATGACTCAAAAAACAAAATAAGACAAAGGGAACTAAGGTATCATGATTCATGGCTTTGACACCATAGAAAATAACCAGGTCATATAAGCGGCAAATACGATGATGAGCTAGAAAAGAAAAGAGGATAATCATAAAACTTGCGGTACAATATGGTGGTAGGATGGATGTAGAATGTGATACATAGGTGAATGGAGTATCTAGTGTAAGATAATGTCCCCCGATGGACACCCATCTCCACTCCATCTTCACCTCGTAGAGTGATCGGATCCTCAAGATCTGATGCTCATAGAGTCTCGGTCCCCTATATTTGAGAACTTGAGGTCGCTTCGTAGCTCTTTGAGTCTCTTCTTGTTGAGGGAGTGACCCTTGGGCCACTGGGGATTGGATGCGGCTTAATTCTTTGAAAGAAATAGGTGATCCTCTGTTGTATACCCTCACATACTCCCTAAATAGGTTGTATAAGAGTCTCACGTCTCTGGTATGCAGCAATGAGTAACAATCCGAAACAAGACTCATCCTCGCTTTTCATACACTTCTGTAATGATCCCTCTATCTCAAAATCTATCCTAAGCTCAACATATGCAGGGCATTGGATAGAAAAATGCTCCTCGCTCTCCAGCTTTTTCTGGAAAACACAGCATAGTATAGAAAAATGCTCCTCCCTCTCCAGCTTTTACTAGAAAATGCAGCATATAAGAAGCTTTGAGCTCTCACAACCTTATTAGGTTGAGAAGGAGATAGAGAGGTCTTCCAGGAACCACAATAGATCTCTTCTTCAAGACAATTCAACCTTTGTATATTTGATATGTTGCCCATCGTATTGCCCAACACTATGGGTTTCAGCCTGTGAGGTCCCAATTAACTACCTTCCACTCTCCTCCCAACCATAAATAGCCCCTACCCTCATGCACATTGAGAGTCCTCGAGCTTGGGCTCCCCCAAGCTCTGGTCCTTGACCCATCTAGGGTCCTCGACCAACGCAGGTAGACCATGGAGGTCTAAATAAATCTAACACTCTCTCCTCCTCCTAAAGATCATTGTCCTGAATGATAAAGGAGGGAATCATAGTTTCTCATTCCAAAGTGAGTGGATGGTTGGTCCATGCTACTAAATATTGTAGTATGGAGCGATTCCGCAATTGCCACTTCCTCTTATCCAGAACTCTAAAAGGAACATCTAGCTGAGATGTTCTATCTACTAATTTCTAAAGCAACTAGACCATCTACACAGTCCTCGTCTCGAAAAATCTACACAATCCTCGTCTCAAAAATTTATGGTCTCAACTTACTAACATGGAAAATTAGGTGAACTTTATTATCATCTCGAAACTTGGGTAATCATTAAACTTTTGGATTATTTTCCAAGGTCCACAAAATCTAGGTGTCAACTTGGGTTTCTCGCCCACTCTAAAGGAAGAACCAAGTGGAACTTGTCTTGCAATCGACACATCATGGTTTTCCAACATGACTTCCTTTTGGAACTTCCCTACTTAGAAACTAGGCACACAAATCTTTCCCTTTCTTTTGAGCAAACCTTACTCAACTTGAAAATTAGAGAATGACTTTTTCTCAAGATAACATGACTATTTATTTACAATAGACTGATAATAGTCATCCTCATACCCGGAATCTTTAATCTCCGGGATCAAATTACTATCTAAAATGTGAAGCTAACGTGACACATTATCTGAAATAATGCATCTGCAAATGTATTGCTCTTGCTTTTTCTATATAAAATTTCCATATGAAACTCTTGCATAAACTCTCTCCATCTAGCTTGTCTTCCCCATGTATCAAGCTCATAACAAAAATACTTCAAAATGTGATGATTTGTGTAATTTGAAAGTGGCTTTATACAAATAATGTTGTCGAATCTTCAAAGCATGAGCTATAGCATAAGGCTCTTGTTCATGAACAAGCAAGTTTCTTTGAGATTGAGAATGTTTATTAGTTTCAAAAGCAACTCGTGTGCCTTTCTGACTTAATATTGCACTAACTCCAATGGGGCTAGCATCAATTTGTAGGTCAATGGTTTCTTTGGATCAACTACTAACAAAATTGGAGCACCTGATACCGCTTGTTTTAATGCATCAAAAGCGTCTTACTACACACTCCTCCATAAAAACCTGTTACTGTTTTGTAACAAATCTATCAATGTTGCAATATATGTGAATAGCTTGCAATAAATTTGCGATAAAAACCTGAAAGTCCTAAGAATGATTGTAATTGATGCTCATTCAAAGGTACTACCAAATTGAGGATCAGAGAGACTTTGCAGAGATCCATCTAATTCCATGAGCAGACATGATGTATCTCCTAAGTTCTCAACCTCATACAGACATAGCATAGTTGTGTCTTCTCTAGGTTGACGTACAATGTATTATCATTTAACATATTGAAAACTATACGCAAATGAAATTCATGATCTTTGAATTTTTTTTACTATAAATCAATAGATTATCTACAAAATCTACAATGAACTGACCAATAAAAAGACCAAAAATATCATTTATGAGCATCATAAAAGTAGACACTATGGGAGCATTTGTTAAACCACAAGGCATTACAAGATACTCATAATGGTCAAATCCAGAATGAAAATTTGTTGTATGTACATCATCATCTTTTACTCTTATTTGATGATAACCACTTTTCAAATCTATCTTACTATACAATAGCACCACCTATTGCATCCAAAACATAATCAATGGGAGGCATTGGATATATGTGTTTTACTATTATTTTATTCAAAGCTGTGTAATCTACATAGATCCTCAAAGATCCATCATTTTTGTGAACCAAAAACACTAGGGAGGCAAAAAATGAATAGTGGATCTAATCTAACCCTTTTGGAGATACTCCATGCTGCTTATTGTTGGAGTTTGAGGCCTGCGGAAGCACATGAACAACACAAGGAAGAAAAAGAAGCTTGGAGCACAACACACAATACTGAATGTATTACCACTAGCATGTACAAAGATTAGTAACCCGTTAGGGCTATAGGCATATATAAAAACTAGGGAAAAAACCTCCTAAAGAGGGAAAAACATGCCCCTGCGTCCTAGTGTGTTCATACACATCACTACCTAAATAAATCAACAAATCCCCCTTGGGAGTGATGTGGTGAACAAGGAGCTCGCACTCAAGTATAAGGAAGTGCCAAGCTATATGGAATCAATCCACAAAAGGAAGTAAGCCCAAAACTTGGCAGAAAGCTTCAAACTTCTCCCTAGGCAGAGCCTTTGTGAAAAGGTATGCAATATTATCTTGTGTGAGCACATATGCGAAATTGATCTCTATAGTAGAGAACCTCTCTTTGACATAATGATAGTGCACCTCAATGTGCTTAGAGCGAGCATGGAACATAGGGTTCCTTGCAACTTCCAATGCTCTCTTACTGTCAATGAAGATGGTGGTGGAAGAAGACTGACCAACACCCAAATCAACCATAAGGCGTCCGAGCCACACACACTGAACAGTCGCTGTGAAAGCTTCACTATACTGAGCCTCACAACTAGAAGTGGCCACAGTAGGTTGTTTCTTGCTCAACCAAGATATGCATGAGCTACCAAGCATGAAGTGAAAACCACTAGTGGACACACGAGTGTCATAGCAACCAGCGTAGTCAAAGTAAAAAAAAAGCATGTAAATCTGGCGGTAGTCATCTCCCCTTCGGATAAAACAATCAAAGTAGCCGGGTACCGCTCAAGTAGCAAAAGATGCGCCTAACTGCCTGCCAATGCTTGACACCAGGGCAATGCATAACCTTCTCATGTTTGAGACAGCGAACTGAATATTTGGCCGAGTAATGCATAAGTAAATCAAGCATCCAACAGCCTGTTGATAGAGAATAGCATGAAATCCATCTCTAGCATGATGAAGACTCAATCTGAAACCTATCTCCATAGGAGTGGCAATAGGTTTGGAGTCTTAAAGGCCAAAATGCTACAATAATATGTCAATATATTTTGTTTGACACAAAGTTATTCCGCCGTCAACTTGCATAAAATGAATGCCCAAATAATGATGTAAATGCCCCAAATCTAACATCTCAAATGAGGCATGGAGATAACCTTAAAATCAGCAATATGCTTCTCATGAGGACCAGTAAGCAACATGTCATTAACATACAAAACCACAAGCACATCATTAGCACGCTTAACATATAAGGTGCTCTCAATTCGACTGTTCTCAAAACCATGTGCAATCAGGTAGGCATGTATTTTTTTCATATGAAGCACGTGGTGCTTGTTTCAAACCATATAATGCCTTTTTCAACCTTCACACTTGGTTTTAATGCCCTTTCTTCACAAAGCCATGGGTTTGAAAAACATACACTTCTTCATGCAAGTCACCATTCAAAAATGCACTTTTAATGTGCAATTGATGTACATTCCAACCATGATGAGCTGCAAGTGCACACATGCTACGAACAGTAGTCATTCGGCATGTAGGTGCAAAGGTCTCATCAAAATCAATGCCTCTTTCCTGCGCATAACCCTTCGAAACAAGTCTAGCCTTATACCTTTCAAGTGTTCCATCAGGCTTACGCTTCAGCTTGTATGCCTATTACCCACTTAGTGCCAATGGCCTTCTTGCCAGGAGGCAAGTCACATAAAGACCAAGTACCATTTTTTATGATAGGATCATATTCTGATTGCGTCGCAACCATCCAATTTTCAAAGTTTTGTGATGCATCAAACAAAACAGGCTCATTCTCATCATAAAGACTAGAGGAGGCCATAGCATAGCAATCTGATGCAAAAGAAGCACTATGAGAGCTTAAACGAGTACAATATGATACAGGTGCATCTAATTTGCTATAATGCAAAGTCTGCACCAGCCATTTTGTCATAGTTTTTGCCTCTTCAATATCATCTCTCTCATCAACAAGTGCATCATGTAAATCTACATCAGAAATTAAATGATCTGCATCATCACATGAAACCTATAAAGGCTGACAATTTGCCTCATTAGGACCAACACTAAACTATCCACTTGTAAAAAGAGGCAACAAAGTATCATACATGTCTTTGGAGCTAACAGATGTCTCCTTAGTACATGAAAGTAATGGTTGAATAGCATTAGTAACATATGTTTCCTTAGTACATGAAAGTAATGGTTGAATAGCATTTTCCACAAAAACAACATCACGGCTAGCCAAAATAAGTTTAGTCTATTGATGATACAGACGATAGCTTTTGTTTTCAGAACTGTATCCAACAAAAATACATTTTACTGTTATATCATCCAATTTTTTGCATTGTTGTTTAAGCACTAATGCATATGTCAGACAACCAAAAACACGTAGGTAAGCAATAGATGGCTTGCGACCATGCAAAGCCTCATATGGAGTGATAGACTCCAATGCTTTAGTGGGACACTTGTTAAGTACATAATCTACACACATAACAACCTCAAGTTAGAAACTATGTGGTAAAGCCTGACTCTTGACCATACACCTCACCATCTCCATGAGTGACCTGTTCTTCCGTTGAGCAACTCCATTCTATTGAGGTGTATATGGCACTACACACTCATGTTTTAACCCATGTTCAGCCAAAAATAAATTAAAGTCAAAAGACATATATTCCTCCTCTCTATCAGAACGAAGAGTGCCCATTTTACATGATGACAAATTTTTAGTCAAAAGGACTCTCATTGTAAAAGCTATATAAGCATGTCTCATGTGTAGCTTTACATAGCATTGCGCACTAGTAAGCCCGTCATCTAGAGTTTGTCTAGATCTCCATCTATGCTCCATATTGGGAGGGCACGGGTGGATAACACCATCTTTGTAGTTGCATTATTCTTGGCTACTTGAGAATTTGAGTTCTCTATCAGTGAGTTTGTGTATCTCTCTGTATCCCTCGACTACGTTTATTTATACCGACCGGAGAGTCTCATTGTAAAAGCTATATAAGCATGGCCCATGTGTAGCTTTATATAGCATTGCACACTAGTAAGCCCGTCATATAGAGTATGTCTAGATCGCCATCTACACTCCATATTGAGAGGGCATGGGTGGAAAACACCATCTTTGTAGCTACATTATTCTTGGCAACTTGAGAAGTTGAGTTCTCTATCTCTCAGTTGTATCTTTCTTTGTCTCTCTCGACTACATTGATTTATACCGACTCCCATTGTAAAAGTTATATAGGCATGGCCCATGTGTAGCTTTATATAGCATTGCACACTAGTAAACCTTCATCTAGAGTCCGTTTAGATCGTCATCTAAGCTCCATATTGGGAGGGCACATGTGGACAACACCATCTTTGTAGCAGCATTATTCTTGGCAACTTGAGAATTTGAGTTTTGTATCTCTCAGTCTGCATCTCTCCTTGTCTCCGTTTTTTCTGAACTTTGTCTACTAGTCTATTCCGCTCTTCTTAGAGAAGAAGACTCATACTTGGACACACCTTGAAGTATCTACCAGCAGATAGGTTTATTCCGCATCACAAGTTTGTAAGCAGAAGAAGAAAGAGAAAAACCCCCAAATTAAAAAATAGGGGAGAATCATTAGAATTTTAGGGTAAAGTTAAGAAAATTCTAATTTGTATAATTTTAGGATATTTGATCATCAAACAGCGTATATATTCATGAATAATTGTACTTGATTAGGATAGGGACTAAAGGTCAAAACATTGACTGAAATGATAAAAAAATTATCATGCAATGATACAGGAAGTAATCAGATATTCCGGAAGTACTAAAAGAGAGCTTTCCAATCATATATAACACTTCCCTTTCAGAGATCACTGGGACCATCAAAAAGTAAAGCCTGATTTACATGTGTTTTTATGTGCGCATGCACATGCTTTATGAAAAGCATGATTTTTATATCAAAAGCAAATAAAAACAATAAAAAAGCTGGCATTAGCTTTTTTAAAAGTATGCAAAAAAACTCAAGAGCCCAACTTAACAAAATTTCTCAGCTTTCTCGGAATTCGTAAATGCTTTATTGCTTTTTCGTGGGCAGAACATTGTACCTGCCTGTAGCTATTTAAAGACATAAAGAAGATCATTTAGTTCAATCATCGTCGACACATTCTTTGAGAGTTAGTTGCTGCCATGGGCTGAAAACTGTTTGGAACTGCTCTAGCTGCTGTTGAAGCAGTTCTTAAAGCTATTGTAGCTGCATATTCTAACTTGAAGGAGGTGATTGCTGCTCATCTACATGCACTAGGTTTCGATGCATCAAGAGAGTTATCTTGGAGGACTGTTTTCAGCTTTGAAGGACTTTTGGAGGAGTGTGCACTTATACATTTAGAGATTTCTATACTCTCATAGAGAGTTTGTTTTAGAGATCTTACCTAAGCCTTTTAATGCTATCCCTTCCCCTCACACATGCCCTCTTTGCTTTTGATGGGTTTTGAATTGTAGATGTATATTGGAAGCATATCATCATCTTGTATCCATTACCATAATTGCAGCATATTACTCTTTATCTACATCTTGAGTAAGTTTTGAGCCTATATGTGTATCTTCTCACATTTGTGTGACTATTTCATTGTCTTGGACTTCATATTAACTAACAATTCCCTTCTTGGCGTGGCAGGAATCCTTGCAGACCATGCAAAAGATTACATAGGGCAGTTAACATTACAGCCTATGCCATATGACAGCTAGGCATAGTGCCATGTCAGCAAAATTATGGGGGGGCATAAATTTTCCTTCACAACATGAAAAATTAGATGTGGCTGTAAATTTTTATTTGCATGTGTTGTGAGACATGAAAAATAAGATGTGGCTGTGAATTTTTATGGGTGTGTGTTGTGAGACTTTTGGAAAAGATATCAGACTGTTTGCGAGAGACTGGAAAATAGATCAAGATGAACAATGCACCTGAAAAGTACACAAGAATCTTGTACATAATCCTTCTCGATTGAAGCAGATAGCCATGAACACTTGCTTTCCAAATAAAAAATGTGATACAAGTAGGAGAAGACCCAACAAGAGTTGCAACTCAAAAAGCATAAATATGCAGAAGGACAATAAGCATACTCAGGTACATGGCGGTCAACAAGGACACAGGCACTGCACTTGCAAGTAAAGGATGGGATGATGCACCTTATTTCTTGACTTGGCCTCTAGCTCCCTTGTACCACTTTCATAGAGCCTCCTCTCCAAGTATGAGGAATACTCCAGCTTTTCCTTCCTCTTCCACAACCTGGGCACATAGTCCTTGGTGAACAAAAGGGCTAGAGTGTACTCCTTTCATTTGACGTCCTCTAAGTTCTCTAAATCTCTAATGTGTTCTTCCTTGTCTATTTTTTCTTCCCCCTTTGGTTCCACTTGTTGTCCTGTTATATCCTTGCGTACAAATACATATCCCTTGTTAGGCCATGCTATCTTTTCCAAGTTCTTTGGTTTGGGATAAGGAGCCGACTCCTTGGCACTTTGTCTCATATTCAGCACACACTGCCCAATCCATGGTATTTCTTTATGATTGCTTGTCAAACATTATCTGATCACTTACAACACGTGTGTCCAGATGTTTCTTATGATTAAGAATAAAATCTTGATGAGGGGCTCACGTATGCCATCACTAAGGTTTCCAATTATATCAGATGTGAACAATTAAATGGAATCTATACTTACGGTAACTACGAGCAAATTTTATGCACTACTTGTGCACCTTTCATGGACCTTTGTGCACCCAATTACCACATGTGCACGTGTGCACCCCATACCAACCTGTGAGCCTAATCATGTTCAATAGTTGCCCACTACCTAGCTTTTTCTCTGTCTTGGAGAGCATAAACAAAGAAAAGATGACCATACACCTCCCCATGTGAGAATCCATGTGCATAGTTCGACAGAGGACAACAATATCAAGAACAAGGAGAGGAGGTGCAAATAATTAGAGGAGTCGAACAGAAAAGATCATGCCTAGAGCATAATTGAGTGGAACTAATTGCACACTTGCTTTCGAAGAGCTTGACAATGATAAAATCGCATTAAAAAAACATGGAAACCGGAAGTCAAGATCCTAAATAAGGCCACAATGAAGGCCTTGAGACAAGTACGGAAGGGGAGAAAAGAGAAAAAAGAAAGGGAAAGTTGGGGGGGCAAGGGGAAGAGAGGGGAGTGAGGGGGAAGGAGGGGAGGGGGAAAGAGGGGCTGCAATAAAAGTGGAGAGAATCCATGTGAAATATGTGCAATCTGTGAGCTGACTGATGTAGAAAAACCATGTGGACCATGTGAAAATCGTGAGCTAAGTGGCTTTGAGAAGATAGAAAAGTCCATGTGAACCCATGGAGAAAAAAATGATTGAAAGCTTCATGTGAAGCTATGAGGAAGATGACTTCAAAAAAATGCCATGTCAATCCATGAGGAAATGACTTTAAATACCACACGAAACCGTGAACATAATGCTGAAAACAGGCATTTGAAAAAACTAGAAACGTAGGGGACAAAGAGAAAATGAAAAGGAATCTTTGGAAAAAAAAAAAGGGCGGGAGGGAGAGGGGAAAAAAAATGCACAAAGATAGGGGTTTGAACTCATAATCTCCTCTTCAGGATTACGTGTGCTACTACTTAACCATTTGACTTCGTTATTCTAATAATAAAAGAAGACAATATTTGTGTAATTTTTGTGGGACTTACAAAAGATGTTAAAGTGTGAGGGTGATGGGATTCAAACTCACAACAACATATTCATTGCTCTATTCAAGACATTGACTTTCCTTGATGTAGCATATTGTGCACCTTAGATCTTTTTATCCACTTAGTGGGCAGACTTAGACTTTGGGGGGGGGGGGGGGGGGGGTTGGTTTAAGGAGAATATTTCTCTTTTCCTTTTTTTTTTATAATTTTTTAATAGAAGGCAGAAAATAAGAAAAAATGGACAAAAATATCAAAATGATTACGAAAAATTTGGTAAACAATATTGACAATTATAAAAAATCTCCAAAATTTACTATAGGCCGGGAAAAGGTTTTTGAGACAAACGAAAGGAAAAACGAGGAAAAAATAAGAGATTAGATACCAAGAAAATTACCCAAAAAAAAAAATTTAAAAAAATCCTAAAACAAGATATTGGAACAAGGTTTCTGATCCAAAACAAGGGGAAAAAAGGGAGTAGAAACTAAGGGTTGTAGGGCTTAGTGTCTAATTGCATGCCAAGAAGAGAATGGAGAAAGACAAAACAAAGCATCTAAGGATAAAGCTAATGCCAAGCTTTAATCCTTGATTTATTCACAAGTGAAGTGGGCAACAAGCACCCTCGAGAGACTCTAATTGCAGTGCTTAAAACTCATGGAGCTTCTTTATCTGAGAAGGCCCCTCCCCATCTAGGGAGCCATTTTCCTTTTATCTACAACTTTGTATGTGGCCCGTGCAACAACACCAAGCTACTGTGCCTCACCTCATCATGCTTTTCATCATCCATCTTTGTGACCTTGAAAGGATACCTAGATGAATCCCTAAATTCATTTCCACATTTACTAATCAATGCTTTGGAAGGAACCTCCCAGATATCTTCGTGGTTCTCAAACTTGATTTGGCCTACCCTTGGCCAAGGTTTATCTTCAAATCTCTTACTTGTATGATCACAATAGATTCATGATTTATTTTGATTTTAAGTGCCTGTACATACACTTTTAAAGCATTTTGGATTTCATGTTTTGTTTCCACCTCTTTATAAAGAAGTTTTTCAATCATATGCCACAATTCCTCCTTTTTCTCAACTACATCTATAAGCTCAATTATCCTATTCTCCAAAGTATTTCAAAAGAGCCCCCTTTTCAAAAAGATAGAAATCAATTCCTGTGTGTGTAAAAACAAGAGAATTCGCCTTAGGGGTTCTACTCAAGGCATCAACCACGACGTTGGTTGTGCCTCACTAGTAGATAATCTCAAAATCAAACTCATGTGTGAGATTTGCCCACCTCGTCTTACAGCCTTGGAGGTCAAGATGATCACAAGGATATTTCCACGAGTGATGATTTGTCAATACAATGGAACAAGAGCCATATAAGTAAAATCTTCAAACCTTTAGAGCACGGATGAAAGCCAACAATTCCTTTTCTTGTGTGGTGTAATGCATCTGAACATAGAAAATTTTGTAGCTCTCAAATGCTACAAGTCTACCATCTTGAAAAAGAGTGACATCTAGAGCCACATCACTTGCATCCATCTTGAGCACAAATGACCTAGCCATATCAATCTTCAATGTCAGTGGAGAGGTCACTAACCATTTCACTGTCTAAAAACATTGATTCAACTCCTTGCTCCACTCAATAGGTGGACTAGAACTACACCTACTCCTAGGAATACCCTTCAATAAGTGGGTGAAGGCATCACAATATGGGAGTGATTCCTCAAACTTGCATAAGAAGATGATGAATCCCAAGAAATTCTTCACGTGGCCAATCCTGTGGAGAATATACCAATCTAACATAACCAGCACTTTATCATGGTCAATTTGTATGCCATAGACCATGATGGCATTCAAATTGATGAATCCAAGAAAGTATTGACATGGCCAATCTTGCAAAGAATAGGCCAATCTAGCATAGACTGTACTTTATTATGGAATGCCCTCAACCTTCCCCGAACTCATTGAAAGTGGAGCTCCAAAAATCAGAAAAAAAAACAAGCCACGGGTTGTGCTTAAGTGAGTTGCATGCTGAAGTGGAACACGTTGATTCTTTGTGTAATTACACTAGTAAATATGAACTTTTAAAAGAGAAAGGCAAGCTAAATGAAGAAACTTTCAATTCTTGAGGAGCTTTGGTGGTCTCTCTATTAAAAAACGTGCTACCAAGGGGAAGATAGGGTAAAATTTTTCCATTCAGAATGGATTACTTTGTATTCTAAACAAGGTATGTGTGCTTGATAATGATGATGATGATGACATTTCTCTGACATGTTTTATATGAGCATCATGACGCACTGAGTGGAAGACACCTAACCTTGGCATACGTTGTACCTTTCCTTTGGTTGGAAAGTACCTCCATTGGCCATGCATGAGGATCTTTTTGAGAGGTGTGTGTGTGTTCTCAATCCAAGCTTAATAGGGTTGAGCAATTTAGACGTGCTAGGCTACATACCCATTACAAGTCCTCAATATTAGATGGTCTTCCATTTCTATGGATGTTGTGATCCAATTCCCTCACACAAAGAGAAGTCGTGATGCCATCTCGGTTTTCATTGATTGTTTCTCAAAGATAGCGAGGTTTATACCGATGCATTCTATCGTGAAGAGCCATGAGTTAGCTAAGCTCTTCAAAAAGCATCTGTATAAACTATTTGGATTTCTCAAGGAGATTGTTAGTGACCAGGATACAAAGTTCACTAGCACTTCTGGCACATGGTCTTCCAAAATATTGGGACACGTTTATGCATGTCATCCTAGAATCACTCGGAGAGATGAACACACAAGCATACGAATCATAGTATGGAGGATACACAGCATGCACATTGCATACATCTCCAAAGAGGAGTCCGATTAGGAGTGTTCCTTTTGGTTAGAAAAGTACTACTCATTCGACTAGAGTGGTGGGGGCAATGGTACGGGACACCCATTGGAGGTGGCTCCCATTGTGCTATAGACCATTACTCTCAAGGGAGAGCCCACATTAGCTTTACGGCTCAGAAGTGAGTATGATATCTTCCCTTTGTTTTTTTGTGAATATGGTTTGTATCTTGACTTGTCTAGCACAAAGGAGAATCTAACACTATTGTGATAATTAAGTCACTTGAATTATCATTATCTGAAAAAGGGAGGCACCTATGACCATGTCACTAGCATCCATATCCACGAAGAATGGTCTAGCTTGATCTACTATCTACGACATCAGAGCATTAGTGACTCACCTCCTTAGTGTCTAAAAGCATTGATCAAGCTCCTTGTTCAAGTGATTCAATGGAGTAACATTGTGGTTAGTGTTACGGATACCCTTCAACAAACGAACGAAGAGCTTTGGAATACGTGCATAATCGTTGATGAACCTCCGGAAGAAGTCGATGAATCTTAAAAAGACCTTCACTTAGTGAACCTTACAAAGCATAGGCCAATCAAACATAGCCTTTACTTTATCAGGGTCAATATGAATACCATCAATCATGATGATATTACCAAGATAAATTTGTTGAAATTCAAAAAAAAATTGCACTTACTCAGTTTTTGTATACAACTGTTCTTTTCTTAAGATGTGCAAGACGAGATGTAGATGACATCTATGAGCCTCCAACATCCTTCTAGACACTAGGATATTATCCAGGAACACGACTCCCGACTTCTTGAGGTATGGATGAAACTGATTGTTCATCATCTTCTCAAAGGTAGCATGTGCATTGGTTAGGCCAAAAGATAAGTCCAATAATTAATAATGTTCATACTGCCTTTCAAGACCTGATTTGGATGTATCCCTATCTGATGGTAAGTAGACCTAAGATCAATCTTGGTCAAGTAGCATGCACTCGAAAGCCAACCTATAAGATCATCCATCCTTGGTAGCAAATACTTGTTTTTAATGGTAACCTTATTGAAACCTTTGTAGTTGACACACAAAAGCATCCCTTATCGCTCTTTTTCACAAGAAGTATTGGCATATCCCATGGGGACTTACTAGGCTCAATAAATCCTTTCTCAAGATAAGCTTTTATTTGCCTAGAATTCTAGTCTTCCTCCCTCTAACCAAATCTATAGGTTGACATGAATGGGATGGTTGCTAGGTAGAGTGAATGGAAGTTCATCTTGTAAATCTAGTGGATATGTCCACAAACACATGTAATTGAGAATCCAAAGTCTCTTTGTTCTCCATCTCATGTGAAAAACATAGCACGCATGTCATGCATACCATCCACATTTGAATTAGTGATAGAAATAGAATGAGATGAAAAAGAAACATCAAACATAAAGTACTTAATTTAATTGAATTACAATAAGATCTTAGAGTGAGACTAAAATCGTTGAGTTAACTATATGTAATCAGTTTTACATTAGATGCATCACTAATACTCCATACGCCTCAATCACATAATATCTACCATGGAGAACAAAACAATCCTATGTGAAACATAATCCACAAATAGCTTGTTTGACTTGAAAAAGAACCAAGCCATGCCCAATATCACTTCCACATGCTCAACCCTCATGCTCAACGCTGCTCATATTGAAGTCCCAAACTATTGGATGAATATTGGATATACAAGTCCACCTATGGGACGACCTTGGCCCACCTCTCGCTCACCCTATGCTCAACATAATAGACCACATATGGATGGTCTACGAGGTCACTCTTGAGTCTAAATTCCTATACCACACGAGAAGAGATGGAATTGTGTGTAGAGCCGTTGCCAGATAGCATTCATAGTCCGGCCACGAATCTTGGATCTTGCTCTAAACATGGAGGAGATCATGTGGACCAAATACAAAGTTGTTGACACGATGGTGGGAGTCTATCTAGTAAAAACTCGTGGAAATACATACACAAACTCACGTAATACAAAATCCAAAGTCTCTTTGTTCTCCATGTCAACGCACACATAACATTCATTTCATGGATAGCATGTTACACAGAGACATAACACCCATGTCATGCAGACCCACAAAATAGTGGAAGTCCATCTAGTAAACCTGGTGAAAATATGTCCACAAACTCATGTAATAGAGAAATGAAGTCTCTTTGTTCTTCATGTCATGTGTAAACATAACACCCATGTCACGCACACCGAATCGGTGAAAAAAATAGAATAACACAAAAAAGAAACATCAAACATTAAATAGTCAATGTGACACGAATATAGTACGATTTTAGCGTCAGACTAAAACCTTTTCAATTCACTATAATTAATCAAATTTACATTAGATACATCAGTCCACAATCAGCTTGTTTGTCTTGTGGAAGGATCAAGGCATGCCCAATTTCACATCCACATGCTCAAGGCTAATCAATCTAAAGTTAAAGACTTTGCAATAGTGCTGAATACAGAGGTCCACCCATGGGGCAACCTCAGCCCACCACTCGTTTGCCCAATGCTCCACATAACGGACCACCTATGGATGGTCTATGGAGATGGTCTCGAGACTAATTTCCTAAGCCACACAAGAGGAGATTAATTTGTGTAGAACCCTTGTCAAATATCTATGTCACGAACCTGCCATTGATCTCACCTTGAACGTGGAGAAAATCATGTTGAACAAACATAGAGCTATCGATAGGATGGTGGAAGTCCATATGGTAAACTTGGTGGAAATACGTGCACAAACTTAAGTGATAGAGAATCCAAATCCTCTTATACCATGTCGTGCATAGATGTAACACGCATTCATGCAGACCCACGCCGTGTTGGAAGTCCATCTCATGAATCTGGTGGAGACACTCATATGGCTTGAGGACTACCCACCAAGAATAAGCATGGCACTTCAACATAAACTCGAAATGGCCAATATGTTGTGCATCATTCAATCCAAGCATATTGAAGAAGACCATCCACTTCGACAACCAATCACTCATAAAACCCTCCACACACACCTTGTCCCCTCGGAAGGGTTTAGAAAGAAATTGAAGTGACAGGGTGGTCATCATGATTGTTGAAAGAGGGAGGTGTAGATCTCAAGGCCATCACCTCCTTCCTGATCTCTAGCAGCTCATGATGATGGGCAGTCACTAATGAGGCCTCTGTCGGCATAGATAGGTCAGTGACTACTCTAGACATAGCCCATGCACGTTCATAGGTGTAGAGGTGGTCATCGCCTCCACTGGCAGAACCAGACTGGCTGATGTAGATGGCTGAGAACAAATTGCTTGAGGGAACTCCCAATGGTGAAGGAGAAGCTGGAAGGGCAGAAGACGAAGATGTAGAGGCTGGTGCAAGCTGGAAGACTTTGCTCTCCTTGCGTGCAAGTTTGACAAATGAAATATATGCGAAATAAAATAAAGGGAGTCTTCTTCTATAGTTTTCCTAATCTCTACATCCCACCTCTATTTTTCAGATACTTCCTCAAGTTCTGAGACAGTTCATAAAACTTTTTAACTCTATTAATTTTACACATCAGTTCTCGGTCACATCTTTTCTCTTTCCAAAAAAAAGCTTGTGATTAGAAATACATGTGCCCCAAAAATTTGCTGTGTATGGTTGTGGAAGTGCCACATGGCTGCCAAGTGTTTTCATACAAGTGGACCGTCCATTTAGCTTACTTGTGGCGGAAAGAAACTTTTGCAGAGAAGGTATACTCTAGGCTGCCATGGAGAAGGAGCTGCCCAGCAGCCCCTTGGCTGCTGTTCGGTATTCCCTCACCAAGATGAACATGGAGGACCAGCTCCCAGCTGGTATGAATAGATGCATCATGGGCTACTGTGCTTGGGAAGCACCCCATGTGTAGGAAACCCTCTTCTTAGGAGTTGAGGCTGTGCTCCTCCCCCTTCTAGAGGAGAATCCCCAACTTGCTGCCAACTCTTCGGCACTGGCCATCTTATCCATATCTTTCCCATGCTGAGGGGCATCAAGGCCTCTTGGCCCAGCCAGCACAGCTCTGCTCCTTGTTCATTCAGTCCCCATACGGGGCGCCCAGTCTTTATGAAAACCTGCAGCAGACCTTGTCGAATTCTTTCCAACCATACTCCTTGTAACCATGTTCTCCCATCCTATCAAAGGCGGTGGAGCTGTAAACAGACACCGTCCTTGTTTTTGGGAAACTATGATGAATGAAAAACAGCCAACCAGGCTGTAGCTAATATCGGGCCCTATTCTTTTAGCCACACTTCTAATAGAGGTGACTGCTCCCCCACAGCCCCTCTTTTTCTCAACAATCCCTGCTTATCTCCATTCATAAACAGCAAGGGGGACCTTCCCTTGCTCCTGCAGTGGGAGGGAAGGCTACTGCAATGAGATCAATGAATGAAAATATGCCACTCATCCAACCCCCTATCTCCATGGAAATTACAAATAAGGTGAGAGGCTTACCTGTGCTTTCCAACTACTGGTTTGCATGTGCTCCCCTTGCTCCTTGGTCCTGCTGGAAGCATCTCATACCACCACATGAGAGAGGGTGCGAAGCATGTCAAGAAGAGCCATCCCGACTCCATGAGTTCGGGTGGTTTTGTGCATGTGACAGTGTTGCGTTGCCTTCTCCTTAAGAGCAGAGAGCTAACTTGATACCAATATTAGATCCTATAGAATCCTCCCAGTTTAACAAGTCTAGAGACAAGCCATAAACACAAACATTAAAAGGGTGGACATCAGAATCACCTCCTAGCCATAGAGCCAATACGAGCTCACCCCCAAGCCTAGAAGTTTGCAGCATCTCATTGGGCAGCCACCTCCATAGGATTGGTGTCCCATATCACCATTCCCCCACCAAGAGGGGTGAGAGGTGATGACTTTGCCATGCACGGCCAAGGGTCAAGTCTCGGCAAATACCAAGAATGACAAATGAGAGGTCTTGAGTCCTATTTATAGGACTCGAGTAAAATGGCCCAGCTCAAGAGGATGAGTAGGTACTCTCAAATCCTGCTTTGTACCGGCCCTTTGATGTTTCAGAGTTCATAAGTGGACCTTTTTAGCTTTCCAATGACACCATAAAATGGTCTATGTCCTTTGAAAGTGATGTATGAAAAGATAGAATCAAAATAGACAACTTTGAACTTCAAGCCTTCAAGAAAACCTTCTATTTTTTACTATACACTTGCTGTATCTTTTGCTCAGTATGACGAGCAGAGTAGGAATTGGAAAAATTCCTTTTAGGGGTATCTAATTAGCTTAGTAAGCTAACTATTTCAAGTGCAATTACTTAAAAAGATTAACTATGCTCAGAAAAATCAATTTAGCAAGTAAACCTTTACCCTCAATATTTTAGGACTGTTGCAGACTTCGACCAGTGATCACCTCAACGGACTTCTCTCTGAAATGGCTGAATAGAAATTCTTCAAACTTTGATAGAATGTAGTATGCTCTGAGCTGGTTTCAACAAGCTATAGAGCTTTGAATTTGGTGAAGAAATGAGTGAGATATGATCTCCACAAGTTGACAGAGTTTTAGACACTATGACAGAGAACTCAGAAATGAACAATGTAGATATATGTATTAATGAACACTGTTGTACAATGCCATAGGCATGAATATCATTGCCTAATGGTGTAGATAGGTGTGTGCTAGAGTATAGGCCTAACACACACTCAGAACTGATAATGAGAAGCTCGGGATTGATGAGTCTTACCCGCGACTTTTTCCTAGAGGTTTATATAGGTGTTCACTTTCCATTTGAATTTGAATTCAAATTGTTGGCTCTCTCTAAAAAGTGATCCTCCATTATAGGAGATATTCCATCAATCAAAGCTCTAACTTTTCCACAAGATTTTCTTGGTAGGTGTTTACAAAGATTCCAAAGTGAAATGTGACTTTTACAAGAAGTAAAGATGGTAATTATCTTCTAGCATTGGTTCCTATGAAATCTGCACACTGCATGTTGGTTGATACATATGTTAGTTGAATGTCCTTGCTTAATAACTTCTCTCTCACATAATGGTAATGGACCTCTATATGTTTGGTCCTAGCATGATAAATAAGATTAGCTGCAAGGTGAAGTGAGCTTGTATTATCTCCAAATATCAATGGTCAGCTAGTATACAAATCCAATTCTGTATACAATAACTTGATCCATATGGCTTCTTGGGTGGCATTAGCCAATCCTCTATACTCTGCATCAGTAGAAGATAAAGAAGGTTGCTTCTTTGAAGACCATGATATTGGTTTATCACCTGCAAATGAAATGTATCCAGAAGTGCTCCTCCTATCATCCTTGCATCTTGCATCCTGCCCAATCTCCACCTGAATAGATCTTAATGTCCAAGTCTGAAGTGTAAGGGAAATACAAACCATGATGTTGAGTACCCTTGAGGTACTTTAGAATTCTTTTGGAAGCTTCTGAGTGAGGTACCCTTGGCTTGTGCATGAACTGACTTAGCACACTAACTCCATATGCAATATCTATCCTTGTTAAGGTAGCATAGTTCAAGCTTCCTACTATGCTTTGATAACCTGTAATATCATCAATTTCATCACCTTCATGGGCACTTAGTTTTAGATTTACCTCCATTGGAGTACTTGCAACTTTGGCATCCTGCAAATGAAACTTCTTCAACATATCTTGTATGTATTTTTTCTGAGTAATATAAATTCCAGAGTTAGTATAGACTAACTTAAGTCCAAGAAAATACTTTAGTAATCCAAGATCATTGATCTTGAACTCCTTCATCATCTGGTTCTTGATTTGTCTGATTCCATTGATATCATTACCTGTAAGTATGATATCATCAACATATACACATAGGTATATTACCTCTGAATTGCTTCTCTTGATGAATAGAGAAGTGTCTTCCTTTCTCATAACAAAACCTTGGTCTTGAAGGTATGTGGTCAACCTATGATTCCATGCCCTAGGTCCCTACTTCAATCCATAAAGAGCTTTATTCAATTTGCACACATATGTTACTTTGTTTGGATCCTCATAGCTCGGAGGTTGTGACATATATATACCTCCTCTGAAATCCATCCATTCAAGAAAGCATTTTTTACATCTAGCTGATACGTGTTCCAATTCTTAGATGCAGCCACACTTACCAATACCCTGATGATTGGCATCTTGGCTACAGATGAGAATGTTTCTTCATAGTCAATGCCTTGGGTTTGTGCAAAATCCTTGGCCACCAATCTGGCTTTGTACCTGTTTATTGACCCATCAAAAGAATTTCTTTTGAGTTTATAGATCCATCTAGATCCAATTACCTTCATGGACTCTTTCTTTGGTACTAGTCCCCATGTGTCACTTTCTTTGAGTGCTTCAATCTCCTCATCCATAGCTTCCTTCCATTCTGTCTTGGTTATGGCTTCTTCATATGATCTTGGTTCTTCAATTGACAAGTCTTTGGCAAGATAAACAGAGTGTTTAGTAACAAGAGAGGTGTCATACCCATATCTGATAGGTTTTTTGCTCTCCCTTTGTGATCTTCAGATTGACTGATTTGAAGACTCAGGTATATCTTCAAGTTTCTTCATCTTGACTTTACCTTTGGACTTCCATGCCTTGAATTCTTCAAGATTGATAATGTCTTCATCATCTGAAGTGGTGTCTTCATTCTGAGCAGGTTCCTCCTTAGCAAGACTTGGAAACTCCTCCTCCAAGTCATAGGGTAGTTTAAACTTCCTGCATTCATTCTCATACCAAGAATCATTTTCATCAAAGACAACATCTCTACTAACCATGAATCCGTTATTTGAAGGATTGTAGAACCTGTACCCTTTCTGATTTAGATCATATCCAATAAAGATACACTTCTCAGCCTTAGGGTCTAGCTTACCTGTTATCTGAGAAGGAATGTGTACATATGCTACACATCTAAATATCGTGCAATGATCAAGTGAGGGTCTCTTCCCATGCCATGCTTCATAAGGGGTCATCCCATCAAGGGACTTAGATGGTAACTTGTTTATGAGGTAAGTGGCAGTAGATACACTCTCTGCCCATAAATAATTAGGCAATTTCTTCTCATTCAACATTGACCTAGCTGTTTCACCAATCAACCTATTTCTTCTCTCAACTACCCCATTCTGTTCAGGAGTATACCTTGTGGTGATTTCTCTCTTGATTCGTCTATCCTGCAAGAATGCTTCAAACTCATTGGAGAAGTACTCACCTCCTCCATCTGACCTTAGCCTCTTTAGATTCTTCCCTGTCTGATTCTGAAAAAGTGCAAGATACTTTTTAAAACAGTTGAAGACTTCATCTTTGTGCTTCATAAAGTACAATACAGTCCACCTGCTATAATCATCAATAAAAGATACATAGTACCTTGATCCTGATATTGAGGGGTCTTTGCTTGGTCCCCATACATCTGTATGGACAAGTTCTAGGTAGTCCTCATGCATGTAGCCTTTCCTTGAGAAGGGTAACCTGTGAGAATTTCCAAACTGACAAGCACCACATTTATATATCATGTGTTGTTTGGAAACATTTGGTATTCCAATTACACATTGATCCCTGCATATTTGCTTCAAGGTTCTTTCTCCTATATGCTCTAATCTTTTATGCCAAATCTCAATCTCTGAAAGTGTTTGATCTTTATAATTGTAGAGTGCAATGTTCTTTGTATCTTCTAGCTCAAAAGTAAAAAGTCTATCTGTCTTTTCTCCTTTAGCAATCCTTTTGAACCCCTATTTGGGATCTTCCACAAATGCTCCAAATTGGTTGAACCTGACCTGCAAACCTTTTTCCACAATCTGTCCAACACTCATCAAATTTTTGGTAATAGTTGGTACATATAGTACCCTACTCAACAAGTTCTGATTTCCATCAGAAGTCTTAACATTTCCAACTTTAACTACTGAGTGTTTGGTGTCATCGCCTGTTTGTACTTGATGTTTACCTTGGTTCTTCAAGGTCAGAGAGTAGAGCTACATTGCCAGCCACATGATTTGAACATCCTGAGTCAATGTAGAAGAGATGATCATCATTTGTACCTTGTTTTGAAGTCATGTTCATAATCAGAAGAGAATCATCTTGCTCTTCTGTATAGTTGTTGTAGTCCTTTCTGGATTTGAATCCTCCTTGATAGTTGCCATTGTAATTGTTGTTGTAGTTGTTGTTATAGTTGTTGTTGTACCCTTGATGATGGTTGAATCTACCTCTAGATTGCGAGTATCCACCTCTTTGATATCCTCTTCCTCTCTGATTCTTCTAGTTCCTGAAACACTCATCTGTAGTATGATTTGATAAACCACAAATGTTGCATGGTGAGTAGTTATAGGGTCTCCCCCTACCTTGCTTACCTCCTCTTCCCCTTCCTCTTGATGATCTACCTCTCCCTCCATAGTTTGCTTGGGAGGTAGTGCCTTCATCCTCTATCTTCTTGTTCTTTCCTTTATGTTTAGACTTACTTTTATCAGTGTATAGGGCACAAGAGCTATTATCTTTGGATGAGTCTCCATTCTTGTTGAGCTTGGCTTCATGAGTGAACAATTGCCCCATGAGAATTGGAAGATCTGGAATTTGCATATCCATGTACAGGACCATGGAAGTGGTGAAGCTTTCCCATTTGTCATCAGCTTTAATCCCATTGATCACTTGCCTTACTATCTCCTCTTCTTCAATCTCTTCTCCTATGCTTGCTAACTGATCTGCTACATCTTTAATCTTAGTCACAAACTCTGAAATAGCCTGCTTAGGTTGCTTCCTTAGAGTGCTGAATTCAATCCACAATTGGTTTTTTCTGGCCCTTGTGTTGGAAGAGAAATTAGATGACAAGGTTTCCCAAGTCTCTTGGGATGTCTTACAGTTTCTAATATGTGGCAAAAGAAAATCAGAAATGGAGTTGAGTAAGTAAGACCTTGCTAATGCATCCTTGGCACACCATGTGTTGAGATTTTCATGTTCTTCCTTGGTTGGTAGTCCTCTGGTTTTGAATGAGGGCAATTCCTCATCTCCTGAGATGTATCCATAAAGACTCCTTCCTTGTAGGTATGTCTTCATCCTTAGAGACCATGCCTGATAATTGTTCCCGTCTAATTTATCAATAAATGAAGGAAAACCATCTCCCATTTTACCTTGACTTTGCTCTCATACCACTGTTGGGAATGATGGATGGACACTTCAAGAGGATGAGTAGGTACTGCCAAAACTTGCTTTGTACTAGCCCTTTGATGCTTCAAAGTTGATAAGTGGACCCTTTTAGCTTTCCAATGACACCATAAAATGGTCTATGTCCTTTGGAAGTGATGTATGAAAAGATAGAATCAAAACAGACAACTTTGAACTTCAAGCTTTCAAGAAAACCTTCTATTTTTTACTATACACCTGCTGTATCTTTTGCTCAGTATGACCAGCACAGTAGGAATTGGAAAAATTCCTTTTAGGGGTATCTAATTAGCTTACTAAGCTAACTATTCCAAGTGGAATTACTTAAAAATATTAACTATGCTCAGAAAAATCAATTTAGCAAGTAAACCTTTACCCCCGATATTTTAGGATTGTTGCAGACTTCGACAAGTGATCACCTTGACGGACTTGTCTCTGAAATGGCTGAATAGAAATCCTTCAAACTTTGATAGCATGTAGTCTACTCTTAGCTTGTTTCAACAAGCTATAGATCTTTGAATTTGGTGAAGAAATGAGTGAGATATGATCTCCACAAGTTGATAGACTTTCAGACACTATGACAGAGAACTCAGAAATGAACAATGTAGATATATGTATTAATGAACACTGTTGTACAATGCCATAGGCATGAATATCATTGCCTTATAGAGAGTATAGGCCTCACACACACTCAGAATTGATAATGAGAAGCTCGCGATTGATGAGTCTTACCCGCAACTTTTTCCTAGAGGTTTATATAGGTGTTCACTTTCAATTTGAATTTGAATTTAAATTGTTGGCTCTCTCTAAAAAGTGATCCTCCATTATAAGAGATATTCCATCAATCAAAGCTCTAACTTTTCCACGAGATTTTCTTGGTAGGTGTTTACAAAGATTCCAAAGTCAAATGTGACTTTTACAAGAAGTAAAGATGGTAATTATCTTCTAGCATTGGTTCCTATGCTTCTTCATATATGTATGGGCTACAAGCCAAATGTGTAGGCTTGTGAATTGCACCAACAGGTATATACAAGTTTTGGTTCGCAAGTATAGGCGTCTCGAAGTTTGCTATAAGTCAAGTAGACAGTTTTGTTCAACTTTTTGAGTTATAGTCAATTTTCTGCATCAAGGTATTTTAGTCACCGACCATGGCGGAAAGCACTGATGTATTCCGTATGTTGGCGGTTGAGGATAAGTTTGATGGTACCAACTACCCGTTATGGGCTTATATGATGCGAGATGTATTGGTTGCAAAAGGATTGTGGAACATTGTGCAGGGTGTTGAAAAACGTCCTATCACACCTACAACTGTTACAATTGCAAGTACTGAAGTTGATGCAGAAGGTGTCAAAGATGATGATATTTCGCATATTCCTGTTCGTGCTTCGGTTTCTGCTGCACCTACTGCATAGCAAATTCGTTGGGATGGCAAAGATGCCTAGGCACATGCATTGATAGCTTTGTCTGTCAAACGTGCCATTATTCCTCACATTTGCTCTTGCAAAACAGTTAAGGATGCTACACTTACCACATTGTACCAACCTAGGAACGAGGCTCGTATTGCTTACCTCCAAAAATAGTTGGAGAGTGAGCACATGAATGAAGGTGATTCTATGGACAACTTTTTAACAAAGATCAAAGACTTGAAGGAACAATTGATTTCTGCTGATGAGGTTATACCGGATAGCTCACTTGTGCAGACCACTCTGAATGGTCTTTTTGACTCATATCAGAGTTTTGCTTCTACTCTTCGGTTGATGATGAAAGGCAATCCAAATGCCTTTTCATTTGAGGAGTTAGTCTCTGTTCTGTTGCAGGAGGATCAGTCAAGGGAGAACAGGTCCATTATGCATGTTGAAGATCAAGCTTTCGTGGCTAGTCAGAAGGGCAAAGGAAAATGGAGCTCTTCAACTAGTAAGCAGAAATCTGCTAATTCTTCACAATCGAAGAGGGAAAGAAAAGATGATAAGAAATCAGAAAAGCAGAAATTGTTTTGCAAGTATTGTAAAGGAAATGATCATATCATAAAGAACTATCCAAAACTTGTTGCTAAAGAGCAAAGAAGAAAGAGGTTGGAATGGTTGTTGCAGAAGCCTCTACACCAAAAACAGAGTCGGCTAATCTTGTGCAAGAAGAAGAATGGGTGCTTATTATTGTTTGTAGCTTTGACCAATCTTCTCATGAGTGGGCAAAATGGAGCGTTCCTCCTTTCCAAAAGATGGTTCAGTTCGAGCTACTTAGAAATTACAGCTTGTACATAGTGATGTCTCTGGTCCTATGCAGACACCTTCTTTTGGAAATTATCTTTACTTTGTGACTTTCATCGATGATTTTTCCAAGCATGCGTGGGTATATCCATTGAAGGCAAAGCCCGAAGTGTTCATGTGCTTCAAACAGTTTTTGGTTTTGGCTGAAAATCTGTCAGCATGTAAAATGGGCACCCTCCATTCAGATCGAGGGGGGAATATATGTCTTCTGATTTTAATGCATGTCTGGCTGAACGTGGGATAAAACACCGGTGTTGTTGGTGCAAGTCAAGATATCACATTTGGCTTGGAACCCTTGAAGGATATCTCTACATAAAGCAAGGATTATAGGAACACTAGCTTATGAGTTATTACCTTTTTACCCATTGTAAAAGTCTATATGACTTGGCATCTTATGGAATCACACCTACTTGATTAAGTCGTGGAAAAATTGATTGATTGATTGAGGGAATATCTCAATCAACTTTTAGGTGAAAGATTCTAGGAGATTGATTTGAATTCAAATTCAAATTATCTCTCAATCCTTATAAAAAGTGAAGACAAAAAATCGTGGGGTAGCTATTCATTTTTTCTAGCTCATCTCCCGAGGCATATCTCATCTATCTTTGAGTGTGTGAGTGCTACACTATTGCACACACATCTCTATTTAGGCAATGCTTGACATGCCAATGAGCTTGTAAATCAATGTGAAGTAATACATACATTTTACATCTACAACTTATGTGTTCTCTGAGTTGTCTACTCCAAGTCTGTCAACTTCAAAGAGGCATATCTCAGGATCTACTCAACCAAATCAAGTGATTAAAAGCTTGTTGGAACCAGCTTCAAGCATACTACATGCCTACAAAATTTGAAGATCATTGGATCAGCCATCTCGGAGAAATCTCGGTCGAAGTCGTCTCTGGTATTTCTCTGCAAAGTTCCTAAAAAGTCGGGGCTATATATAATTTTGCTAAACTTATTTCTCAAAGTATAGTTCATCATTTCTTCTCATTCCACTTGCAAATGGTAGCTTGTAAAGCTACTTTAATATGTCTAGAAGGAATTTGATCAATTTTAAGTGTGCTGGTCATACTGAGTGAAAGACTGAGCAGGTGTCAATACCAAAATAGCAAGTTTTCTTGGATTTGTGAAGTGCAAAGTTATCTGTTTTGATTTGATCATTACACATATCATTTGCAAAGTACATATATGCTTTCTTGGTATCAATTGGAAGCTAATCAAGTCTACTAAGCATATCTGGAGTCAAAGGGGGGCTGGTGTGAAGCAGGTATAGCAGCACCAACTCAATCTTCAGAGTGTATCCAACCATCTCTCCCAACAGGTGTACAGTGCTGTATACACCTCAACAAAATAGAGTTGTTGAACGAAAGAACAGGTCACTCATGGAGATGCGAGGTATATGGTCAAGAGTCAAGCTTTACCACATAGTTTCTAGCTTGATGCTATCATATGTACTTGTCAGGTGTCTCACTAAAGCGCTGGAGTCTATCACTCCATATGAGGCTTGGCATGATCGCAAGCCATCTGTTGCTCATCTACGTGTTTTTGGTTGTTTGGCATATGCATTAGTGCTTGAACAACATTGAAGAACATTGAATGATAAAGCAATACAATGTATTTTTGTTTGGTACAGTTCTGAAAGTAAAGGCTGTCGTCTATATCATCCATAGACTAAACTCATTCTGGTTAGTCGTGATGTTGTTTTTGTGGAAGATGCTATTCAACCATTGCTTTCATGTACTAAGGAGACATCTGTTAGCTCCAAAGACATGTATGATACTTTGTTTCCTCTTTTTACAGGTGGATAGTCTAGTGCTAGTCCTAATGAGGAAACTTCTCAACCTTTGCAAGTTTCATGTGATGATGCAGATCATCCCATTTCTGATGCAGATTTACATGATGCACTTGTTGATGAGAGAGCTGATATTGAGAAGGCAAAAACTATGCCAAAAACTATTGAGCTGATATTGAACAGGCAAAAACTATGCCAAAATTGCTTGTGCAGACTTTGCATGACAGCAAATTAGATGCACCTCTGTCATATCGTACTCGTTCAGGCTCTCATAGTGCCCTTTTTGCATCAGATTGCTATGCTATGGCTTCATCTAGTCTCTATGACGAGACTGAGCCTGTTTCGTTTGATGAAGCACAAAATTCAAAAAAATGGATGGCTTCTATGCAATCTGAATATGATGCAATAATGAAGAATGGTACTTGGTCTTTATGTGACTTGCCTCCTGGCAAGAAGGCCATTTGCACTAAGTGGGTATACAAGCTCAAGTGTAAACATGATGATACAGTTGACAGGCATAAGGCTAGGCTTGTTGCAAAGGGTTATGCACAGAAAAGAGGCATTGATTTTGATGAGACCTTTGCACCTACATGCCGTATGACTACTGTTCGGAGCATCTATGCACTTGCAGTCAATCATGGTTTGAATGTACATAAGTTGGACATTAAAACTTCATTTCTGAATGGTGACTTGCATGAAGAAGTGTATATTTTTCAACCTCGTGGCTTTGTGCAAAAAGGGCATGAAAACCAGGTGGGCAGGTTAAAGAAGGCATTATATGGTTTAAAGCAAGCACCACGTGCTTGGTATGAAAAGATACATGCGTATCTGATTGCACATGGTTTTGAGGGAAGTCCAAGTGAAAGCATCTTATATGCTAAGCGTGCTAATGATGTACTTTTGATCATTGTGGTTTATGTTGATGACATGCTCCTCATTGGTCCTCATGAGAGGCATATTGCTGATTTTAAGGCTGATTTGCATGCCTCATTTGAGATGTCTGATTTTGGGCATTTGCATCATTATTTGGGCATTCAGTTTATGCACGTTGATGGTGGAATGGCTTTGTGTGAACCAAAATATATTGACACATTATTGCAGCGTTTTGGCCTTGAAGACTGTAAACCTATTGCGACTCGTATGGAGAGAGGTTTACGATTGAGTCTTCATGATGCTCGAGATGCATTTGATGTTGTTCTCTATCAGTAGGTTATTGGGTGCCTGATTTACTTATGCATTACTCGGCCAGATATTCAGTTTGCTGTCTCACATATGAGTAGGTTTATGCATTGCCCAGGAGTCCAGCATTGGTAGGCGGTTCAGCGCATCTCGGCTACTTGGGTTGTTTTATCCGAAGGTGGGATCACTACCGCCAGATTTGCATGCTTTTTCTGACTTTGATTGGGCTGGTTGCTATGACACTCGTGTGTCCACTAGTTGCTTTTGCTTCATGCTTGGTCGCTCATGTATATCTTGGTTGAGCAAGTAGCACCCTACTGTGGCCACTTCCAGTTGTGAGGCTGAGTATAGGGAAGCTTTCATAGCTACTGTTGAGTGTGTTTGGCTCATACGCCTTATGGCTTATTTGGGTGTTGGTCAGTCTTCTTCCACCACCATCTTCACTGATAGTCAGAGAGCATTGGCAGTTGGGAGGAACCCTCTGATCCATGCTTGCACTAAGCATTATGTCAGGGAGAGGTTCTCTGTTGGGGAGATCAGCTTGGTATATGTGCCCACGCAAGAGAACATTGCAGACCTCTTCACGAAGGCTCTGCCTAGGGAGAAGTTTGAAGCTTTCTGCCAAGCTTTGGGCTTACTCCGTTTTGTGAAGTGATTTCCACATAGCTTTGCACTTCCTTATACATGAGTGCAAGCTCCTTATTCACCACATCACTCCCAGGGGGGATTTGTTCATATATTTAGGTAGTGATGTGTGTGAACACTCTAGAACCGCCGGGGCACTTTTTTCCCTCTCTAGGAGGTTTTTGCCCTCCGGCTTGTATATATGCCTATTGCCCTAACAGGCTAGTCATCTTTGTACATTCTCTAGTAATACATTCAGTATTGTGTGTTGGGCTCCAAGCTTCTTCTTCTTCCTTGTGTTGTTTGCGTGCTTCCGCAGACGTCTAACTCCAACAAGTAATTCATCTTTCCAATGAAGCAAATAATACAGTAATACGTGACTCTGGAAAATTGTTTGCATGGTTACATAGCTTGCACGATTCTTGTGATCATCAATATGGGAGGGTTCTTTGCTTAGTGAAGAAACACCATCAGCTCAGTAGACCCTCTATTGTTGATGGCCTTGAGTAGAAGGACAGAAAAAGGGATTGACAACTGACTTTCTAATTTGGTTATATTATGGAAGAATGATAAAGCAGTGTTAGAAATACAACTAAGATTGATTACGAGGATTTTTTGTACAGCAAAAGAGAAAAAAGAAAAAACATGTGTCATACAATTTTTTTCACTGTTTAAATACAAAAGTGTAACCACACAGGAAACACAATGCATTATTAAATGCAGAGTAAACTAGTTGTGACCCAAAAACAGTCAGCCAGAAAAGCAAGATCACTGAACAAGAACCAATGAAAGAGCCAAGTTGCTCTAATGTCTAATGAACTGAATGAAACTGACAGTAGGAAGAAGAGCCACAAAACCACAAGAAAGAAGAGGAGCAACCACAAAAAATGGAGTGAACTCCACTCATCTCCAACAATCCCACTCACATCACAGCTTCCACATAGCTTAGCAACAAGAGTACAGTGCCCAAATCTTTGTTCAAAATTATGCTCCCCTAGATCTCGCCTATCAACCTATCACTTGCTAGACTCCCCTTTATGGTCCTTCCACCTTCAGTAGCTTTCAACAGTATGCTAGAAAAAGTTCATGATGAGATTCCAATGCTTACCATGATGCTTGATTGCATCTTTCAAGTCATTTTTGGCATCCAGGGAGAGTTTATGAACTCATCACCACATGCCCCAAGCTTTGATCAGAGTCATGTATCTTTGTTTTTTCTACTTTTGGCAAACTTGAGCAAGCCTGAGAGCAAGGTCATAATTTTCTAAGGCCAGCCAACCCTCAACAATTACCAAATGGACAACTACCATAGCCATCCCTCTATACTAGAGGCATAATGTTTAATCATGTAGCTCAGCTATGACGATCTCGATGTTAATGACTTTTGAGCAGCCCAAACTATCAACATATTTTGCAATCAAGGGTTCTAATTATTCTATTTTATCATGCAAGATGCCGATTATGTGTGTTGCCAGTGGACAATATCAAGAAGATCTCTCACCAACCAATGCAAGACATTTTGTGAGATGGACCTCCTTACACCATCCTCTATAATACCAGCTATTCACCCCTCATCCCTCCCCCGGCCCCCAACAAAAAAATGCTCTTAGTACCATCCAATATATTGATCTCCAAATTGATAACTAACTGCATATTACATCCCATAGCATATATTCAATACTCTCAGCATAGTCATGCTTAGATGCTTAGCCGCTTGTTTATACTGCTAAGCCACCACAATTTTTATGATCACACAGCGCCTTCAGATACTAATTGTATCTTTTACTTTTTCTTCTTTTCTCTCAACCATATAATGCATTACAACTCGGACTTCGATGTAGCTTATTGGTCAAGTAGACAAGGAAGTAAGATTTAATGGTAAATGCATTTGAGACTCTCTGAGTTGGTCTGGGATTCATGATTCAAGTCACACTTTTGAGACATTGGAAAGTACGTGGGATTTCATTCATTAAAGTCTTCATTGGAAAGAAAAATTGTTTGGACTCATACGTCGCCCCCTCCCCCCCCGGGGCCTCTCTCTCAAATACACACACACACACATTTATTGCTTTAGGAGTTAAATCCGTAGTAACACTAGTACAGCATAGACAAACCTTACAGACGTCACTCCAAATCATAAAGGATGAAACAGCACATGGAAAAGCAGAAATCATGGAGATTATTTTGGACTTTTCGAAAATATCATCAAAGAAAAGGAAGAGAAGACTCAACAATTGCTTAAGTTCATTATCCCAGTTCATAGCGCAAACTCTTCCGAAATCGAATTTTAAAATTGGAACAGTAACTAGCGGATTTCTGTGAAGTTCGCGAAACAATGATGATGAATCACACACAGCCAAAAAGTAAACACAAATAAGAATGAAGCTGGTCACGGGGGTCAATTTAGAGAACCGATACCTGTAGGGATCTGCACATACTTTCGATCTCTAATTTATATTCGACTTTCTCCATTGGCGTGATAATTTCTACGACAGCGAGACAAGCCTCAAACTCTTTTTCAAAAATGGGTAACGCAACTGATCCACGCACTCCACAGCGTTCTGCGTCAGTAACTCGAAGGTATTCACTGCGCTTATAATATTGCACATTCGGACTCCACTCTGGAAGCTTCATTGAGAAGACTCGGCTAGGAAGTCCAGGGAAGAAGCCTGAATCTTGTTGTCCGGCTGCAAAAGTGTACTGCGTAGAAAGATTTCTATAGGAAATCAGCCCTTTGTTAACACTCTCCCTTATCAGAAAGGGTTGGCCGCTGGTCGTAAGTACTGCATTCTCGTCAACTACCTCCGGCATCCATACTTGCAGGAGAACATCACTGGAGTACAAATGAAAGAAGTTCCTCAGTGCGATGTTTATGCGATCCTCGAAGGAAAGAGCATGGAGTTGTGGATTTAAGCCAACACATGGGCTTACAGGCAGAGTATTTGAGCGATGACTACGGTATGAAAAATCCATGCCATCTTTATACATGTCTTCAGATGAATCACCGCAAAGATAAGTACCAGAAAAATCCTTGATATTACCGTCGCCAGCACGGGGCGGCTCCGTGCTAGAGAATTTTTTCTGGCGCATCCTACCCTCGGAAATATATGGGAACAGCTTGGCGGTATTCTCTGGGATTTCAGAGGGAAAAGACGAGTTGTATGACGTGCACGGAAACGCAGGCAATCGACCCGTATCATCAAGAAGCTTTGGGGCGGAGGGTTGGACGGCCTGTCCAAGTAATTGATTTTGAACAGAACTGCTGCAGGTCACCGATGCGCTCATTATACTGGAAACAGAATTTGATGAATCAATATAAGAAAGGGAATTAGGTGTCGTGTATCGAGGTCTTTGGTAAGCAAGGACATGGGATGTCGATGACCATGGTGCTCCAGAGAGGTTTTCCAGACATGAAGCATCGGAATGTAATCGGTTTGTTGATCCTGAATCTCCCCACCGTTCTTGGAAAAGCGACTCAACCGCCAATGGATCTAGGTCCACAAGCTCGGAAATCGGGCTATCATCTAGGCGTATACCAGCTGGATTCGCATGAGATTTAGTAGCAGACGGAGCTTGCTGTACTTCCTGAGGAAGCGAATCCATTAATCTCAGTGGTCGCCGAAAAAACTAAATAGGCCCCTCCAAGTAGGGCAAGAATATCGAAGGATTACTGTCCGGGACTAGTTGCTGCCATAGCCATAAGGATGCACGATCCGTATCCCTCTAACAAGGTTGAAGGCCTATGGGTACGAAGACAGGCTAATCGATTGCACGGGCATGCTCTGCATGGCGGCCCTCGACAAGGTCCTGGATGTAACCAAGAAGGGGAGATTATGCAACGCGACAAACGCAAGTGATGCAGTTAGCTGATCATGTTAGTTGTCCTCTGACTTGGACTGCTTATGAGCGGAGACAATGAGATGCGGAAGATCCAGGTATTCTGATGATTATGCAAAGAGGATCTCCTGGGAAACTTGTGAATCGCGACGTGTGCGTATTTGCAAGGACAACCAGAAGAGAAAAACAGATCCCCCAGAAGGTTGCAATATCCGCCAGGCGGAAGGAGCTGGAGGAAAAGACGGTCTTACCATGAGATGTCAAGCAAAATTAACAGAGATTATTCAAGCATGGCAAAGCAAGGTTTTGCATTCTGTAATGTGACAAGACTGATGCTCAAATAGAACTAATAACGATTGAAATCTTTTTAACTGTCACTGACTCTTGGACAAAGAGCAGCTGCACAAGCATTGACGTGGATCTTGTCACCGTCTTCCTCACGAGAAAAACAGCACACGCACATGCAGGCACGCACATCTGAACAAGAGAGATTCTCACCGTCTTCGACAATATTCCATACGTAATATGGTATCTCCAAACACTCAGGAGCTCTCTTTTCTATTTAAAAGTTTAAAACCAATGAGAGGCAGACATCGACTCGGAAAGGATCCACCATGAGAGAGTCATTTCCCCAGTGTTTTTTTTAATGGAGGTTTTTTTTTTAAGCTTTTTTTTTTAATAAGTGGAAGTTCAGTGCTTTTTTAAAATGGAGGTATTTTTTTAAAGCTTTTTTTTTTAATAAATGGAGGTTCGGTAAACACCTACTCTTTTGAGTTGTAATTTTGAAAAAACAATTGGACAAGTGAATGGGCGTTGGTATATGAATGGGCATAGTACCCGGGGGATCTTTGTGTTCTACAAAGCAAAGGTTAGACAAGATTACAACTGATCTCAATTGATCTAGAATAACCAAAGCCTTAACATGTTCAGTCTGAGGAGTGAACTTTGAACCTCTGCCTCAAAAGACCAAAGACTCAACCAATAGAACAACAGAATATGGACAACTGAAACCTACTCCCAACTTTAACTTTTAAATTACAACTCCACACAAATAACATAGTACCTGAGGCGCCCTTTATCCTCCATTTTTCTAGTGTTGCTCGATTGACCTTGCATGGAGTTATCAAACATTAAAAACCCTAGTCTGAATCAGGCGGAGTAGGGTGGTCGTTATAGTTTTGCTATAGATGTACCATGAGGTGGGGGATCTCGAAATGTACGGCCATCACCCTTTGTGAACAGAGAGCTTCATAGGTAATGAACTCATCGGCAGAGAGGGCTTATGCAAGTTGATTGCCACCCTCTCTGAACTCACCTTGAGGCTCATTTCACATAGGGGCTCCAGAACAAACAGGTGATTATCTACTCTTCCAAGTGAAACAGAAAGATTTGGTGGGTCCTCCAGATGATTATTCACACATATAGTGAAACACTAGCATAAAGAAACAACTGAAAATCTTACATGGTGGAAGAAAAATGACTTGGAACAGAGGAGGGGAGGCGAGGTATCAGAATATATGGCACAATTTTGATTGAGCGGTGCCCTCAAAAGTTTAGAGTGACTCTTGTAACCTTTTGCCCAAACAATCTTGTAAAATTTTAGAGGATCAATTGACTAATAGAGAAGCACTCCATCCAAACTATGATACTCCAGTGTGTGTAAAGAAAATCCCTCGTACTTAGAGAAGCAATCCTTTTGAGCTACTATTATCACAAAAAACCACACAATCCCTAGTCCTCCAGTCGTATCTAGATTGCAACTTGTTGTCTTTTTTTTCCTCTAGGGATGATGTTTTATTGAAGAACTTGCAAATGGATAACTTGTTGGAATGTTATAGATCGATTTGAGGAGCTTCATGTATTCATAGTGGGAAAAGCAATGGAGTATGCAGGCTAAGGAGGAGGAGATTGCTCTCTCATAACAAGTATTTATAGTGCTGAAAGCAATGGATTATAGAGGCTAAAGAGGAGACCGCTCTCTCATAGCAAGAGATGCTTCATGACCATGAAACAATTCATAAGAAACTAGGAGAAGCATTGCTTTCTCTTCATCTTAATGTGAACAGATGCTGTGCTCCTCGGCACAAATTTTCACTCATGTTCACAAAATAAAAGAGGTAGAAGGTTTATATCACCAAACGTAGAGGTGGAGTGCGTGCACATTGTCTTGATTAGATGGGCCTTCTGTCTCTTAATGCGGGGGCGAAGGTTCGATCTGCATTTATAACAAAACACCTTGTGATCCTAAGGCCAGTGTAACCATGTTGTATCCAGTTGAAACCAATTATCTTCAGGCAATCTTCTCTTGAGTCGACTTCGGGTAGTCTAACTCCTTCTTTGTGGAGTGTAGGGAGATTCCATGGGTTATACCTGTTCACTTGTACAATTGTAATTTCAAAATTAAAACTCGGAGGAGTAAGCTTCTACCAAACCTCCATTTAAAAAAGAAAAAGCTTAGAGGTGGAAAGCTTATATCATCGAGCATTGATGGTTATATAGGTTCATATCATTGAGCTTTCATAGCTATCAAGACTCACGTGTTCCATATTGACCTGTATCACCGAACCTTCATAGCTATGAAGGCTCGTGTGCACCATATCGACTCAGCCATGATGGATGGTTGGAGAAAGGTCTGTCATGCTACCACAAAGTCAATGAGAGAACAAAGTGCGAATGGAGGGATCGCTTTCGAACATGAAAAGCCTTTTAGTAGGTAGACATTTAACACGATAATGTGATGCTTTTTATTACAGAAAAGCACTAGCAGCAACATGCTTTTCTACCTGCTTTTAGGAGCAAAGGAGGCTGAAATTCATGTCGCCACGAAAGGGGCAAGGCATCAACTTACAAAAGACGTATGGGGAAATGCAAAAGCTCACATATTTTTTCTAAAGCATTGCATGCATAGATTTGCATGTTTATGGATTCCAGAGCTTTTGGAAAGAAGAGCTGGTGGCTCAATATGAACGTTTCTCCATGTCATAGTTCATTGAATGGCAAAAATCATATACACGTAACGTGATATTTCATATGCTTGCTACTTAGCATGAAAGAGAAGGAAGAGGATTAGGAGAAATTCATTTCATACACCAATCCTCAATAATGCTATCAGCTTTTCAACTAGAAAAATGTAGCTAATATAGAAGTATCTTGTCATAGTATGATTTTTTATTTTTTTTTCAGAAGAAAAGCTGAATAAAACTTTAAAGTTTATATGAGAATTCTAAAAACCAAGGATTTTGAATCAAAGGACTAAGGAAAATTTGGAAATTAAGGATGTGATTGATCGAGCCTCTTGAACTTCATGACCTCCTTAAATTAGTTTCGTTACGTGGAGAACTCTTGGGAGAGAGGTGTGAATTACCTCTTATCTCTATTTAGATGGGCTCACACATGAGTGCCATGTGGCACCTATGTGTGGAGTCATGAGAGGGCTCCTTTGAATGGTAAGTTGAGAGAGTAACTGGGGGATGGTACGTGGTTGGGAGGTTCATTTGATGCATGCATCTCCATATTCACTCCATTATTGTAGCCAGCATTCATTCTTCGTCTTGGAACTCAAGCCAGGAGGTTTGCAAAACAAGGAGAATCCCTGGGAGTTCGACACTATAGTTGAATCCTCGGGAGGTCGGCGCTATAGTTGAATTCTCAGGAGGTCGGCGCTACAGTGGTATTAGAGCAGGAGATGGTCACACGGCCATGTGCAAGGTGGACAACATCGCCCATGGAGCACCCTAAAGCCGTAAGACTGTTCACACCAAGCATGCGAGTGTACAAGGAGGCGAGCCCTCTTCTCCCTCCTCTCCTTCCCTTGGATGAAGAAGAGCTAGTGAAAGAGCCCATTATATACCCGATTTTGGCGCTCGAAGCTCACTATGTGGCATAAAGAAACTCCAGAAGAGAGGCGTTCATGAGTTTGTGTGAAGAAGTCGATGCACTCAAATTGGGAGGAGGTAAAGAAATCGTTTGAATTCAAATAGTGTCCTTGAATTTTTGGGGGAGAAGAACCATGCATATTGAGCATGATAGAGGGAAATGATGATGCACATATGTACTATGGGTTGTGGACTTTGAGTATGGGTTATTAGAGGAGGTGAAAGACCTTTCAAGCTTCCATTTCCGAGCTCCCAAATTAGCCTTATCATGAAGAATTGCTCTTTCACTTCCCATTCTTTCCATATCCACCTTCTTTGACTCATAGCTTTGTGCTTCATCATCCAATTTGAGAGATCTTTGTCCGCTACACTCCTAAGCTTCACTTAGCAACAAAGAATGATTGATTTGGAGAAGCTTTGCCCAACCAAAATCCCTCTAGAGCACTTCAGAAAAAACTAGGCTGCATCCACACCCGGGCCTAGATTTTGGTCATTTGGCATCGGAATCGACCGTTTTCCCTTGGAGTAGCCTCGTAGCTTTAAAGTGCAAGTGTTGCAGCACTTACTTTGGATTAGCGAGGACTGAGAAAAATAAATAGTGCTTTAGTTTTCCTTAGTTTTCTTATTTAGGACTATTGTTATATGTTTTTGGTGTCATTTTTGCTGGTATTCGATGCTCACAACCCTCTCGGGCCAATGCAACATTTCAAATTTTTGTTTGGGCCTGGTGAGGATTTAGATCAGTGCCTTAACGCTTCAAATATCTCTTTCATTTTGCTTTGGAAGCATTACTTTTTATCAGGGATGTGCTCTAGTACTACTTTTTCTCTCTTTCTTGCATACTAAGTATACTTCCATTCCTTTTACATACTCTAGCTAGTAAACAGTGGAGGTGAAATATGGATCCTAAGGGTAAGCAAGTTTTATACCATACTTCTTCACCTAGATACAAACAACTAGAGGACCTTGACCATAGGATGGAAGAGCTAGAGCTTGAGTGAGGATTTGAGCAAAAAGTAGAGGGAAAAGAGCCTTAAGAAGAAGAGTATTCTTATGTGGAACTATATGATGATTTTGTTACTCACAAATAATTTGTAGAGTTTAAAGAACAAACCCTTAGGCTTGAGAGAGATATTGGTAGCATGAATTCTCTCATTGAACAACTTAAGTCTTCGATGATCTCACTTGAGACACATGTTACCTCTTTCCTAGGTAGGAAGGAAAGAGAGATGCCTACTCTTCCTATGGAGATGGCTAGGAAGGATGTTCCTTTTCCTAACAAGCATAAAGGTGAGAGTTCTAGGGAAGCTACCCTCCTGAAAGATGTTAAGCCACCTACTTTTACAAGGGATGATTGTGAGAGAAATAAGGATGCGGTCTATAATTTTTTGCAAAAGTGGAATGACTTGCATCAACTAAAGGGCACCCCATGTGAGTATCGTGTGCTAGAGGTGAATCTCTCGCTTGGCCCACATGCTTATAAGTGGTGGATGAGTCTCAACGAGGCGAATTCTATTCCTACAAACTAGGCTCAGTTTAAAATTTCTTCCTGAGAATGAGGAAGAGAGGAACTCGGATGACTGGGATAGGAAAGACATTTGAGGAGCCGATCAAGTATGCTAAGATATATGAGGACCATGACTGTCCTCACTATACTCCTATGGAGACGAATCATCCCCTCAAACCTCTTAGCACGAATAAGTTCAAGAAAAAAGTTTCAATTGGAAAAAACAAAATCTTTATTAAGAAACAAAGAGCGCAAGGGCCTAGATTACCTACTGAGTGGAGGGCTTTGGTGTGCAGAACAAGAGGAGCAAGGAGGAGATGGAGGGAGAGAGAGAGAGAGAGAGAGAGAGAGAGAGAGAGAGGAGAGAAGAGACACGCACACATGGGAGCCTCAAACCCACATAAATGATCTCCCTTGAGGCAATGCACTATACATTATTATATATATGAATATGGGGATAAGGTCACATGACCCTTACATCCCCAACAATCTCCCACTTAAGGATCAATGTGAGCGTAAGTGGTAAATTATACAAAGAATGATTTAGGACAATACAATAATGTACATGAAGAGTCAGGATCGCAACCCATACAGATCAGCCTATACCAACTGCCTTGAACAAGGTGTATCCATGCACCTCAAACTGCTCTAGACTCATATCGATAAGAGTCGAGCTCACATCTGACTGATGCAAGAACTGATGAAGTTCTCGCAAAGCTCCCACTCGCTCTATGCATATGTCAATCATCCAACAATTGACAACTCCAAGTGCAAATGCTCCAATAGAAACTACAATTTCTGGTCTCGAGCATAACAACTCGTACATCAAACTCCTGAATGCTAACAAAATATGTGCTATCCTAGCTAACCTAAGCATGTCAACCATGCCTGTATCCAAGGAATCCAAAGCACCATCGTCAAGACCAACATGTCTTGACATATCTGTGTCAACATCTGGCATGAGCGAATCCAAGAATGACTGCATAACTGCTGACTACTCAGCATCCAAATCAGCAATCATATCAACCAAGGATGTGCCTAGCTGTGCATTCTGAGAGCTACTCTATCACACACTATATACCATGAGAGCAATCTTGCTCTACTACACCAAGTGTATGATCATGCTCCACATGAGCTAGCCACACAAGTTCAACACCAAGGTCAAAATGATGATCACACTCTAACTGAGTATCGTCACAGTGCTCTACATGAGCATCCACATCATGCTCTAAAGCATCCAACTGATCATCCAAAGTGTGCTCCACAAGAACATCCATATGATCCATATAAGCATCACGATCATCCAAAACATGATCTACATGTGCATACATCTGAGCATCTGTATCCTGTCACACATGTGCATCAAGAATTTCAATAGACCTATATATATGTAGACAAAATGAAACATGACGAGTCTCACATCACACATAAGGCTGAACTCCCACTGAGACAAAACTGTCTCTCGCATGAAGTAACTGCAGTGGATACCTATATCCAACCCTGGCATCTCTGACAAGCATAAGCTGTCCCAACTGCAACTGAAAATGATGCTCAACAAAAAATGCATAACATCTACTATCATGTAATTGGCTAACTGAAATGAAGCTCATAGGGAATGAAGGCACATAGCATACATGTCTGATTATAGCAACCAAGCCATATGTGTGCTCTCCAATGAACAAGAGGAATCATGAGACGAACCATAGGAGAAAGTGATATCACCATCACTGGCATAATCAATTGCCATACACTCTCCTGAAATCACTACCTGACCTACATCATGTGCATATCCTTGATGTCTCATCACATCCACATGAATCAATGTCGTCAAGTATGGCCCTCACGACCACAATGCCAACATCGAAGTTGTCGATGTGATCTACATCTCACATGAGTCAATGGACTCTCATACATATCATGTAATCTCTGTCATAATGCACTACTCATCTCCTTATACATAACAGACTCATATATAGAATCCATAAGCTGTAACCGAATAGTGGAGTTGGCCAATGCATCCATATCCATCCATACGTGGTCGGGCATGTCACAAGGCCTCTCTGCATTTCTATGCACATACATGTGTAACCTTGCACGAGCCAATGTATGCCACATCTGAGCTTTCCATTTCGTAAACTTAGTGCCATCAAACCGAGAAGATACCACGCTGGCAATCCAAGAGACTAGCAATGTAACAAGAGTCTAAAAATGATACTCTATCCTCAATAGGATCACACCTCCATATCCATATGCATAACTCACATCACAAATGTCTTATGGGAGAAGAAACCATGTGAACCAACCATCACATAACCATGCATCTAGCATGCACATAAAATCATGAGCTTATCTGCTCACCAAGTCTCCAAACTGACCAAGTAGATGTGAAAGAATCTTGGGAAAAATTCAGGAAGAGTATCCCCTATAAACTGAGCAATAAAAAAAGATAACCAATAGCAAAAGAACAATGAGTAACATTTCACCACCTATCACTGATCCAATAAAAGATAATGGTAAATATATACGCCAAAAGCTGATGGCAATACACACTAATAGAATGGCGATACACCTCCATTCAAGAATGAATTCTACGATATGGTCCAACCTATCACAAAAAACCTGTGACCAAGTCCAAGTAAATGGAGATCAGCAATGATCCAAAGCTATCACATAAGCTTCAAGATCCACTAGAGTTCTCTTCTAGCATAAAAACATCAAAATTTCGACAACATATCCTCTGTAAAATGGACGTTGAACCAAATAAACCATGTGGCGAATGACACTGGCTAATAGATATCAATCAATGACCACATGCTAAAATAATAGCAATCAAGGTGACAAATAGATCTGCAACCGAGGCTCCAATCTGGATCATGTACGTGCATAAAAACAAAGATACAGGTACAAACAAATATCCAAAATCAAGTCTCATAAAATTATGTGCAACCAACAAGTAAATCCATAACCAAGTGGCATAAGCAAGATATAAACCACAATGCCACTATACATCCATTGAAAATGCCATGATGACACTCATGATGACATAAACCTCAAAACGGAGTATATCACAATGTCATCTCACATGCTAGACACATGACAAGATTATGCTCTACTCTCATATGGAGGAGCTATGACAGTGATCATACATGGCGATCAAGCTCAAAATTAAGAGCTTGCACATCCAAAAAATCTCTCTCGAAGAAGTTCCAAACCAAAATGAAACTCCAAAAGCAACTAGGGTTCTTTTGGTGAAAATATGTTGCTCTGTGTTTTTCTATTTCAGAGGTGATAATCTCTAAGTCTAAACTTTTTCTCTTCAGCAAACTCTTTCTTGGCTATGTAATGGGATAAAGAACACTTCAATTAGAGGTGTGTAGCTTAAGATATGCACAAAACAAGCATCAGCTGTCAATTTCACCTTCATTGCTGCTCTGTATTTTGCAATTTCGGTGACCTTGCACTCAGAATCTGGATCTATGTCCATCTATGAAGTTGTACAAGCTATTCCAAGATATGCATAACAAGTTGAATCGTCTCATTCCAATTTATAAAACTCAACGTATAGCTAAAACACTGATATACTGTCCAAGTGATTGTAGATTCGTCTTCTACATCAGTCTCCGTTTTTCAAATTTTTGATAGCCTAAAGCTCTGAATCAGGTTCTACACCTTTTGTGAATCGATAGCCTCTACGTTAGCTATCCACAAAACTTTAAAACGCATCAATCCGAGCTTCTTAGCTCGAGTTACGGCCGAAATACTGAACAACTGCTAAGAGATGCAGAGCTGCACTTTCACCTCTTGTGACCTAAGCTTCCATTGATGCTTCTTACACACAAGCCTTCAACATGCTCTGATACCAATGAGTATAAGAGGATATGGGATACTATGGTATCCAATTTGGAAGTCAAGATACAGGATTATACAGACCATATGGACTCCCAAATCATTAATATGGAGAGGACATACATTATATTAGGAAGAGAGTGGCTATGGGGGTCGGGAGACACACTTAAATGTAGTTACCAAAACAACACCCTTGATTTTGAAAGAAATGGAAGTAAATTTTGTGTACAGGGAGAGAGAGAGAGATAGATAGATAGAGAGAGAGAGAGAGAAAGAGAGAGAGAGAGAGAGAGAGAGATGTACCTAGGGCACCTCTCATCTCATAGCCTTTTTCATTTTCAACATGCACAGGAGATCTTTTTGTTGTATAGTCAGGACTTTGAGCATTGTACAGACACTTCATCTAACGTATATTTTCATGCTAGAAATGTAAATATGGATAGGAATTTTTACTATGCTTTCTTGCAAGAGTATGTTGTTGAAGGTTTTAAAGATCTCATGTTTGAATTTAGAGATGTTGTTCCTACTGTTGTTCCTATTGACTTACCTAGAGGGCTACCACCTGAGAGAGGGGACATTGACCATGCTATTGAGGTAGTTACTAACACTAACCCTATTTGTAAGCCACCTTAGAGGTTTAGTGTTTCTCAACATGATCTCAACATGAGGAGGTGGAGATGCAATTATAGGATTACTTAGATAAGGGCATCATTAGACCTAGTAACTCACCTTGGTCATCACCAATGCTCCAAGGATGGCTCTATGAGACTATGCATAGATTATAAAGTGCTAAACAAGGTAACTATCAAAAATAGGTTTCCAATGCCTAGATTGGAAGACCTATTTAATTAGTTACATCAAGCTAGGTATTTTACCAAGCTTGACCTTAGACCAAGTGATCATTAGATTAGGATTAGGGCAAAGGATGTCCCTAAAACTGCATTTAGGACTAGATGTGGACACTATGCATTTTTGCTCATGCCTTTCAATCTCACCAATGCTCCTAACACTTTCATGAAGCTCATGAATAGTGTATTACGGACTTATCTAGGGAAGTTTGTAGTGACTTCCTAGATGATATGTTGATCTATAGTAGATCAGAATAGGAGCACTTGGAACACTTGAGAAAGGTATTCCAAGTGGTGAGGGCAAATTCACTCTTTGCTAAGGAGTCAAAGTGTGAATTTTTCAAAACAAAGGTTATATATCTTGGGCATATAGTCTCCAAAAATGGAATCCATATGGATCCTGAAAAGTAAGGGCTATCATAGAATGGCCACATCCTAGGAACTTGGAAGAGCTATACATCTTCTTAGGTATATCAGGATTCTATCAAAGATTCATTAAAAATTATGCCAAAATTGCTATCTTGATGACATAATAGCTTAAAGGGAACGGGAAAGCCTTTCCTTGGGGAGATGAACAAAAGCAAAGTATGGAGAAATTGAACGTAGCAATTGTTGCAGCTCCACTTTTACATATAGCAGATCCCAATAAACTATTTGTGGTTGAGACTGATCATGCAAGTGATTTTGCCATAGGAGCGGTTTTAGTTTAGGATGGTCAACCAGCAGCTTTTGAGAGTAAGAACTAGAACCCCACTTAGAAGAATTACTCCATCTATGAGAAGGAATTGTATGCAGTTGTCCATGCTTTGAAAAAGTGGCATCATTATCTATATGGTTCCAATGTCACAATAGTGTTTGATCAAGAGAGCATTAAGTGGCTCTCTAATCGAACAGACCTTAAAGGTCATAAGGCCCAATGGGTAGAGACCCTTTAGGAGTTTGATTATGAGCTTAGGTATAGGACGGGAAAGTTTAATTTAGTGGTTCATTCACTTATCCACATGCCTAGTCTCAACGGATTGAGTTTTACTTGAATCACTAATAAAAAGTTACTTGAGTCCATTAGAGGGCCTAGAGTATGTGCTTAAGTGCATTAAATGCCAGGTCAATAAAGTTGAAAGGTTGAGGATTGGGGGACTACTCCACCCATTGGACATTCCCAATGGGAGGTGGGAGAGTATCTCCATGGATTTCATAGTTGGATTACCTAAGACACAGAGAGGGCACGAGTCTGTCTAGGTAATTGTGGATAGGTTAATCAAACTAGCTAGGTTTATTCCTACACGTAGTATAGTGAAGACACTTGAGTTGGCTAGACCATTTGTAGAAAACCTATACCGGTTATATGATCTTCCTTTAGACAGTTTCTGATTAGGATAGGAAGTTTACTAGCCACTTTTGGAGAGCATACTTCAAAAGGTTGAACACAAAACTTAGCATGAGTACGACCGAGCATCCATAGTCGGATGGGAAAACACAAAGGGTTAACCAAATCCTAGAGGATATGCTTCGAGCATATGTGAATAAAAGGTAAAATAATTGGGAAATGTACTTACCTATAATAGAGTTTGCATATAATAGTGCCAAACACTCTTCCATTGGGCATAGTCCATTTACGCTTATGTATGGGTTTTAGCCAAGAGCTCCTTATGCAATAGGATTGTAGAATGAGAAAGTTCAATTTGCAAAGGACTTCTTGGAAGAGATGAATGATATGCTTATGCTCGTTAAGGACAATATTAGGAGAGCTCAAGATAGGGCTAGAGCCTATGCTGACCATCAAAGGAGAGTCGTCAACTTTGAGTCAGGAGAGCAAGTCTATCTTAGAGTTCCATCTAGGTTTGAAACCATGAAGAGGGGACCTTGTCCAAAACTATCTCCTATTGGTGCAAGAGAATCCAAGCCCACATACTTGGATGATTAGCACATTTCTCATAGAGCCTTATATGATCAATCCCTTGTAAAATCAATTACATTTACCTTTGTAAAAGAGTCCCACATCCACGAGGAAGTTAGGAAGCATCAAATGTTGTAATTGAGTGATGAGAGAATATATCCTATAGTTTAGGATTTACTTTTAGCTGGACTTTTGAATTTGAATTCAAAAGATTGGCTCCAAACTCAACTTTAAAAAGAGGATCAAATGACTTGCATGATATCTCAACTTGAGGAGATCATTTTGAGGGGGATACATTGTGATTTGAGAGCTCACTCCATATCTCAATCACCTTTCTCACATTGTGCAATAGATTATTGCCAATGAAATTGTATTTCTATATGATTTAATACATACAGTTTCATTACATCTTCACTTCACTTCTCTACCATGACCACTATAGTACAATGATATTCTTGTTCTCAATGTATGATTGATCATTTTTCATGATTTAAATCATCATAGATTCAATATACTATCTAGTTTATAGCTACAAAATCTCATAATCATTGGTTTTCTCAGTCTTGAGATATTATCATTTCTTTACTCTCTAGTCTGTACTCAGATGCATCCCAAAAATGTCGGGACACTCCTATGATTTGCTAAACATCATACTCTGTTGAAATCACTAATGATTGCTAGATATCTAAGTTAGTTACATTACCAAAAGGAATTAGGCTAATGGCTATCATGCTTAGAGCACTGTTCAATATACTGAACTGTTGGTGCAAATATCAAGCCTACACATTTGGCTAGAGTTTATGTAAAATTGAAGCTCCACAGGAACCATTGCTAGGAAGGTTTTATCTTTTACTATTTGTAAAAGTTAATTTGAATTGGAAGAATAATTGTAATCACCACTAAACTCGTGGAGTTTGTTAGTTGAAAAGTCACGACTCTACTTGAGAGAATATTTCCTAGATTGGAGGACCACTTTTAGTGAGAGCCAATGGAGAATTCAAATTCAAATTTCAAATGTATCAGCTATAAAAGATGACTAAAAAACTCGTGGCTAAGTGACTCCATTTTCGAGCTCTCCTTGACCACATTGTAAGAGAGTAAGGCTTACATCATAGCCTATACTGCTCATTATCATTAGGCTTTGATTATCATGCCTATGATCTTGTACAACATTGTGTTCTAATACAATAGATCAATACTTCTCATCTATGGTCTCTCTGTCATTGTTACTCAAAATAGACATTTTGTATTGCTCATATCTCAGTCATTTATTGACCATTTTCAATGTTCTATAGCTTGTTGCAATCAACTCTAAGTCCTCTACGTGCTCACAAATTTAAAAAACAATACATTAAGCAGATTAAGAGAAAATTGCATCGAAGTACCTATTGGTCAAACTCTATAGAGATCCTAAAAAATCGGGGGTAATGATTTGATTGCTAAATTGATTGCTCTGTGTATAGTACTTCATTTTAAGTGATTCCACTTGGAATAATTAGCTTATTAAGGTAATTTGATATCCCCAAAAGGTTATTTTCTAATTCCTACTGTAGTGGAGACACTGAGCATAACAAGTAGCAGGTGTATGAACAAAAATAGAAGGTTTTCATTAATCCTTCAACTTGGAAGTAGTCTGTTTTGATTCAACCATTTCTCACATCATTTCTAAAGTACATAGGCACTTGTTTAGTGTCATTGGAAAGCTAAGAGGTCCTACAACTCAACTCTAAAGCAAGAAGGGGCTGGTACAAAGCAAGATTTGGCAATACCTACTCATTTCTTGAAGTGTCCATCCATCTTTCCCAACAATCGTATAAAAGGAAACCTAAGGTAAAATGGGAGATGGTTTTCCTTCTTTCATAGATAAATTTCATAGGAACAATTATCGAGCATGGTCCTTGAGGATGAAG
>CM035433.1:97058092-97163092 GCA_020310875.1 Ceratopteris richardii | reverse complement strand
ATATATATATATATATATATATATATATATATATATATATATATATATATATATAAGGTAGGATAATTATATAGATAATAAAATATGATAAGAACTAGTATTTTAAATGAATAAATGAAATATATATGATTAAATATATAAAAATAGGTTTAAATTTAATCATTTTAAATAGAGTGAATATATATACAATACACAAACACACATACTTATACACATATCTATATGCACATATATATACATATACACATATATATACAGATGCATACATATATATACATGTTTTAGGTCTAGGTCATTTGGATTAGGGTTTTAGGGTTTTAACACCTACATAACATATATACACACATACACATACACATATAATACATATATACATCTATATACACGTGTATAGAAATATACATAATTTAGGACTAGATCTTTAAAATTAGGGTTTTAGGGTTTAGGCATACATATAACTCAATTAAGAGGAAAAAAATCTGAATAAATAAATATATATATATATAAAATAGGATCAATCAAGAAAAAATCCAAATATATAGATAAAATAGGATAGCTATATAGATTAGGGTTTTAAAATTAGGGTTTTAAGTTCTTTTAGGTATTTAAGTATTTAGGTTTAGTATTTCAGATTTAAGTCTTTAAGAGTTAGATTTTTAGGTTTAATAAAAAAACAAATGTTCTAAAATGTTCATATTGTAGCAGATGGCTTCTTTGGATCCTGAAGAGAGAATGGCATGTCCTTGCACACAGTGCAAGTATCAAATTTATCGAAAACGATGGATTTGTAGTGCACATGTTAGAGAGTATGGATCCTTTGATAGGAGTCGACTGGAAAACCTATGTTATCATTCGCATGGTCCTCCAGGTGAGCAGATGGACCCAAACGACATTGCACCGGTAACCTCTCGTGGACAAAAGAGAGCAAAAAAGGACTTAGACATACAAGCAAGCACTAATAATATTACACAGAATGAACATATGGAAGAGATGCTTGAAGCATTTTATGACCAGGACGAAGATCATGATGGTGAAGAAGGTGTCGAGATGGACAAAACATAAATTCCACGATCAGAAGTTGATGAAGAATATGAAAACATGTGAAGATTAGCTCGTTTACCACTTTACAATGGAGCAAAGATATATGTACTATGTGCTTCACTCGCGATGCTCAATCTGCAATCCATTTATGGATGGTCAGATAGTAGTGTCACTAAATTGTTTAGGTAAGTGGAGAACAAATTGGCTTTCATTGTTGTATCACAATAACTTCATTTACTAATATCATTTTAATTGCTTATTGCAGGCTTCTTAAAGATCAATTTTTTCCAGAGGGCAATGACATGCCTCCAACACGTGGAGACGCGAAAAAACTTTTACAGTCCATTGGAATGGATTATACTAAAATTCATGCTTGTCCGAATGCCTCATTCCTAGCTTGGTACAATGTAGTAAGTGTATCCCAAGCATCCTTAGCCATTTTGCAAGAGCGAATATGAGGAATAATGGCACGTTTGATAGATAAAGCTATCAATGCATGTGCCTGGGCATCTCTGCCATCCCAACGAATCTGTTATGCAGTAGGTGCAGCAAAAACCACAGCACGAACAGGAATATGCAGAATATCAGCATCTTCGACACCTGCTCCATCAGCTTTAGTACCTGCAGTTGTAACAATTACAGGTGTGATAGGACGTTTTTCGACACCCTGTACAATGTTCCACAGTCCTTTTGTAACCAACACATGTCGCATCATATAATCCCATAACGGGTAGTTGGTACCATCCAACTTATCCTCAATAGCCAACATACAGAATACATCACTGCTTTTAGCCATGGCCGGTGACTAAAATACCTTGATGCAGAAAATTGACTGTATCTCAAAAAGTTGAACAGAACTGCCAAGACGAATTCCACTAGACTTGTAGTAGACTTTGAGACGCTTATACTGGCGAACAAAAACTGGTATATACCTTTGGAACAAAAAGACGAAATAGCTTGCATAAGCACTATGATAGTGCGTTTGGAGGCCAAAACGAGCTCAGATTGTGATTTCGGCACCACAAAGCAAAGCAGTTTTGATCTCGGAAACATGCTGAGTATGCTCACCAAAATTCGTGCAATTATGAGACTGCAAACGGAGGAGTGTCGACGGCGCCCTAGATGAAGCGGCGACCTGCTCTGATACCAATTGTTGGAGTTAGACGTCTGCGGAAGCACGCGAACAGCACAAGGAAGAAGAAGAAGCTTGGAGCACAACACACAATACTGAATGTATTACTAGAGAATGTACAAAGATATACAAGCAGGGGGAAAAAAACCTCCTAAAGAGGGGAAAAAGTGCCCCGACGGTCCTAGTGTGTTCAAACACATCACTACCTAAATATATCAACATGCATTACTATCATTTATTTGAGTTTTAAGCTCTTTTATCTTTATAATGTAGTACTACAAATTTTCCTTAATTCTCTTTCACAATTTTCCATAGTTTGAGAGTGAGAGTACATTGAATGGAAAGAAGTCTTTATGTGCATGCAGACAATGTAGTCAAGTAGCCCTTTTTGGAGGCATTGTTGCTCTAAGTATAGGCATCCAATTTGAGTGAGATAGCTTGCATTCAATTCAACATTGGATCTATTTGAAGTGACTTTAATTTCTTGGTTCATATATAGTTTATGTAAGAGAAATGAAAGTATACTATAGAGATCTAAGTGAGTGTGTTTATGAAATCCATTCAAGCTTCATGTTGCATAGGACTTGAAGTATTTTCTACATCAAAGCTATAATAACAATTCAAAATTTGGAGGAAAACTAAAGAGATCAAGAGAAGCTATTGAAGTTGGAGTGAAGAAAGAGCTGTTGGTTCAAGTTCAACTAATTAAATCATCAAAGAGGAACCATTCTAAAGAAGAATCAAGGTAACAAAATATCTATTTGGAGCTATTGGATATGGTAGAGTGTTACTTCTCTATCACCTATATTACATTGGAGATAATCTAGGAGAGCATTAATACAAAGGAAGAACGTGATGGTTGAGCTCAATTGTCAGATAGAAAAGTTGGATAAAAATAATTACCAACCTTGGAATTTTCGAATGTATAACTCCTTAGTGGCCAAAGAATTGCACGAACTCCTTAGTGGCTCGTATATTAGACCTAGATTAGAAGAAAACCCTACCAATGACTAATTCAGAGCATTTCAAAGAATAAAACGAGAGAGACAAGAAGGTTATCTTCATATTATCAAGACATATAAAATACACCATGATATGGCATATCCAAGTTGGATAATTCTATGAAGATATGGGAAAGCCTACAAATGCTTTATTCTAATTCAATCAAAGGCAAGAAGATCAAATTGAATTATGAACTTAATAGCCTAAGAAAAACACAAGGTACCAACATAAGGTATTTTGTTTTGAAGGCCAAGAGAACTTAGTGGTGCTCTAAGCTCCTAGGTTTTCACATTGATATTGTTTACCTAGTTGCTTATGTCATCACTAGATTGAATGATGATGAGAAATAGAAGGCATTAACCCTTTCTATTTATTTCAAACACAAAATACCTAATTTTGAGAAGCTTTTACCCTCTGGATGGTCATAAAGGAGATTAATATTTGAGGTTCTAGATCAAAGGTTAGTGAGACCAAAGAATTCTATGTAGATAAAGGAAGCAGAAAAGAAAGAGGAAAAGGAAGAGGTAGAGTAATAAAAGGAAGAGGGCAAGGATATTATTGAAATTATAATCAAGGAGGAAAATCCTCATATCAAAGAGGAAGAGGAATGTATACAAGAAGAGGACAAAGTTACATTCAATCAAGGGAAGATCAAGACTCAAGTAGATGCTACATATGTGGAGGTTGTTGACACTTCTCTACCAAGGATCTTTGAATCAAATGATATGGATGTTCCACATATGATAATAAACCACTTCAAGACACACTATATGTCTACAACAACCTCTGCCTCTATGCAAAGATATATGTTAACAAAATCGATAATTTCTCACAATTCACTTAGTAGAAATAAGAGACTTTGGTACACTACATTAGAGACTAAATCAAGTTTTAACTCAACACAAATGAGTCCAATGAGAGATAAAATCGTGCTCTATAATGTGGTACAAATATAATTGTAAAAATCTAACTACACCTCTAGATAAGTAGGAAAAAAAATATTTGGGACTACTAGGTTGAGTCTATTCCTTCAGTAAACTAAGAGGAAATTTTTGAAACCCAATAATAAAAATTGAAATGGTGCTTATATAGAAGTTTTTATTTTTTATGATATAGAAGTTTATTCCTTCACTTTGATTGATGTTTGTGGAGCTACTAACTTGAATCCATAACTTTTGATTCTCCTATTTGATTGGTCCACTTGGAAGACGCAAAGATGAGCCCTTTTTTAGCTTGATTCTTGACTTTCAACACTCGCTCTCAAGTCTCAATGCCTAGATGCTTCATTCCTATCCATGCCTTGAAGTATTGTAGATTTACTCCATCTAATGCTTTGACAAACATATTTGCATATTGTTCGTTTGTATTGATATGCTCCTTTACATCATTTGACATGATGTTCTCTCTAATAAAGTGATAATTCAGTTCTATATGCTTGCATCTTGCATGGAACAAAGGGTTTTGATCCAAGCATGTGCTACTTATGTTTTCACAAAAGATAGGTTCTTGCTTAAGGTGCACATCAAAATCAATAAAAAAATTTCTTGAGCCACATGAACTCACGTAAAACCTCTAGTAAGACTCTTACTCAACTTCAGTTGAGGAGAGATCCACTGTTGGTTATCTCTTTGACATCCATGAGATGGTCTTTTGCCTAGCGTAATGACATATCTGCTAGTGCTCATTTATTATCCTCATAATCTTCCCAATCAGCATCACAACAATCTTGTACATGTAATCCATCATCAAATTGATAATAGAACCCTTCATTAACTAATCCTTTGATTTTAAGTACCCTTTTGGTTGCAACAAGATGAACAATTCTATGTGTCTACAAAAATTGAGATGACACCCCAACTACATGTGCAATATCTAGTCTTCTCATAGAAGCATACAAGAGAAAACTGATAATTGACCTATACATGGTCACATCCTATACTTCTTCACTCTCATGAGCACTTAATTTAACGGTAACCTCTTATGGATTTCAAATGGTATTGCAATCACATAAGAAAAACTTCTTCAAAAGATATATAATGTATTCCCTTTGCATCAGATATTTACCTTCTTGTTAGTATAGTACTTCAATCCAAGGAAGTACTTTACAATCCCTAAAGCAAAGATATTAGAATCACATCCAAAATTCTTCTTTATGTCCTTGATGTTGAATTCATCACCCTATGTAATGATCGAATCATCAACACAATACAAATGAATGTATTTTTCTACCTTCCTTCTTCACAAAGAGTAATGGGCCTGTATTACTCTAATTGTATCCACATTTTACCAAGTAGTCCAAGATTCTTTGGTTCCAAGACCTTGAATATTGTTTGAGTCCATAAAGCTCTCCAGGAACCATTCTTTAAATCCAATTGATACATATTCCAACCTTTTGAAGTTGAAATCACAATCAAAATCCTTATGGTATCCATATTAGCTACTAGATTGAATGTCCCCTCAAAGTCTATGTCATATTCTTGACAAAGTCCTTCAGCAAAAAATCTAGCTTTATAACTAGAGGTGCTCCCATCTACGCGTCTCTTTACTTTGTAAATGCATTTGTTGCCTATGGAGTTTATGTAGTTTTCTCTTCGCACTAATGACCAAGTATTATTTTCTTCAATTTCTTGATTTCCTCCTCCATGGATTCATTCCATCCAATGTGCATATTTTCTTCTTCAAAATAGTTAGGTTCTTTGCAAGTTATAACTCAACTCATATAGGCATAATGTCTTGCAATGAATGAATCATAAGTTGACATTTGAACAAGGTATTTCACCCTATATTGATGACGATATCTCACCATTAGGTGGTAAGAATATCCTATTCCTTGTTTTGGATGCTTCAACTCCTAGATTTCGAATTTCTCCACTTCTTCATTACTTGTAGATTCCATGTATACCCATATATGTTCATTATTTGCCTTTTCTTAATCTTTTACTACTACCATCACTTGAATGAGATTTGTGTTGGTGCAATTCAAGCCTTCACAATTTGGCTTGGATTACTTCTAGAAGACACCACTTGAAGGAAGGACCATAGGAACTTATGCTTATAAGTTCTTACAATTTTACTCCTTGTAAAAGTCTAAAAGACTTGGCATTTCTTATGTACACACCTACTTGATTAGAGTCGTGAAAAAAGTTGTTGATTGATTGAGAGAATATCTCATTAATTTTTAGGTTAAAGATTCTAGGAGTTTGAATTTGAATTCAAACTTGAAGTTTCAACTCAACTCTATAAAAAATGCAAGTCAAAAGTCGCGGGTAGCTTAGCTCATTCTAGCTCACTTCCCGAGACATCTATCATTTGTATCTGAGTGTGTATGAGTGCTATATTGAAGCCCATATCTCATTACCTCATCTAGCTATGGTTATCATGCTAATGAGATTGTACAATTATGTCAATTAATAGATATATTCACATTCATCTACTCTGTGTTCTCTAAGTGTACCACTTCAAGTCTACCAACTTCAAAGAGGCATATCTCAGTGCCTACTTAACCAAATCAAGCGATTCAAAGCTTGGTGGATCCAGCTCAAAGCATACTACAAGCATACAAAGTTTGAAGCAACTTGGTTCAGCCAATCTCGAGAAATTGTCGTCGAAGTGCTCACTGGTATTTGTCTGCATACTTCCTAAAAAGTCGGGGATGTCCATAAATTTTCTAAAGTGATTTCTCCTAGTATAGTTTATCATTTTGAATGATTCTACTTGCAAATGGTAGCTTACTAAGCTAGTAGAATACCTCTAGAAGGAATTTTGCCGAAAGACTGAGCAGGTATCAACACCAAAATAGAAAGTTTTCTAGCTTTCTGATTCACAAACTCACCTGTTTTGATCAAGTCATTACTCAAACCTTTTCCAAAGTACATATAACATTTCTTGGTGTCATTTGAAAGCTAAGGGTGTCTACTAATCATATCTGGAGTCACTGAGGGCTGGTGCAAAGCAAGATTAGCAACACCTACTTAATCTTCTGGAGGATCCATCCATCTTTCCCAACAGTGGTATCAAAGCAAACAAGGTAACATGGGAGATGGTTTTCCTTCATTCATTGATAAATTGGATAGGAACAATTATCAAGCTTGGTCTCTGAGGATGAAGACCTATCTACAAGGAAGAAGTCTATTTGGATTCATCTCAGGAGATGAGGAATTTCCCTCATTCAAAGCAAGGGGTCTACCCACCAAGGAAGAACAAGAAAGGCTTAATACATGGTGTGCAAAAGATGCATTGGCAAGGTCTTATCTTCTTAACTCTATATCTGATTTCCTTTTACCTCACATCAAGAATTGTAAGACTTCCCAAGAAACTTGGGAAACCTTGTCATCATATTTTTCATCTAATACAAGGGCTAGGAAGAATCAATTGTGGATTGAATTCACAACCCTTAGGAAGCAACCAAAGCAATCAGTCTCAGAACCAAGATCAAGGATGTGGAAGACCAATTAGCAAGCATAGGAGAGGAGATTGAAGAGGAACAGATAGTAAGGCAAGTAACCAATGGACTAAAGGCAGATGATAAGTGGGAAAGCTTTACCACTGCAATGGATCTCTACATGGATATGCATACCCCAGATCTCACAACTCTGATGGGCCAACTATTCACACATGAAGCAAAGTTCACAAAGGTTGGAGATACATCTAAAGGTAACACTCCTTCTGCCCTATATACTGATAAAAAGGTTAAAGACAAAGGTAAAAGTAAAAAGCAAGAAGATGAAGGTTCTACCTCCCAAGCCAACTATGTAGGGAGAGGTAGATCTTCAAGAAGCAGGGGCAGAGGAGGTAAGCAAGGTAGGGGGAGACCCTACAATTCATCACCATGCAATATTTGTGGATTGTCTAACCACACCATAGATGAGTGCTACAGAAACTACAAAAATCAGAGAGGAAGAGGCTATCAAAGAGGTGGATACTCTCAAGGCAGAGGAAGGTTCAACCAACACCAAGGCTACAATGGCTACAACAATAACTACAACAACAATTACAACAACAACCATAATGGTAACTACCAAGGAGGATTCAGAAATAGGAAAGACTACAACAACTACATAGAGGAGCAAGATGACTCCCTATTGATCATGAATATGACTTCCAAGATAGGTATCAATGATGATCATCTGTTTTATATTGATTCAGGGTGTTCTAATCATGTAGCTGGCAATATGGCACTACTCTCTGATCTTGAGGAACCCAAGGGCAAACATCAAGTACAGACAGGTGATGATACTAAGCATTCTGTAGTAAAGATTGGAAATGTAAAAACTTGTGATGGTAACCAGAACCTATTGAGCAGGGTACTTTATGTACCAACCATTACCAAAAACTTAATGAGTGTTGGTCAGATTGTGGAGAAAGGTTTGCAGGTCAGGTTTAATCAACATGGAGCATATGTAGAGGACCCAAGACATGGATTCAAAAGGATAGCCAAGGGAGAAAAATCAGGTAGATTATTTACTTTTGAGCTAGAAGACACCAAAAACATTGCTTTATACAATTACAAGGATCAAACACTTTCAGAATTAGAAATATGGCACAAGAGATTAGGTCACATAGGTGAAAGGACCTTAAAGAGAATGTGCAGGGACCAATGTGTGCTTGGGATACCTAATGTATCCAAGCAACACATGATTTACAAATGTGGTGCTTGTCAGTTTGGTAAGTCTCACAGATTGCCCTACTCAAGGAAAGGTTTTATGCATGAAGACTACTTAGACTTGGTACACACAGATGTTTGGGGACCTAGCAAGGATCCCTCCATTTCAGGATCAAGGTACTATGTATCTTTCATTGATGATTATAGCAGATGGACTATGTTATACTTTATGAAGCACAAGGATGAAGTGTTTAATTGTTTCAAAAGATATCTTGCACTAGTTGAAAATCAAACAGGAAGGAACTTGAAGAAGCTAAGGTCAGATGGAGGAGGTGAATACTTCTCCAATGAGTTTGAGGACTTCTTCCAGGAAAGAGGCATCAAAAGGGAAATAACCACAAGGTACTCACCTGAACAAAATGGGGTAGCTGAGAGAAGGAATAGACTTATTGTTGAGACAGCTAGGTCCATGCTTAATGAAAAGAAGTTGCCAAATTATCTTTGGGCAGAGAGTGTATCTACTGCCACCTATCTCATAAACAGGTTGCCATCAAAGTCACTTGATGGAATGACACCTTATGAAGCTTGGCATGGTAAGAGACCATCATTGGACCATTGCAAAATTTTTGGTTGTATAGCATATGTGCATATTCCCTCACAGGTAAGGGGAAAGCTAGAACCTAAAGCAGAAAAATGTTCATTGGTTATGACTTGAATCAAAAAGGGTATACATTCTACAACCCAACCAATAAAGGGTTCAAGGTAAGCAGAGATGTCATCTTTGATGAGAATGACTCATGGTATGAGAATAATTGCAGGAAGGTTAGTCTACCCTATGATTTGGAAGAGGAGTTTCCAAAACTCTCAAAGGAGGAACCAATCCAGAAGGAAGACTCAAGTTCAGAAGATGATGACACAATCAATATTGAAGAATTCAAGGCATGGAAGTCCAAAGGAAAGATGAAGATGAAGCAGCTAGAGGATATTCTAGAATCCTCAACTCAGTCAACTAGAAGATCTCAGAGAGAAAGAAAAAGACCTATCAGATATGGGTATGATACATCTCTTGTTACTAAACATTCAATTTATCTTGCAAAGGACTTGTTAAGTGAAGAACCAGGTTCATATGAAGAGGCAATCACCAAACCAGAATGGAAAGGAGCTATGGATGAAGAAATAGAAGCTCTCAAGGAGAGTGACACATGGGACTTGGTACCCAAGAAGGACTCTATGAAGGTGATAGGATCCAGATGGATCTACAAACTAAAGAGGAACTCTGATGGTACAATCAAGAGGTACAAAGCTAGGTTGGTAGCCAAGGGTTTTGCACAAACCCAAGGCATTGATTATGAGGAGACATTTTCTCCTCTGGCTAAGATGCCAACAATCAGATTATTGGTGAGTGTAGCTGCATCCAAAAATTGGAACATGTACCTATTAGATGTCAAGAATGCTTTCTTGAATGGATGGATATCTGAAGAAGTCTACATGTCACAACCACCTGGCTATGAAGATCCCAAGAAGGTGAATTATGTTTGTAAATTGAAGAAGGCTCTATATGGATTGAAGCAGGCACCTAGAGCATCGAACTATAGGCTGACATGGTACTCGGCTACTTGGGTTGTTTTATCCCAAGGGGGGATCACTACCGCCAGATTTGCATGCTTTTTCTGACTCAGATTGGGCTGGTTGCTATGACACTTGTGTGTCCACCAGTGGTTTTTGCTTCATGCTTGGTAGCTCATGTATATCTTGGTTGAGCAAGAAGCAGCCTACTGTGGCCACTTCTAGTTGTGAGGCTGAGTATAGGGAAGCTTTCACAGCGACTGTTAAGTGTGTGTGGCTCAGACGCCTTATGGCTGATTTGGGTGTTGGCCAGTCTTCTGCCACCACCATCTTCACTGACAGTCAGAGCGCATTGGCAGTTGCGAGGAACCCTGTGTTCCATGCTCGCACTAAGCACATTGAGGTGCATTATCACTATGTCAGGGAGAGGTTCTCTGGTGGGGAGATCAGCTTGGCATATGTGCCCACGCAGGAGAACATTGCAGACCTTTTCACGAAGGCTCTGCCTAGGGAGAAGTTTGAAGCTTTTCGCAAAGCTTTGGGCTTACTTCCTTTTGTGGAGTGATTTCCACATAGCTTGGCACTTCCTTATACATGAGTGCCAGCTCCTTGTTCACCGCATCACTCCCAGGGGGGATTTGTTGATATATTTAGGTAGTGATGTGTGTGAACACTCTAGGACCGTCGGGGCACTTTTTTCCCTCTTTAGGAGGTTTTTTTCCCCCGGCTTGTATATACGCCTATTGCCCTAATGGGCTACTTATCTTTGTACATTCTCTAGTAATACATTCAGTATTGTGTGTTTGTGCTCCAAACTTCTTCTTCTTCCTTGTGCTGTTCGCGTGCTTCCGCAGACGTCTATCTCCAACACTTGTTCTATTCTTGTTTTTAGGTCATTCTTGTACATTCCTTTTATGTAATAGAAGAAGAAGAAGAAGAAGAAGAAGAAGAAGATCGTTCTTCCTTCCTCAATCTATGTCTGTGCTCTTTGATTGTGAGAGAGTGTGTGTGTGAGCTCTCTTCCTTATCTCCTTCCTCATGACATGGTATCAGAGCCACTGTGGCTGTGGAGAGCTCGTGGAGAAGGCTGATGGTGAAGATTACGTGAGAGGGCATGGAGAAAGCACAATTCACAAAAGACCTCTATTTCGAGCCCAAAAAGTGGGGCCCACAAAAAGACTAGGTCAATTTGCAAAATTATAAGTTGCATCCTATCGAAGAACATCATATATTCTAGATCCACAATTTCAAGCGATTCTATGTACTATTGATACATGAAAACTATGTTTTTCTAAGATCGAACTATCACGTCATAGTGCGGCAGTGTTCAAGTAGAAGTGCTTCTTGTAGTGTTTTGCAATGTTATTAATTGCTGCAGAAATGGCAAAGGTAGATGGAATGAGTCAAATTATGAGTGATAAGTTGAACAAGAACATCTTCCATGCTTGGATATTCAGAATGATAAATTTCCTGATGGGAAAAGGCTCTTGGAAGTACGTCGAAGGAGAGAATGAAAATGCTCGGTAGTTACCAGAAAGGAATCGGACTACAGACCAGTTAAGATCATATGAGGAATGGAATCAAGGAGCATGAAAGGTAATGTATTGGCTATATGTTAGCATACAAGATAGCATGATTGGACACATACAGGATGCCAAGACTCCAATAGAGGCTTGGAATAGTTTGGTCACTTTGTATGAGACCAATACAAAGGCACGGAAATTGCAACTCAAGAAGAAGCTGCATACTTTGGAGAAAAATAACATGTCGGTAAGGGACTACACCCTGAAAATCAAAGGCATATGTGAGTCGTTTGCATCTATTGGTGTGAATGTAGATGATGATGATAAGGTGGAAGTGTGCCTTCATGGTCTAGGAGTTTCATATAAGCAGTTTAGAACTTCTATATAGACCAGGGAAAATATTCCAAATTTTGCTGATCTGGTGTCCATGTTCATTATTGAAGAAAAGAATCTTGGTGAGGACTCAAAATCCCAAGGAAAACTTAGTTCTGAGTAGGTATTCTACTCTGGAAGAGGAAGAGGCAAAGGTAGAGGCTTCAGAAGTGGAAGAGGAAATAGTAACCAAGACCAAAGTCAACATCAGAACCATGCAGAAGGTAGAGGACGATTTCGAGGCAAGGGGAGCCAAAGAGGCCACAAAAATTCAAAAGAAATGATTCAAGTAATGATAGTGAAGGATGTTGGAATTGTGGTAAACCTGGACACTTTGAATGTGATTGCAGGTTAAAGAATCAAAGTAACAGAAGGCAGCAAAACAACTATGCATCCACAAGTGTAGATGATCCTAAGAATTTGTTCATGGTCCAACATCACATGATGAATACAATGTCTTCTAATGTTTCGAAATCGAATGGTAATGTCTGGCATGTTGATTCAGGTGCTTCAAATCACATGACCAATCATGCAGAATGGTTTAGTAGTTTGTAGAAATTGCCAGTTCTTGGATATGTTGAAATAGGTTATGAAACATCACACCCTATCAAGCATACAGGAAACATAGCATTGTCTATGGAGGACGGAAAGATAAAACATCTTGCTGATGTGCTGCATGTTCCAAATATTAACAAAGAATCTGGTTTTTGTTGGACAAATGGTTGACCAAGGATTACAAGTTAGGTTCAATGCTCATGGGTTATATGTAGAAGAGTACACATAGGGTGGACAATTGATTACCGAAAGAAACAAAGCGGGTAGAATGTTCACCTTAAATGTGAAAATTCCTAAAATGAATGTAGTCGTGTTTGCAAAAGGTGCAGGAGTTATTGCAAATATAGAGATGTGGCACAAACAGATTGGACATGAAAACTTGCAAAGGCTGAAATTGATGTAGTCAAAGGAGATTGTCCATGGACTACAAAATTTCAAGGTTGCAGAGATGCAAAAGGTATGTGCAACATGTCAATTTGGTATACAATCAAGATCATTGTTTCCATGATAATCATGTTAGTGATAATGTGCTAGAAATAGTACATACAGATGTTTGGGGTCCTGCAAAGACCACATCTATGGGCGGTTGTAGGTTTTATGTTACTTTTATTGATGACTTTACAAAAAAGTGTGGGTATATTTCATGAAAGAGAAGAGTGAGGTATTCACTCACTTCCAAAATTTTAAAGCTATGGTGGAAAAGTAGATAGGGAAGTATATTCGGACATTAAGATCTGATTGAGGAGGTGAATACATGTCAAATGATTTCAGCAACTTTCTAAATAGTCATGGAATTTGACGTCAGTTTTCATGTAGGTACACACCACAACAGAATGGCATTGCTAAATGCAAAAATAGACATATTGCAAAAATAGCAAGAGCCTTGATGGCTGAGAAGAATATGCCTCATTGTTATTGGGTAGAAGCTATGCATACGGCTGTATACATCATGAACAGAACTCCAACTGTTGTTGTACATCAAGTTATACGTGAAGAGAAGTTCACAAGTAAAAAGCCAAACTTATCACATATGAGATTTTTTTGTTGTACTCCATATGTACATGTCCGAGATGAGTTAAGGACAAAGCTTGATCCAAAAGCAGAAAAAATGTGTCTTCATTGGATACTCTCTTGAGCAAAAGGGATATAAATGTTATAACCCACTTAGAGGGCGTGTGAAGTTGAGCAGAGATGTTGTGTTTGATGAAATGTCAAGCTTCAATGTAGATGCCAAAGATGGACTTAATCTTGAATCAAATGACAAAGAAAATGCTCACAAATCAAGTGCAAAATCTCAAGTTTTGAGTGGACTAGATGCATCACTAAGAAATATTTCTAACTGAAATCCATGGAGTGGAAGATTGCATTGAAATTTCAGTCCAACAAATTCATCGACTACATTGAAGAAAGGTAAAGAAAAGCTTTCTGTTGGTAGTAAAACATCTACAGGTTTTGAAGACATTGATGGAGATTCAGGTGGTTCAGAGAAGAGCCTTGATCAGGAGCTTGGATTTCCCTCTATGAAAACTCTAGGAGTAAGAAATGCACATGTAGATGATACAAGGAGAAATGACCTAGGACCAAGAAGATCTAGGAGGATGTGGAATTCAGTGCAACGATTGACATATGACAATTATATGGCTCGCCATTGTGCCTACATGACCAAGCTAATACAAGATGCTGAATCTTCTTGTTTTGAAGATGAATTGGAAATGCAGATTGGGAAAAAGCTATGGATGAGTGGATGGTTTCACTTTATGGAAAGGATACATGAAGCTGGTCCCATTGCCACAAGGAAAGAAACCCATAGGTTGCAAGTGGGTTTACAAGGTAAAGCACAATGTTGATGGTAGCATAAGTAGGTACAAAGCATGATTGGTAGCAAAAGGATATGCACAAACATATGGCATTGATTATGAGGAAACATTTAGCCCTGTAGCTAAAATGTCTACTATGAGAACACTTGTTGCATTAGCTACAACAAAAGGGTGGACTTTCCATTAGATGGATGTGAAGAATGCCTTTCTACATGGTGAGTTACAGGAAGAAGTATACATGGACCAGCCACAAGGATATGAAGACTCAAAGCACCTAGAGTATGTTTGCAAGTTGTAAAAGGCTTTGTATGGGCTTAAGCAAGCTCCTCGTGCATGGCATGCAAGGATTGTTGATTACTTGACCACCATTGGATTTTCTATGTGTGATGCAGATCATTCACTATATGCAAGGAAGGGTGATAATTGCATCATGATTGTGGCTATTTATGTTGATGACTTGATTGTAGGTGGTGATAATGAAGAAAGCAGTAAAGACGCAAAGCAACTTCTTATGCAATAATTTGACATGAAAGATCTGGGGTGCGACACTATTTCTTGGGCATTGCATTTATACATACAAAAACAGGTATATGGATGTCGCAAAGGCAATATGCATTTATGCTGCAAAATGTGGTGTAATTCACAAGCGGGCTTAAAGACCATACACATATGGAGAAGCATGGGAACCAATGCTAGAAGTTAATTATCATTTTATCTCTTTGTAAAAAGTCACATTTGACTTGGAATCTTTGTAAGTACCTACCAAGGAAAATCTCATGGAAAAGTTAGAGCTTTGATTGATGGAATATCTCCTATAATGGAGGATCACTTTTTAAAGAGAGCCAAAATTTGAATTCAAATTCAAATTGAATGTAAACACTTATATAAACCTCTAGGAAAAAGTCGCGGGTAAGACTCATCAATCCCAAGCTCCTCATTTTCATTTCTGAGTGTGTGTGAGGCCTACACTCTAGCCCACACCTATCTACACCATTAGGCAATGATATTCATGCCTATGGCATTGTACAATAGTGTTCATTAATACATTTATCTACATTGTTCATTTCTGAGTTCTCTGTCATAGTACCTGAAAGTCTGTCAACTTGTGGAGCTCATATCTCACTCATTTCTTCACCAAATGCAAAGATCTATAGCTTGTTGGAACCAGCTCAAAGTTTTCTACATGCTACCAAAATTTGAAGGATTTCTATTCATCCATTTCAGAGAACAATTCGTGGAAGTGATCATTGGTTGAAGTCTACAACAGTCCTAAAAAATCGGGGGTAAAGGTTTACTTTAGGTTTTTCCTTATGTACTGGTCTTTTTATATTGCCCTTGTTGTATTCTTGTCTTTAAGTCATTCAAAGAGTATGTGTGTGAGCTCTCTTCCTTATCTCCTTCCTCATGACACACCGTGTCTTGAGTATTAGTCATTTTTTATGCTTGGCTAATCCGAATGATTGAATAATCTATGAATGGTAGCTTCTAACACAATTAGCAATCACAATAATGTGCTTCGTGATGAAGGAAATGTTATAGTGTGTAACTAGGTTTGGTCTTTTTCCTACCAAAATAGGTAAAACTTTTGCTTCCCTCTTGTCTATAGTTGTAGTGATTGTTTATCCTCCAACATCCTCCAACATCATTACACTAAATGAGATATGAACTATTTAGAACTTTTCATTGATTTTACTATTGTTTTACACCATAATTAATGTTATCTGACTGTTATATTTGTTTCATACCTTGGATCATACTTTTTACTTGATCTTTGATTGTTTTATTTAATGAAATTCCTTATTCATTCTTATAATTAAGGAACATTTTCTTACTTTACTAACTTAAAGTTCATAGTGCATCATGTATCCCCTTTTATTGTTAAAGATAAATGAAAAAAGACTCTAGTACTTATAGAAAAAAGAGTATAATCTCATAGCTATATTTTCAATTTTGGGGCTTGAAAAAATATTAACTTGTTAAGAAATGGATACAAGGTATCATTTTTTACTTTTATTATTGCCTTCTTGGCATAATTATTGAGATATTGCTTCTATGATATTGGACATTATTGATTCAAGATTAGTATTTTATCATTTTGAATATTTATCAACTATCCTTTTTCTTGATTTTCTTGGCAAATGTGAAAATCTAAATTCTAAAATACCTACAAAAAGGAGCGTTGATATCCTAAATGGGTTTGAAATGAACCAAGGGTTAATAAGGCATTGTCTATGTTCTATATTGATTGTTTTTTGAAGTATGGTGTATTGTGTATCTGGTGTTTTAACAATTGTAAGCATGTTTTAATCTACAGTACATAGTAGTCTAGAGTAGTCAGTTGTCTGCTTGAAGTATAGAATAATGAGTTGCATGCAACCTTACTGTGAAATTATCTCTCTGTCTTAGTGTGCAATCTTCGGTTATCATGTTTAAAGAAGTAGCCTTTGGGAAATTGGATCAAGATCAATTTTCACCTATAAGACAATCTAGATATTGCTTTGCGGTATTTTAGTACTTTATAGTATTTAGTCATGTGATTGTAGGGATTGGTGTAGGATTCTATAGCCTACAACACCTTGGTGATCCCACTAGATCTTACTCAGTGGAGTTGTAGGAAGATGAATGTCATGAGATCAAACTTTACCCTATAAATTTATGTATAATACATGCTCTAATTTACAATAATCCAAGTTGTAAGAAGCACTAGATGATAATAAAGAAGTAACACTTGAAGGAATGTTTGGACAATTGAGCCTTGCAAAAATTTTGGACATTGTGCATGGTCAAGATGTCAAAGGTGGATATGCAATTGCACCAGAGGAATAAGGGTATCTAAGAGAAGGAAGGGTACAAGACAATACTAGATCAAGAAGAGTAAGGGGGACCCTTTGGAAGCCTATTCAGCGTGACCCAAATAAAAGTGGGACTACAAGTAGCTCAGTAGTTTGTAAAGTTTGGTAGAGAATTGAACTTTATACAACTTGAATTCCCAATAGTAGAGCCACTCATGCAATCTAAAAACCCTTGAGTAGGGGTAGCAAAGTCTAGTGGACAATAAGGGTGAGGATGTTGGAAGCCATGTAGGGTAGCAAAAAACTATATGGACATCAAGTGGATATGAAAACCTTGGATATGTTGTGAAGAAAACATATTTTGCAACAATACTAGAAGGTAAAACTAGGATGGTCTCTATTATATGATATTGATAGTTTTGGAAACTATGGTACTCTAAAAGATAAGTTTTTAGAATGATTTAGAGATGAGAAAACCCATGAGGATTTCCTAAATAAACTCGTAAAATTTAAGCAAAATGACTTATAGTAGAGAACTATGCCCTAAAATTTAGTAATTTACTAAATAGGTTGACTACATAGTAAAAGCTCTCATGAGAAAAAAATAGGTGACATGTTTTGCAAGGGATTGAATGAGTAACTCAAAGGTGCAATTGCAAGTTAGATCAACTAAATGATTCCAATGATTTTAGAGGATTGGTGGAATCAACGATGCAATCTAAAAGGTAATATGGTAAGGAAAGAACTAGAAAGGGCAAAGAAGAGGGTTAGGTTCAAATAAAGAGAATCCAAAGGGAGAAGAATCAAAAGTTGCATGCTCACCAATATTTGATAGTGAGTTGGACTCTAAATTAGATGAAGATGAAGATGAAGAGGAACATCATTGCAAATAAAATATGAAGCACAAGAAGAGTTGAGCACACAAAAGACATGAAGCAAAGTCAAAGAAAAATTCAAAAAAGGGAAGAAAGTTTAATCAAGTAACATTAGTAAACTATCAAGAAATTTTCTTGAACTATTGACAACAATCATGACCATAAAGTAGTTATAATCACTATTAATAGAAGATGGGTCAATAATATGCCCAATGTTATTATAACCCCAATTATAGAGGTAGAATACTAGCACGCTAGAAAAGATGGAGGATCAAAAAATTATGGAGCACCATAAGCTTTCAAGTCTCAGTTTCAAAGCAAGCAATAGCCTAAAAAAATTTTGAACAAAAAAAAAAACTCAACCACAATAACAACAAGCAAATAATTAACAAGCAAGGATCTGCAGGTGAAGTTTGGTGCAAAAAAGAAAGAATTTACAGTACATGATTCATTAGCATCATGTAAATATGCATAAAAAATGGAGTGATCTGCATCATCACATGAAACCTGTAAAGGTTGAGAAGTTACCTTATTAGGACCAACACTAGATTGTCCACCTATATAAAGAGGAAACAAAGTATCATACATGTCTTTGGAGCTAACAGAAGTCTCCTTAGTACATGAAAGTAATGGTTGAATGGCATCTTCCACAAAAACAACATCACGGCTAACCAAAATGTGTTTAGTCTGTGGATGATATAGGCAATAGCCTTTGCTTTCAGAACTATACCCAACAAAAATACATTTCACTGCTTTATCATCAAATTTCTTGTGATGTTTTTTAGGTACTAATGCATATGCTAGACAATCAAAAACACGTAGGTGAGCAACATATGGGGTGCAACCATGCCAAGCCTCATATGGAGTGATAGACTGCAATGATTTAGTAGGACACATGTTAAGTACATATGTTGCATACATAACAGCCTCAAGCTAGAAACTATGTGGTAAAGCTTGACTCTTGACCATACACCTCACCATCTCCATGAGTGATTTGTTTTTCCGTTCAGCAAATCCATTTTGTTGAGCTGTATACGGCACTAAACACTGACGTTTTATCCCATGTTCATCCAAAAATGCATTAAAATCAGAAGACATATATCCCCCCATTTTACACGCTGACAGATTTTTAGCCAAAACCAAAAACTGTTTGAAGCACATAAACATTTCTGACTTTACTCGTGCATGCCTGGAAAAATCATCAATGAAAGTCACAAACTAAAGATAGTTTCCAAAAGAGGGTCTGCATAGGACCGCAAACATCATTGTGAACAAGCTACAATCTCTAAGTAGCGTGAACTGAACCATCTTTTGGGAATGTGGAGCATTGCATTTTGCCCAAAATATAGCCACTAACATTTACTGGTTGCCTCAAGTTTGTGCAAAGAGGACACCATTTCAGACTTCTGTAGGCATAGCACACTAGCGAAATTCAGATGACCAAAGCGTGCATGCCAAAGCTTTGCATGTGACATAGCCTAAGAATTGTGTACTACACATGCTAAATCATTCACAGATTTTTCATAGTCTATGAGCTTGTAAAGCACATGGTATAAAATGCCAGAAGCAATAATGACATCACCATTTGACATGTCATGAACTGTACATCTATCATCAAAAAATTTCACAACCAAGCCAATCTTGGCTAATGCAAAAATTGATAACAAATTTTTCTTGATCCCTGCCACAAATAAAGCACCTGACAATGTAAAAGAACTAATATCAACAATATTCAGAATGATCTTACTCAAGATTCCTAATGCCCAAGCAAAAGATGATTATACAAGCCTTTATTTGGCTCAACCCCGTGGAATTGATCCACTTTTATTGCTTGAGAGTTCCATGATCGTATCCCCACTTGATGGTTTCACTCTCCTTTCTCACTACCTTGCACACAACTGTACTTATATACTCACTCCTCCAAGCTCGTTTCCTCTTCAACACTCTCTTGTTCTCCTCCTCCCATTTCCCTTCTGTTTTACTCTCTTCCACACACATGCACTTGTTCGTGCACTTTACTTCTTCCTCTTACACATACATACATTCACACACCCACACGCTTACCTTTCAACTTTCGGGTTCACTCACAGTTAGATCTCACACACTCACATTCTCGTGCCAACATTCGACTAGAACCACATACACACTCACTTCCTTCTGCTCATACATGCAACCACACACACACACCTGCACTCTTACACATATGCTCACACACACACATGCAATCCCTTACACACTCTCACACATGTACTCACATGCACTTACATTTGCACACACATCCACTCTCACATACTCTTATACTTCTACACCCAAACACACCTTCACCCTTGTTTCCCCTTCACACACACACACATGCACACTCAAAAACACTTGCACAATGCACTTTCTCATACATGCACAATGCACTTTCTCAGACATACAACCACACACATTTTGTACACATGTTATTTCAGGAATCAATACACATAACTTTATCATTCATGTAAGCAAGCATAAAACCCAAGTCATACAAGAAAGTAAATGGTGGTTTCCCTAAAATAGTAGTCTTGCTCCTGTTTTTGTATGTGAGAATAACCGATGAGGAGGATGTCCTCAAGAACTTGATGCCAAGAGATCATTAGCTAACACATGTGTTCAAGGACGACAAGTTGGTGCCACTTTATAATCTCTTTTACTTCCTCCACAAGTATTGTAGAGAGGCCTAGCTTCCTCCCTTCGAAGTTCTGCTCCACTTCAGTCCTCCTACTTCATGCTTCCTTTCTAAAGGCTCAAACTGCTTCAGCACTTCTCTTTCCTAGAGGTTTCACCAGCCCCAATGATCTTTGCAATCCTAACCTATCAGCATATTTTCCCGAAACAGTAGTTGCAGCCACAAACCAAGATTTTAAAGCCTGATCTCAAAGAAATTATACTGTAATACAAAGACTTTCTGACTGAATCCTACAGCCTCACAATTGAATTCTACTTGTACTTCAACTCTAGGAAGGTTTCAAGGAAAAGCACTGGAAAAATGCCTTGACAACAAAACAACCCTTCCTCTTCCTTGGCTACTATCCGGACTATCTTCTTCACGTGCCCACCTTGCTTGCATATCATAATGCTCTACCTTTATGATAAATGAGGACAACTTCCATTTGCTCTAAGGTGTGCCCGTCCATGCGCAACACCCCTTCAAATCCAGTCTCGAAATTCTCTAGCAGTGCTCTCTGTTTCTAGATGCGAGGTTGAATTAGTTATGACATCCTCTAAACATGAAGCCACCAGCTAATGCTTCGGAGTCCAAGCCACCAAGCAACTTCACACATTTGGACAGTAGCACAGCTTCACAAGTCGTTTCTCCCTTGATTAACAGTAGAAGAGGCTTAAGATACAAGTCAGCATCCCTAAAAACTGTCAACATATGCTCTACGACTGGCCATTTCGGACAACAGCAACTACAGAGAAATAATTTTGAAGACACTGTTCAAGCTTCAGATGCACTTGCCAATCCACTTCTCCTTTACTCTGTGCTAAAGCTTTTCCTTCGTCCCTGCCTCTGCAGTGTCTTTGACAGCAGGCCTTTGCATATAATGAGAGAAGAACCCCTTTGTTACGCTACTCTGTGAAGCATCCCCTTGTGTTGTAGCTCCTACCTAGCTCATACCTCTCCTCTCATCAATGCTTTGAATTCGCATACTCAATAACTGTCGGATCCCGTCTCTCTTTCTCTCTCAACACACGATGTCTAGTAAGAGCCAAAGTGTATACTCTGTTCTCTTCAAGCCCCTATTTCCTCCACATTGCTGGTGATGAGTTTGTTTATTTTCCCCGTTCATCTTGACTTACCCCCTGTAGATGATCTCTCACAGCATCAATCGGCCAAGAACAGGGAAGAAAAAGAGATCCCGCTGCTGCCCTCTGGAATTGTGTCTAGCTTTAGCCACTCAATCTGCTTCTCTCCCAGGAAGACTCCTTGAACTGCGCTTCACTCTGCCTTTTACAGTTGTTCTCTTCTTCACTCTCTTCAGCCCCCTCTATTTTGGTTCGAGCTCTCTAGCAAGCCTCCGAAATGCCTTTTCCTCCTCCACAGAGAGTGCCCCCAAGCCCATGTTGTCCTGCCCGTCGAAGGAGCTAAAGTCCTTAACCTCTTTCCTCAAAAATAATTCCCCCCAGCTTCTCTCTGGATGCACACTTGGACAACACTGTTCGTGTCATTCCCCGAGCATAACTCCCCCTTCCACACCTATATATGCAAAAAAATCCCTCTTCTGTTGCTGTTGTCTAGCAGTGAGAGTGTGTGTCCAGCCCCCCTCCTCGAAAAACACAGGGAGCTGCCCTTAAGAATCACCAAAAACCCAAAAGGATTCCCCCCTTGATTCTTTGCGCGTGTAGAGTAATGGGGTTTAACCCCTTTGCCATGCTCTGATAGCTCCTGAAGGAGGGCAGCAGACCACTGCCCCTGCAAACACCTTTCTCACTTGCTCATGAAGAAATTTGACGTCAGATATTTGTGTCGACTCCAGTGGCATTGGAATCATCTCTAATAAATGCCTTGCATTCCTAGAGTCACCAGCCTCTCACGATGCTCCCTGCATAACTTAATGGACACAAGCAAAGGTAGTTGTATTTGGAGAAAAAAACCCAACGTCTCATTTTCTCTAAACAACTTAATGGTTCTGTTCCAACACCATGTTGGGAGCATCTTGCTTTGAGAATCGAAATGAATGTCGTAGCATTAGGAGCTATGCCATCAGTTCGCATTTGGTCAAGAACACTAAACTCTTCCCGAATCTGCTCATGCTGGACATATACTATGATTTAAAAATTCCAAGAGACAACATTCCTACTTCAAGGATCCTCTAACACTTATTTCACCCTTGCAAGTGTAGACACTTGGTATACATATCAATTACTATACTTCCCACAATGACATCGGGATCAAACCCTCCCCGAATAATATACTCTTGCACAACTTGGCTCTTTTGTATGGATCCAATCAAACTTGTAACATACCTAAATCAACCACATGGTGTAAAATGGCCACCCGTTAGTACAAAAAAATCAACAACTCAGGGAGCTAACATACTCCCCCCTTCTGCTCGCGAAGTCATCCCCGACGAGCCAATTTGGTACCTGCAACCACATTGAATCAACATCCATTAGTCATAAAAAATCAGTCACTTTACTTACGAACTTCGTATGTCGTTTCGCATCTTCACCTATCATGTCCACCTGTCTAAAAACTTCATCAAACATTAGAACCTTTCTCCATCAAATCACAATATCTACAACCAAAATGAACCGACAATCATATCAATCATCCACATCACACAGATATACGCAGCACACACATCATGATCCCGTATCACACATGCATTCTCGTCGTGCACAACATACCCATGCCAACAAAAAACAGAACCACATTTCCTTCCCAACAATCTTCTTGGCTATTCAATCAATACCTTAGGAATCTCCTATTCCACATGCATACTCAACCCACTTTCCACACATAGAATATATATGTAAGCAAGTACCATTCTTAAATTTTAATTTTTGATGGCCTACTCGGCTATACTGCCACCTCCCCAATTCTTCTTCTGTTTCTCATCGAGTCCTCCCATCTATTTTTCATGCCTCTTTGACCTAGGGTTTCCTATTCCCACTTGCCTTCCTATCTATCTCTTGTTTTTTCCTGCTCGTCGACTAGATCCTATGCTAGGTCACCACCACACCTCCTAACTTGATGAAAATATGGCAAAGACCTCTCAAGTCTAGCATCGGGTCACCTCGACAAGACCACTCATCATCAATGTGATTCAGGACTTCCCAAGCAGTCGCACAGCCTAAGAGCTGAAATGAGCACCTCCCAAGAGTTCACAGACGAACAAAGTAACTATCACGCTTGGATCTCTCAAGTCCGGTCTTCCACAGACACATCGCAGCCAAAAGCCTAGCCGAGCTTAAACGTCGATTTGACATGCCTCATCAAGAGTCCACATATTCCCAGATCCCCACAACACATACACACATTCCCATCCGGGCATCATGCTCTCTCGCCTCCCTTCTGTCGCCCCTGGAGAGAGGAATTTTCTTTTTCTCTTTTTTTCTTTTTATTTATTTATTTACACGCGATGCACAATGCTAGCCCTATGCGAAACCGACATCAGCTCGTGGCTTTGACCACCTGGCCAAAGGGACTCCACCCGCCTATCGGCCCACATAGGCACATAGCCACATATAGGTCGAGCCTACAGCGAAACTAGCGTCAGCTCGTGGCCTCTATCACCCGATCAAGGTTGTTCCACCCGCCTACTAGCCCACTGCAGCGCACCGACAACACACACATATACACAATTATCTCTTTCTTGCTTTTTTTTGTTTTCCTTTTTCAATTCCAAAGTCTCGAGAATTAGGAGATAGAAGAAAGGCCCTTTTCCCAACCCAACCAATCATGACACACACACATATATCCCCCCGTGGACATCTCAATGAGACACGTCTTCTCTTTCCCGCTACTCAAGCCGAAATCAGGCCACTAATGCCATGGTCAACTTTTCCTCTCAAGACCCGCACACTAACTACCTTGCCACCCTGAAAACCCCGATAAATGTTACTTCAATCCTAAGCATACAACAGACTTGGTCCACTCGTCCTCACATCTTTGACTCGCAATCCGTAAAGCAGACCCTAATCAGACTCAAGCCATCCTTACCGATATCCATCGCATCATCTATTTCTTTTTCATCTCCAACCTCTGCCTCGTAGAGCTTCCACCTGACCCGATAAATGACCTAGAAAATTACCATTGCCCGTTGTGCCCCTCAATGACTCAAGTCTCGCCGCTAAGTCACTTAATCCTTACTTGTTGTACTCAATATCGCTCTGGTATTGGAACAGGTCACAGTCGATGCTTCGGAATCCATTCCATATTTGCTCCATCTCTTCGTCTAATTCTCTCATCCTTTTTTCAGATCCAAGGGGAATATCCTCCCTCTTCTCAACTCGAAGAGTCAACTTCTCAATCTCTTCTCGAATTGATCTTTCCTCCCAAATCCTACTCATATTTTCTACATCTAGATCACCTACCTTTCCCGCCAACTCATTCTTTGTCTCTTCTAACTTTGCTCCGAACACCTTCAACCTGTCCAACATGGCTTTCAACTCTTCCTCCATTTTCCCCGCTCTCAGGTCCTCCAATTGCCCTCGCGTCTCGTCGTCTTTCCTATTCATCCACCTACCGAGCTTGCTACTCAGCCTTGCATTCTCTCTCTCTATCTGTCTCACTTTCTCATCACTCTCTATTTGGGCACTTTTCATTCTTTCTAACTCTAGGTGGAACTCTTCCGCTACCTTACCCGCTTGGTCATCATATCTACCAATCATCTCTTGCAATTTCTCGATCTCCTTTTCCATTCGCTCGACTCTCTGTGCTAGGTCATCATCATATTTAGGGGAATCCTTCTCGATCGCAACGCTACGGCAATCGGCTATCATCAAGCCGGTTCTTAGGTCTAAGACCACGTTTTCATGCTCAGACCTCACAAGGCCTTCCCTCAAGCTTTTGTTCGCTCTCAACTCCTTGTTTCTATTCTCCACAACTTGCAACTGTTCTACACATTTTGAGACGACCTCTCCTAACCTCACTTGACTTTCCTCAAGCTTTTCCTCCTTGGTTCTCTCGCTATCCTGCTCTACACGAAGCAAATTGACTTGACATTCAAGGGTCTTTATGAGTTCCATCAACGCTTGATTCTCGAATTCCCTATCTGTGTTTCCGTTCACTCTTGCGGTCTCCGTCGACGAAGCGACTCCACTCCACATAAAAAGAGGATAAACACCTATCTAATTCATTCGTTGCGACCTTTATGTCAGTAACCTCTTTTGAGCCACACACATGCTCGCTTAACCTTTTCTTTCCACAATCCGTGCATGCGGGAACAAAGTCCAATGGACTAGACACATGAGGGCAAGACTTTGCAATGTGCCCGACTTTCTCGCGACATCAACACCGAATATAATTCGAGATTGGACCAACCCAGTGACATTCATATGCATGGCTTCGCATTGAGTGTCTGAACCCGCTTTGACTTCTAGTCCATTTGAAGTTCATCATCTTTGTGCCAACCTTTTGAAAGTCCCTAACTTGCATTCTTTGCGACAGCATAAGCTACTGATCCAAACACTTTGCAATGATCAAGTGTTGGTTTCTTTCCCCACCAAGCTTCATAAGGGGTCATTTCATCTAAAGTTGTACACGGTAATCTGTTTACCAAGTATGTAGTTGTATTTACAGCCTCAGCCCAAAGATAATTTGGACAATCTTTTTTCTTAATACCTGCATTCCAAAGATAATCATTGAACTCTCAGGAGAAGTATTCTCCCCCTCCATCAGACCTCAGTATCTTAAGCTTTCGACCTGTGAGTCTTTCAGCATATGCATAAAAATGCTTGAAAGTTTCAAATACTTCTGATCTTTCCTTCAAAACATATAACGTTATCCATCTTGTAGCGTCATCAATGAATAAAACATAATACCTTGAGCCACTGATTGATCCTTCTTTTGTTGGACCCCATACATCTGTATGAATGAGTTCAAGTACTCCATCATGTTTGAATCCTTTGTTCTGGAAAGGTAACATGTGGGCTTTTCCCATTTGATATGCTTCGCACTTGTGAATCATATGTTGGTTCTGTACATTCGGTAATCCCTATACTGACTGATTTGCAATCATAGCTTTTATTCCTCTTTCATTAAAATTACCTAATCTCTTATGCCAGAGATCAAGTTCTGTAGTCACCTTTTCACCATGTGTGAGCAACGCTTGACCAATGTTCCCTTGTACTCTTAAAGTAAAGAGTCTACCTTCTTTCTTACCAGAGATGATCTGATGATATCCATTCTCGCGATCTTCTACAAATACTCCTTCATTTGTAAATCTGACCTGGAAACCTTTCTCAACTATCTGTCCCACACTAATGAAATTTTTAGGTATTGTCGGAACATACAAAACATTGGTTAGCAAATCTGCTCCACTTTTACATTTCACTTTTCCAATTGAATGTACACTATGTCTCGTATTGTCACCTGTTTGAACAGTATGACTGGAACTACCTTTTTCCAATTCTGACATCAGTTTTATATTTCCTGACAAATGATTAGAACATCCAGAATCAATGTAAAATACCTTTAGGTCTTCGTTATCTGATGTGCTGATTGAGTTCATCATCAATGATGTATGACTTTCATTCTGTGTGTCATTTGCGTAGTTGTTGTAGGTGGTGTTGTAGGATTGATTCTGTCCCCAACTTCTTGCTCCACCTCTACCATAGCCTCCTCTTTGATTTTGTCTACCTCTTTGAAAATTACTCTGGTATCTTCCGCTTCTGCCTCTGCTATTACTGTTCTGATTTTGATTTGATCCTTGTTGACTGTGCCAAGAATCATGAGCCAGATGATTACTTAATCCACAAATCCAGCAAGCCTTCTTGTTGATATTCTGACTACCTCTTCCTCTTCCAAAACCTCTTGCTCTTCCTCTGCCGGTGCCTTTACCTCTTGCATAATAAGCCTGAGAACTCGACTCTTCTTCGTCTTTTGACTTGCCTTTATCTTTCTTCTTGTTCTTCATGTACATTGCAGAACTTTGTCCTTTATCTCCATCTCCTTTCAGTTCTTGCTCATATGTGAGCATCAAACCAAGCAACTGATTTAAATTTGGTACAAAATTATTTAAAGATAGTTCAGTCGAGAGTACGAAAGGTTTCCACCTTTCATCTCCTCTCAAACCTATGAGCACTTGCGCTATCAATCTGTGATCTTCGACATCTTCATTTATGGATTCAAGACTGTCTGCTAGATCCTTCATCTTAGTGACATAGTCACTAATGCTTTGATTCGACTTCTTTTTGAACGTTGTGAATTCGGACCATAAGCTAGCCTTCCTAGCTTTCGTAGTATTTTGGAAATGATCTTCCAACGCACTCCATATGTCCTCCGCTTTCTCCAGACCTCTAATGTGCGGTAGTAGATGGTCTGTAACGGTATTATAATGTAAGCTCTTGTCGTTGCATCTTTCTTCTGCCACAGCTTCAAGGCTTCTAATTCTTCTTTTTCCGGTTGACTATCATCTTCGAAAGTCGGATTCTTTTCTTCTCTGGTCACATACATCATTAAGTCCTTACTCATAAGTAAGGCTTCCATGCACATTACCCATGCGGGATAATTAGCTCTGTCCAATTTATCAATTTGGACATGATCTGCCATGATCTTCTTTTTTCTGTTACTTCCGGTGACCTTTTGAGAATCTATCTACTCTTCAGAATCTTTGTGTGGTTAACCTGCTCTGATACCACTTCTTGGATCGCACGGCTCTGATACCACTTCTTGGATCTCACGGCTCTGATACCACTTCTTGGTGATGCGGCAAAGGACCGAACCTCGTCAAGCCTGCGGAATTTGTGCCACACTAGCGAAGATGGGCTAAGCTAGAGTGATATTAGAACACCTCTATAATCAGCAGTAGCTTAGCAAAGTTTCTGTCACTCAAACATATAAGACTGTGTTTTGAATTCACTGAAATTCCACTGGAACTTCACCGGATTGTCACTGTAATTATACCGGAATCTTACGGGAATCAACTGCAATTCTATTTGTAACTACTTCAAGTGAATATACAAGAAGTAAGGAAGTGATGCGTGAACTTCCTTCACTGAATGAACTCTTTCTGAAGTTTAAGGAAAAAAACTTCACCAGTTCAGAATGCCTCTTTCCGGTAGGCTAGAAGCATGTTAGTGCACCAAAATGAGAAATTGATACAACTAACACAGGCAATTGGATTTTGGACCAATAGTGATAAAACATGTGTGCTCGTCATGCACACAGTTAGCATGTACCAGTCATGGACTTCGTAGCATTATGGAGAAGGTGGAGTCAACATTCCTTATCCTGACTATCAAATGGTCTATATAAAACTCTAATCCCTCGATAATTACATCTACATTCTTCAAAATTCTTGCATTTTTGTCTTGTGTTCTCTTAGCCATTCATAAATACATCGGTGTATCCTCTATTTAGGTGAGCCCTAGAACTTTCATCATATGTTTTATCATTAGGTTTACTGCCTCTCCATTGTCAAGTTGGGCACTTGGAACTACATAACCCTTGATTTGCGCCATAACCATAGGAGCATTTGAATCAATTTGGGTAGTGATGCTTTGGATAGTGCTTTGGGCCTCTTTCCCATTCTTCTTCTTTTCTTGGGATCTTTGGAGTTTCCTTATACATTCATTATAAGATTTCTTCCTACATACAAAAGAGAATTCGAATAATGTTCCTAAGTCTAAGCTCACTTTCGTCTCAACCAATCACCATACAATATCAATTTCCTCTCCATTTTGGTTTTTCTTTTGAGGTCTAGGTGTTTCCAACCTTTTTGGGAATGGTGGAACACCTGGTAAAAATTTCCTTGTAACTCAAGGTAATACTTCCTCTTCACCACCCTCCTCCAATATGCCTTGTTCAAACATCTCTTCTTCCTCCTCTCATTTGAGTTCAATATGCTCATCTGTATTTTAATTTATTATGGTCATGCCTCTCTTTCTTATGTCAATTTTGGCATATTCTTGTGTTTGTGGGACTACTGCCACTCTAGATTATTTTTTTCTCATTGTTAAATTTGTCTACCTCTACAAAATGAGTAGAGGAGCTTCACCCTTGTCTAGGTTCTAGTGTCCTTAACACCACTCATATAGTAGTAACTTGCTCTTGTATTTTATGAATAGGTTGCATTTTGACATCCACATAATTTTAAGATTCCACCGGACCTTTTTCTTTCCCATTATTGGCTCTCTTTATGGGAAATTCCTCATTGTAATGACCCTCCCTGCTTCAATACCTGTCTGGACAGGCCAAAACTAGTCAAAAAACTATAAAAAAAGCTAGAGAGCTCATTTTTGGGGTTAGCTTTTTGATAGTGAGTTGAGGTTGGCTTGGTAGATATTGAAGCTTTTGTAAGAGAGTTCTTTTGTAATTGAGAGCTTCCATTATTCCTATCTTTGTTACCTTGCCTTATATGTGTGTGTGTGTGAGTGTGCATGTATGTGCTTGTCACTTATATTTTCTCACCAAAATTGCTTATTATATTCATATCCTCCTCACATCTCCATGGATTTACAAGTAAAGGAGGTGGTGCTCATGCTTGGGGCCCCATAGAGCCAACAAGCCACCCACGATAAATACAAAATCTAAGAAACCCTCCAAAGATGAAGAGGTTGTTGGAGTTAGACGTCTGTGGAAGCACGTGAACAACACAAGGAACAAGAAAGAGCTTCGAGCACAACACACAATACAAAATGTATTACCACTAGAATGTATAGAGATAAGTGACATGTTAGGGCACTATGCATATATACAAGCCGCAGGAAAAAAACCTCCTAAAGAGGGAAAAAGTGCCCCAGCAGTCCTAGTGTGTTCACACACATCACTGCCAAAATATATCAAAAAATCCCCCTTGGGAGTGATGCTTCGACACCATCTACATTAGCTTCAGTACCTGTATTCGTAGGTATAATAGGATGTCAACACCCTGCACAATATTCCACAGTCTTTTTGCAACCAATATATGTTGCATCATATAAACCCACAATGGATAATTGGTACCATCCAACTTATCCTCAACATCCAACATACGGACTACATCATTGCTTTTAGCCATGGCCATTGACTAAAATACCTTGATGCATAAAAATGGTTGTATGTGAAAAAGTTGAACAGAACTACCCAAACGAGTCCTACTAGACCTATAGTAGACTTTGAGATACTTATACTGGAAAACCGAAACTGGTATATATCTTTGGCACAAAAAGACAAAATAACCTACACAAGCACTACAATAGTGTGTTCGGGGGCCAAAATGAGCTGAGATCGTGATTTCGACACCACATAGTGAAGTAGTTTTGATCTACTAATCACCTTGAGTATGCATACCAAATTTCATGTGATTTTGAGACTCCAATTGAAGGAGTGTCGAGGATGCCCTAGATGAAGCGAGGACCTACTCTGATACCAATTGTTGGAGTTAGACATCTGTGGAAGCACGCGAAGAACACAAGGAAGAAGAAAAAGCTTGTAGCACAACACACAATACAGAATGTATTACCACTAGAATGTACAAAGATAAGTGACCCATTAGGGCAATAGACATATATACAAGCGAGGGGATAAAAAACTTCTAAAGAGGGAAAAAAGTGCCCCGACAGTCCTAGTGTGTTCACACACATCACTAACAAAATATATCAACAGAGGCCAAAGGTGATCATACCAAACCCTAGAAGTAGACCAACTTCAGCTCAAAATGTTCACCCCTAAGGTTTGATTTTTCACATACAAGTTCTAGAGCAAAAACACCATGTCTCATTGTGTGCATTTTAGAAGGATGAAATAATACATCTCAAAAGCATACAAACCAACTCACACCATTTAAAGATTTGCATTTCCAAAATACTTCAAGCTAACATGGTATCTCTATAGGAAATGCACACAACTGATACAAATGTAGGAGTCCTCACAAGGGCTCAGAAGAAAAAAAAACTACAAGAGCAAAAAAGATTTGGGAAAGAGACCATTCTCAAGAAGAGGCCAATTCCAATCTAAGGATACATTTTCTTAGAGGAGGAGGAGGAGAAGAAGAGGTAGATAAATATTACAAAGACAGAAAGAGGAATTTAAAAGAATCAAAAGGACCAGACATGGATTCCACCATCATGGACACAGAGAGCCTTCTAAAAAACACTTACAACTTGGTATCTTTATAGGACCTCATCAAAATGGATGAAAGATTTTATAAGTGACATTCTAGGTATAACAAAGACATTTTTTCCTCCACCCCCTGAGATCATACTTAGTGGTAGGCATGCATAGACAAATACAATCATAACAAGTAAAACATCAACTACTAATTCCAGAAGTCTAACTATCAAGTTGACTATTTTAGGTAGAATGTTTAGAGGATTAATTATCAATGGAGGATGAGGCATTAATTTAATGCCTCATTAAACTATGATTTCTTTGGGTTCGAAAATGAAATAGAAGGCTTCTTTCATAGTAACTCTTGCAAGATCAAAGTAAAGTTCAGCCATTGGGAATAGTGGATCAAGTACCTATACTTATGCAAAAGATTCAATTTTTTTTAAGATTTTTTGTGGTTGATGTTCCTCACATAGATGGAGGCTATTCTCTCTTGATTAGAAGACCTTGGTTGAGGCATCATCATTCAATTCATGACTAGAGCAACGACACCTTGTTGGTTAATACATCCGGACACTTGAGACATTACTTACATTTGGACAAAAGGTAACACTCATTCCTTTTCCATCCATAAGGAAAAAGAATTAGAAGTAGAAGATGATCAATTTTGTTGCAATGGATAGAAACTATGGAATCCTTCCCTTGCTATTGTGTTAAGGTCATGGAGAGTGAATAGGAAATTGTCAAGACAATGGGTCTTCGAGAACGGATTCTTGACTATAGAAGGGGAAAAGATAAAATGTGTAGGTATCACCAAGAAGAACCTCAAGAAAAAGTTAAGGTATCAACATGTGAAAACAAGCCAACGAAAAGACCAAACGAGGAGCTTGCACAAGAATGGGTTCAAGAGAAGGAAATCAATGTACTCTTGGATGAATCTCCATGTCACCTAGGTGATATTTTTTTCCCATGAGTCCACACAGTCCATCTTGTCTTCTCAGCTTGTGAAGTAGAGTAATTTGGGAACATATGAAAAGCCTCAACCCATTCTCATTGCGTCTTGGCTATGGGAGTATCCTAGTCTACTGGTAGAGGTAATCACATTTATGCAAAAGTTTAAAGATTCCTTTGCATGGACTTATCAAGATCTAGAAGGGATAGATCCACATTTGGGACATCACACCATCCCTCTCATTGAAAATGTTAAACCTATTTGAGGAAGGAGATATAGGCTCAACCCCAAATATGCAGAAGATATGAAGAAGGAGATTGAAAAGATGGAAGAAGCAAAGATGATTGTGCCAGTGTGTAGCTCAGTGATGAGTAGCACCTCTTTTAATGTCAATCCGAGAAGACGTGAGGATGGTATGATGACCTCGAGCAAGTGATGGCACAAGTGCATGAGTGAGAAGCACATCAACATGCACACACATACACACACACGTGCACACAAGGTAAGACAAAGAGAGAGAAGCAATGGAGTTCTTTAGATTGCTCAAAAGTGCTCTTACAAGTTCAATTCTACAACAAGCTAACCTCCAAAATGAGCTCTCTAGCTCTTTTTATAGTTTTTGACTAGCTTTGGCCCTGTCCAGACCTAGTGTCCGACCTAGTGAAAAGTTAGGTTCTAGGGCCTATTTGGAGGCTCAAACAAGCTCAGAAAAATATGTAAAATTGATAGGTAGGTACTTCTAATGCTCCTCAAGCTCAAGGACTCCTTGGCTTGCACAAAATGGAGTTACAAAAAGGTGAAATGGTATTTACAATGATTTTTAGTGATGAGAATCATTGTTATGAAGATGTTGATTTGGAAAAAATTGAATGGCCTACTTGCCAGATCTTTGTTGACTACTTTGTCTGCTTGTGCCTTCTCTCCACTCTGGATCCCTTCTTTGGCTTCCTTGTCTTGTGAGTCCTTGGGTGCTTTGACTACAGCCAACACCCCCCCCTCCCTCGCATCTATCGTCTCTGATAGACCCTTGTTTGGCTGAGCGTTTGACATAGAATTCAACCACGTCTGAAGCTAGGTGGTGTTCTTCCAGCCGCAGCCTTTGTGTTAAGTCTGTTAGGAGGGCATCCCAATCCACTAGACCTGGAACATCCGGATGTAGCACACACAGTTGTTCTGAATGTAATGTTCGCTCCATTGCAAAGAGGTGGAGTAGATGGGAGGGTCTGGGAACAAATACTTCAGAGTGGTATTCCCAGAATCCCGTAATGAACATCTCTTCAAATGTTTGCTTGTAGCAAGCGGGAAGGTATTAATACGTGTGTGCCATGCATATATCACTTGGATGGAGGGAGTTGTACTCATATCGTAGACCAAATCAAGGTTACCTGCTGTGAATCCAACTCCTGAGAAGTGTGGATCTTTAATATTTTTGAAGGTTCTGAAGGTTACCAGCATCAATTTGAATATTTTCATGCACATCTGAGCCATTACATCTGGGAATTTTTGCATTCTGACTCCCTAGTGACAGATGGTAGAGAGCATGTAGCCCACCGTAGCTTGTCCCCGTGGCGGTGCCAGGTATACATAATTGAGCCACTTTGCACAGCCTTTGACCTCCTTCACAACGATGGCAAACTCAGGCCACGTGCGTCTTCTGAGTATGGGAGCATAACAGGGATTATACTTAATGAATAGGGGCATGTTATTCCAAGTTCGAACCATCTCAGGGTAAGTTTCTAAGAGTCGTAGCCGCCAGGTAGGTTGATGAATGGATCCTTTTTTAGCACTCTCAGGGATATCATCAGGGCCGAATTGTGTGGCAAAGGTTGGAGCCTTGCCACATAGTTGTTGAATCTCTGCGTTGTAATCTGCCAAGAGTACACAATACGGCACATATTGATCATCGTTGGTGCCTATCCATCTGTGATGAGACATACTTCAGAAATATTCTGATTTGATAATGGTGTCCTCAATCTTGATCATGGACTCAATCTGGACCGCTACTCGATCATCATGTGTATTGGCCATTTTTTCGAGTTTCTGCATCCATTCTGGGACTTCCACCTCTAGTGTGTCCAATCCCTCATCAGTTTGTTGGCCACCCGGCATTGGCATAGGAACATATGGCTCTTCATAGGACTCATCCACTTCAATGGGTACCAATTCTTCTGGTTCAGGCTCGATGATTGGGGAGGGTTCTCTTTCATATTGGAGTAGCTTGCTCTGCAACTCCGCAACCTGTTCTCTCAGTGCCTTTACCTCTTCTGTAGTGGTGGTAGAGTCAGTGATCTTGGGTTGGGCTTCCTGCATCCTTAGCTGTTGACGGAGAATATCCCGTTCTTTCCCCAACTCGTCATGCGCTTCTAGTAGATCCGCATAGCTTTCTAGAATTGTCTTCATAGTCTCAGATGGAATAGCTTTGAATCTGTCAGGGTCGATCTCCTGGGGGTTTAGGGTTTAGGTTTTAGGGTTTAGGGTTTAGGGTTTAGGGTCGATCTCTTCGAGGGCACTGGCCATGTGCTTTCTGAGTAAGGTCAGGTTGCGACGGCTTTTAACATGTTCTGATTGATAAAGTTCCAGTAGAGCTGTTAGTTTTTTAACTTTGTCGGATTCGGATGACTGGGGAGTTTCCAAAAGGGTCTAGTGAGTGTGCTCGAGCGTAGTGTAATGTTGATTTAGGTCAGTATTCTCTGCTTCCAAAGCTATAAGCCTTTTCTTTAGTTGTTCATGATCCGTAGTTATTTGGCAATGTCGATCTTCCAAGGTTTGGTATTCTGTCTGCAACTGATGTACACACTGATGTAATGTATAAAACATGTAATTTACATTTGTGAATGCAGGGAAGGTGGGGGATGTAGGGGGAATGGGGAGGGGGAAAGGGATAGTGAATGAAGTGGACACGAGAGGTGATGTGGGTGGAGGGGGTAAGGGAGATGGTGGTTGAGAGGGGGGAGGGAGTGGTGATGTGGCTGGTGATGTTTCCATTGTGTCAAATGTGTGGGTGAATGTGTAGATAGGGACCGTGGGTGGGGTGGATGTGATGTTCGTGAATATTGTTGTAAATGTGGGCATTGTGATCCCTCCAAATTGGGTGCCTGGTGAGATGGGAATCCCCATAACATATGTGGTGAGTGTTGAAGTTGGGGTGGTAGTGTCGTGTGGTGAAGTGAAGTGTGTAGTGAGAGGTGGTGAGGGTGGTGATGGTGGTGCCTCGTGGTGTTCCTCTATCTGTGTAGTTTCTCCTTATGCTGATACATTCATGTGAATCTGCTTGTCGGAGCGCATGGGACGCGTAGGCACCCGTTTCTCAAAGCGATGGATATAAGCCATAGCTGAATGAATGGCTTCATCCAAGCCCACCGCGTCCGCATACAGGTTCATGGATTCAATAAACATTTCATCTACGCCTTCCTCTCCTAACATCTGGCTCATTAGCACCTTGCTTGTTTCGAGCGACAGCTTGTGATGTTCCTGGACTCGCTTCACGGTTTCATACAACCTTTTTATTTGTGCCGAATAGGTTGGGGCACTTGCTAGTTCTACAATTTTGTCGTATTCTCGATCGTATTCATTGTCTGCTTCCTCTTCCATCTCTTCTTCATCTTCCTCTACTTCTACTACTTCCGGTTGGGTCAAGGCTGAAGTTGTTGTAGTAGGTTGTGGTCCTTGGGTCTGCTCTGCTTCTGTCTCCAGGTTAGACTCATTAATCATGCGGGCGATTTCTTCATCTGTCAAATCGGCTAGGGTGTAGCCTTGTGGGAACTCCAAGTCCAATGGAATCGGAGGGAATACCAGATTGGGTCCTTCTGCACTTGGTCTGGGTAGGCGAATAGTAAATGGTCGAACACGTCGCATTTGTGGAGGGGTCACCTCTGGTGTGGTGGTGGCTCCCCTTGCTTGGGCACACGGTAATTGGATTGTCCCTCTCATTTTCTTCGATGGAGGGCCCGCTGTTGATAGCCGTCTTTGGAATTCCTGAGCCCTGGACCATACTAGTGCTCTCTGAATAGGCACATCATAAGCTAAGCACCTGTAAATTATTTTTATCAGAGAACAACACCCATGAAGCACGTTCTTCTGTTTCTTATTCCATCGTTGATGTGCTAGGTGAATTTGATCTATGATCCAGTGCAGTAAATTGATTATAAGATCCTCTGTCTCCGCCGAGTACAAGCTGAACCAGATTCTTTTTTGTGGCATAGTGAAATGTTCTTGGGCAGGGAAGGCGAAGTGTTGCATGACCGTTTGTAGGTGGAGGTCGATGGTTGGTGTCATTGCAACCATATCCTTCAATTTATTGAGATCCTTGTGCTTCATCTTGTCGGGAATCATTGTTTCTTTCTCAGTGGGAATATGCATACCTTGTATGTTCAACGCTTCCCGTACTAGGTTGAGCTCGTGGCCTAGCGTCAGTGAGGGTAGCACGAAAGTACTATCGCCTCCCTTAGCCCTGCTAGGGGTGATGGTACTGATAAGGTAGGAGCAGTGCAGGAAATCTGGCTTAGGAAAATGTGCTCGAAAATAGCCATCCAAGCCCGCTTTGGTCCATACTGATCGCATTACTTCTTCATTCTGGTACTGCTCGAACTCACGGGTGAAGAAATGATATCGTCCCCATTTGCCATTAAACTCAAGTTCTGCCTCCCAAAAGTAGGTGCCATCTCCCAATGGTCCTGCGACATCACTGAACCAATGTGCATGTTTCCCCACTTGAGAAGTGTGCCCCTGAGGCGCGTCCTGAATAGGAAGCACATGCACAGCTCTAAGTTCTTGAGGCCTCTCAGTGAGTTGTGGTTCAAGAAGGAGGGTTTCAATGTCCACTATCTGGGCGCTAGACCCTGCCTGGGAACTGGTGCCTCCAGCTTCTGCCATGTTACGGCTTGCTTGCTGGTTTTGTGAGAATATAGAAGCATGTGTTAACATTGTAAAGGACAAGGTAGAACAATTTTTGTCCCCGTTACAACATTAACATGAGGTGAATGATGAGTTAGTAGGTCAGTGAGTGCTCGATGATTGTGTGTGTTGTTAGTGAACAAGTAGTCCTATGAGCTAAGTGAAAAGATGCAGTGTGAGAATGATGCAGTTAGTAGGTGGAGATGAATGTACAAATGGGATCGGGGGGTTTATTACAAGCTTTGGGCTACCAAACATAGTGGATGACTTTAGGTTTTGGTTTTGTGGAGACTCTAGAGGGCTTTATGAGGGTGTCTGCTTGGAAATGAGGCTTTTTAGGGGCCCATTTACAAGTGATTCCGCTCGTGCTCATGGGCAAATATGTTTTTGTGTGTATCGAATAAGAGTGGGCATCGGCTCTTCGAGTGAGTGAACCATGTTGTACATGGTGCGATCTGTGTGTGACTAGTTGAGCCCGCAAGCAAGCCTTAGGCACCCAAATTTGTCTTGATTGTGGGCCAGCCTTCATCGACTTCTTGGGTACCCAGATAGACTTCACTTTCACAGAAGAATTTTTGAAAGGTTGCTTATTAGTATCATGTCGTTGATTACAGTTGAGCTAGTTGTTGTGGCTTGACTACAATAGGATGCTTGCCTTTCCGCACCCACACTTGTTTTGATGGTTGAGACACCGTGCTTCGTATTCTTTTGGCTTCGAGCATAAGTCGTCTGCTTCTTCTGCCTTTTATCTGCCTCTGGTTGCTGCATCTTGATGGCCTTTGGAAAAGAAGGGAGTTCCATTGTATCCTTGACTTCTGTGTTGCGATAATCATCCCTTTGCATCACATAGTTTTGGACAAGAATAGCATGGTCATCTTCATGTGTACTCCTGGAAGGACTAGGAGTGTGTGCCTTTCATAGTTCCTTGAGTGCTCCATTGTCTAACTCAACTGTAATTCGACTCTGATTCACCCATACCTGAAGAAGTCCACTTCTTAGGTTTAGGTTGACTGCATGATCATAGATCCAGTCTTGACCCAAGACAAGAGGCTCAGTGAGATCCTCATCTTGACACACTAGTACTTTAACTTTCAATAAAACATCTTGAATGTAGAGGGGAAGTTCCACCTCGCCCATGCAAGGGGTCTCCACGCCTCCCAACCCTATGAGATATGCTTCCACAGGATTGACATTTAAGTTCAATCCTCGACAGTAAGAAAGTTTAACCGCACTAGTGGCTGCACCTGAGTCAATCAAGGCTCTTATAGTCCTTGCACTCTTTCCTTGTCCTATTTCTAAGGTTAGAAAAGGACATTGGTCAATTATTCTATGAGAGCTAATACCTGAAACTTCACACATAGCCATATGATATCCTTGAGCTGCATAGGCATCTATCCTAGGCTGATGTCTACCCAGTCTTCTTAACTTCATCCTACGGATGCGTTCCAATGCTTCTGCATGTGCCTCTTCTCGACTTTGTTTTTCCTCCTCTTTACGTTTCTTAGCACTGTTGAGTCGATTGAGAATTTGCTCAGTGAGGGGTTCTTGATATAATTTGACTTTGCATTCACTTATGTAACTAGGAAGAACATCACCTTCCAGTGAAGCTAATTGAACTGCTCCACTTGTGGAGATCCTATTAATGATCATAGGTCCATAGCCTCTCTTCTCTAATTTCCATGCATGTTGTTTCAAAGTGTAGACTAGGACTAGGTCTCCTGCCTTCAAACCCTTATCTTTCACATGTGCATCAAAATATGCTTTTTGTCTTTTCTTAGTTGCGTATATTCCTGCTGCAGCTCTCAGTCTTGTTTCTCCTAATCGCTCAAGGTCAAAGATTCTAGAGGAGAGCTCATGGCCTTTCCAATCATGCTCTTGTGCTACTTTCAATGTAGGTATCAAGAAGTCCAATGGTAGCACTGCATTTTGGCCAAATACCATCTGAAAGGGTGTGGCTTGGAGTACCATTTTATAGGCAACTCGGTATGCCCAAACAGCGTGGTGTAGCTGTTTGTCCCAATCAGAGAGTTTATTATTCACCAATTTAGTCAGCACATTGCATAGAATCTTATTTGTGCTTTCGGCTTGCCCATTGGCTTGTGGATGATAGGGGGCAGACTTCTTGTGTATCACTAAGAACTCTTGAAGAAGATTTTCAATAACTTCATTCAAGAAGTGAGTGCCTCTATCACTAACTAGCTCTATAGGTAGCCCGTATCTTGTGAACACATTCTCAAATAAGAACTTAGCTATCGTTTGAGCATCGTTCTTCGTGGTGGCTTTTACCTCTACCCACTTGGTTAGATAGTATGTGGCCACAATGATATACTCAACATGTGAACCCTTAGCTGGGGGATTAGTAGGACCAACAAAGTCTATTCCCCACTTAGAGAAAGCACGTCCACCCATCATAGGTTTCAAAGGCATCTCATCTTTGCGTATAGGATACTGAGTTCACTGGCACACGTCACACCTCTTCACATAGGTATGTGCATCCATGTGAAGTGTTGGCCACCACAAGCCTGCAAATAGTATTGCCTTGATCACCCGGTGTGGTCCAAAATGTCCTCCTGCTACACCTTGGTGATCAGTTTCCAAGATCTTGAGATATTCACTCTCATGGACACATAGTCTGAGGTATCCATCTTTTCCACGTTTGTATAGATTATCACCAATGAGTGAGTAATCTAGGGCTTCTTGTTCTAGACTTCTTTGTCTGGCCAATGTCATATCTTGAGGGAATGTTTTCGTCCTCAAGAAGGCTACTAGTGGTTCACTCCAATCTGGCATTAGAGACACTTGGTATAGTGTAGCATGCTCCACAGGTGGTTTAATACGAGAGACTGGGCATTCCTTACACAACTTGTGTACATCTGCTTCCATAGTTGGTCAGTACACTCCGAGTCTTCTTAGTGTCTGTAAAGTTCTTTGCCTCGAATGGTGCTGCTCTAATGCACCTACATGTGCTAATTGCAACCATTTTGCGTATTCATCCTCTTCCACACAACAGGATAATATCCCTTGATCTGTATGCTTGTACATACTCCCTGCCATTATATGGTACTTTTGGGCCTTTATTACTTCTCTATCTTGAGTGTTTATGACTGGGTGATTAGGTCCGTAGGTTAATACTGGCACTAACGGCTTAGCCCACTGAGGTACAACTTCCAAATTAAACAAGTAAGCATCAGGAAGGTTATCCGATACTCCTTGTGGGGCTTCTCTAGATGTGAGCCTAGAGAGATGGTCTGCTCTCAGGTGAGTCTTCCCTTTCCTTACCACAACCTCGAAGTCATATTCCATTAGCAAGAGAAACCATCTTACTAATCTGCCTGTATTGCATGGCTTGTTCACAAGATATAACAATGCTTGATGGTTAGTAAAGAATTTAAACTTATTTGCAAGCAAATAGTGTCTAAACTTTTTAACGGCATATACCATGCCTAATCCTTCTCGTTCAATGGTGGTATAGTTTCATTCAGGTGCATTCAACTGTCTACTAGCATAGGCAATTGGAAGATCCATATTACCTTCACCAGTAAGTTGTGCAAGCACACATCCAATGGCATAATTGGATGCATCTACATGAACATGAAAGGGCTTATTCCAATCTGGTGTGGTCAAGCTTGGTGCTGAACACAATCTCCTTTTGAGCTCGTTGAAAGAGTTTTCACATTCATCAATCCACTCAAAGTTAGTCAAAAGTCCGTACAGAGGCTTTGCAATGATGCCGTACATGTGTATAAAGCATCGGTAATAACCACAATGCCCCATGAAAGCTTGTACTTCCTTGAAATTCTTTGGCCTAGGTAGTTTTGCGATGGCTCTAACTTTTTCCTCGTCCGTAGATATGCCATTCTTTGACACTATGTGTCTTAGAATCTTGCCCTGCCTGACCATGAAAACACACTTTTCTGGGTTCACGCAGACTTGATATTCTCTACCTTTGTCAAAGATTTGCCTAAGTTCAGGAATATGTGTTTGCCTAATGTTGGAATGAGCACAAAGGTCGTCAACATAGACCTCTAAGTTCTTCCTCAAGAACTCTTTAAACACATGGAACATCAATCTTTGGAAGGTTGCAGGAGCATTGGTAAGCCCGAATGGCATTACCCGAAAAGCAAATATGCCCCACTCAGTGGCAAAAGTTGTCTTACGCTGATCTTCTGGAGCTATGGCTACGATTGTAACCAGAAAATCCATCAAGGAAGCTGTATACTTCCTTTCCTGCTACTCTTTCTAAGAGATGTTCCCTGATAGGAAGCGGATAGTTATCTCGAATAGTGGCTGCATTAACCTTCTTCAAGTTAATGCACACACATAGCTTTCCATTCTTCTTGGGCACCACTACAATGGGGGATACCCACTCAGTGTGCTCAATTTCATAAATAAATCCAGCTTCCACTAGACGATCTATCTCTTCTTTGATCTTGGCAGCATAATTATCATTGTATGTGTATGGCTTTTGCTTAGAGGGTTTGGCATCTGAGGTCATGGGGATAGTGTGTGAGCATATGTCAGGGTCCACACCTTTCAAGTCCTTGTAACTCCAGGCGAATACATCTCTGTACTCCCTTAGCAAAGCTATCAACTCCTGCTCTTCTTCTTCCGTCAGGTCATGTCCTATGTAGGTGCACCTTTCTTCTCCTTCCTCTATGGCTACAACTATCTTCTTGGTGGTTTCTTTGTTATCATAGGCCTCCCCTGATTGCGCCTCGCATTTAGGCATTCTTATCATGACTCTCTGGTCATCTATCTCATACTTCTTAAAGTTTTCAGGAACCTCAAACAAAGATTCTTCCTCCTCAGGCTTGACTTCTCTCTTCTTTCTTTTCTTTCATTCATCCTTAGGGGTCACTTGTGTGGTTAACCTTACGTCATTTGTAAGCTCTCCATGTCTCTGAGGATGAGCTTCTACTTCATAGAAGTACTCTTCATCTGATGCAAAAGGCGGGTCTATTGAGAAGATTGAAATGTCATATCCATCCTCATCATAGTGGGGTGTCCATTTTTCTTGATTGATGGCTACATCTATTGTTGCTAAGATTTCTGCCCAACCGTGAGGTTCAAATTCTTCGTCAGGGAATACTACAGGGGCATAGGTTGGGTCTTGAATTGATCTATGTGTTTCCTTCGCACCTACCTCTCTGGCTTTTTCTCTCTTCTCCTCTTCTACTGCCACTTTGCACATCCATAAGTGGGTGTCTTCATGCATCCATGAGGATCTTGATCCTATGGAATGCACCGACTCGGTATCATCTTTAGCTCTATGGATGGGATTCCATTGGATTGGGGGTACATCTCTGTGAGAGTAATCCTTGAGATTAACTTTGGTTGTGACACCTAAGTGTTGCAAATACAAAGAATTGGTGCTCCAATCATGTACCACTTGCAACTGTCGCATAAATGGTCTTCCCAAAATCATCTCATAGGCATGGTTCTTGCTAAAATCACATATGGCAAATGTATGCTCGAATTCAACACCGCATGTAGTGAGAGTTATTCCTTCTAGCAAGCCTAAGGGTCTTTCTATGTGACCATCATCCATCTGCAATTTCATTCTTGTTGGCCTAAGTGCTGGCTTGCCCCAACGCTTCCACAGGGAAGTGGTAGCAATTGCAACTCCTGCGCCTGAGTCCAAAATTGCCTTGGTGGTGTACCCCTGATGGGTAATGGGAAGATAGGTGTTTCCTTCCTCTCCTTCACTCATGTCTCCTATCTTGTCCAAAGGTATCTCTGGCACTGTTCTATGAGATCCTACCTGGGAACGCGGTTTTGCTACTTCAGCCACTTGATTGGCTACATGTTTCCACAATTCTGGCCTAACCTTGAGTAACTCTTCTAAAGTGAGATTGCACTGCACTTTAGTATTCTTTACTACCTCCGTATTCCTAGGTATGACTGAGTCTTCATTTCGTACCATGACCGTGGGTGCTCTCATACAAGTAGACTTAGCTTCCCATGGGCCTGTGAAGTGGGGTAATTCCTGTAAAGAATTAGACTCAAAGTCTAATCTCTCTTGGGATTGGGTGCTCTCCTGCTCTCCATAATTGGAAGGAATGTCTTGTGGGAATTGATCATGCGCATCATCCACAAGTTCAATGGGATGAGGGACTCCACTCTCTTTTGCCCATTTCTCTTCTTGAATCTCTCGTAGGAATTTTGGTGTGTACCTATTCATAGAAGAAGAGGTGTCTGGTTCAGTGGAATTGGGCACATAAGCTTCCTGTGGGGGAATGCTTATTCCTTTACTTGCCTCATCTCTTCCTTGGTTTTTTTCTTCCTTGGCAGATCTTGCAATTATGCTCTCTAACTTCTCTAATAGTCCATCCAAGTGCAATTGTGCCTTAGCTGAGCAAGAGTGGTTGAAGAGGTGATTGGCTTCAAACATAGTCTGAGCCAATGCGACCATTTTCGCACAAAGCTTGGTTCATTCTATCTCTAAGTCAGCTCTAGGGTAGCACTTGTCATGATCCGTCACATTTGGCCCTTCTTGGATTCTGGCCTGATTTGCCTTAAGCATCATGTTTATGTCTTCAGGAGTGGGGTCAGCTAACACTGATCCTACTCTAAGGGGTGGTGGGATGGTCTGAGGTGGGTTGAAAGATGGTGGATTAGATGGTGATAGGGATGAAGGTGGTGGTGGTATGTGAGAGTTTGTTTGAAAGGTGAGTTCAACAATTTTGGTTTTTGTCTCTCTTATGCTTTCTTCTAATTCGCTCATCTTTTTAGACCATTGTCTTTTCATTCTCTCTTGGCTATCCTTCCAGGCTCTCAACCGTTTCTTGGCTATGCTCTCAGTTTCACTAACCTTTGCACTCTTTTCTGTTGAGGAATCACTCACAAATTTGACATACAGACAGACATAAAAGAAAAGAAAAAAAAAAGGAAGCGGAATCTTCAGAAAATCAAAAGCCTCAGTTGTACAGCGTGCGAAATCAGTCCGTTAACTAGAATCAAGAATTGTACGAGTAACAGAGCAATAAACCGCCGTGTGTGCATAATGGGCGCATAATGCGCACATAACGTGAATTAAAGAATGAGAGCGTGGAAGAGTGCAGAAGAAAAGTGTATATATATATACACCAAGGATTGAAGGACTATGATGATGTGAGGATGAGAAGAAGAGGATTATGAGAGATCGTGTATGAGTGAAGAGAGAGTGAGAAGTTCTCAGAAGACGCCATAGATCGCGTATGTACAGATGAATAACAGAAACCTGGAATGTCAGGTATTCATCTGAGAGAGATGGTAATAAGAAACTACTCAGTGTAGGAGAGTTTCTACAGCTTGAGCAAGAAGAGGCCAAGCTTGTTTCTACACATCTTCTCTAAATTTAGAAAACACATGTTCATGTGGAAGTTTGCGCGCTCTGTTTGCATGTGAAGAATCTGAGTTTTTTTCGTGTTACAGTAGAAAGTTTGTTAACCATTAACAGTTACAGTTCGTTACTAAATGTGTCCCTCGGTATTCTCTCAGTAAACAAATGTCTCGGTCAAAGATATCTCAGTAAACGCATTTTCGATCAGTTATAGTTTTTCAAAAAGCGAGTTTTTCGATAGAACAACGAAGTATATCTCGCAGTAGAATTCGAAGCTTTGTATGAGAGATAGCTCATCTTGTAGCTAGACGTCTCTACTTTAAGCTGATCACAGTTTCCGGTGGAATGAATGTGTACACACAGTACAAAGTCTGACCGGAAAGTGGCACTTCAGAACTGTGAAGTTTTCCTTAAACTTCAAGAAGAAGTCCATTCAGTAAAGGAAGTTCACGTATCACTTCCTTACTTCACATAATTCATTTGAAGTAATCACGAGCAGAATCAAAGTTCATTCCGGTGATATTCCGACAAAATTTTGGTGACGTCCCAGTGACAGTCCGGTGAAGTTCCGGTGGAATTCAAGTCGCAATTTAACACAGTTAAGCGATAGTAATCCTGCTAAGCTACTGTTGATTACAGAGGTGTTCTATATCACTCTAGCTTAGCTCTCTATTTGGCGGCGCGGCAATTTCCGCAGGCCTGACAAGGTTCAAGCCTTTGCCGTGATGACCATCATTGGCGATATCAGGGAGAAAGATAATCGCCAACAAGTGGTATCAGAGCAGGTTAGTTCCATGAGTGGCATCAGAGCCAAAAGACTCTCAAAGGCAACCTAAAGCAAACAAGAAGATCATGGCAGATCATGTCCAAATTGATAAGCTGGACAGAGATAATTATCCCGCGTGGGTAATGCGTATGGAAGCCTTACTTATGAGTAAGGACTTAATGATGTATGTGACCGGAGAAGAAAAGAAGCCGACCTTCGAAGATGATAGCCAACCGGAAAAAGAAGAGTTATAAGCTTTGAAGCTGTGGCAGAAGAAAGATGCAACGGCAAGAGCCTACATCTACAACACTGTTTCATATCATCTACTACCGCACATTAGAGGTCTGGAGAAAGCGGAGGACATATGGAGTGCATTGGGAGACCACTTCCAAAATACTACGAAAGCTAGAAAGGCTAGCTTATGGTCTGAGTTCACAACGTTCAAAAAGAAGCCGAGTCAAAGCATTAGTGACTACGTCACTAAAGTAGGAAGCTTAATTTACGCTACGCTAACAAGATCGGATCTCAGCTATCCGGTGGGAGTTCTCTCACAGTTTATGCATTGTCCGACAGATCAACATTGGGTTGCAAGACAAAGAGTTCTTAGATATATAAAAGGAACTATAAAGGACGGATTATATTATCCTTTTACATCAGATATAAAGCTGAAAGCATTCAGTGACTCAGACTGGGTAGGAAGTCAAGATGACAGAAGATCGACACATGGGTATATGATATACCTAGGGGATAAGCTAGTAAGCTGGTGCTCAAAGAAACAGTATACAGTAGCTTTATCGTCAACAGAAGCTGAATACAAAGGACTGGTAGAAACTGCGAAAGAAGTAATATGGATGCAGACCTTGCTCAAAAGCATGGGTATTGATCAAGGTATACCAATTATACATGGAGACAATATGAGCTCTCTATATCTTGCAATGAATCCGGTGTTTCACGCAAGAACAAAGCACATAGAAATTCAGTATCACTTCCTGAGGGAAAAGGTAATGGAGAAGGAGATAGAAATAGTCTACACTCCTACGAAAGATGAGATAGCAGATATCTTGACAAAAAGCTTGGATGGAACAAAGACAAGCAGATTCAAAGAAATGGCAGGTATAAAAGAAAGAAAGATATGTGAAAGACCGGAAGAGGTCAAATTAGTGATTGAGGGAGAGCTGTTGAGGAATCACTCACAAATTTGACATACAGACAGACATAAAAGAAAAGAAAAAAAAAAGGAAGCGAAATCTTCAGAAAATCAAAAGCCTTAGTTGTACAGCGTGCGAAATCAGTCTATTAACCAGAATCAAGAATTGTACGAGTAACAGAGCAATAAACCGCGGTGTGCGCATAATGGGCGCATAATGCGCACATAACGTGAATTAAAGAATGAGAGCGTGGAAGAGCGCAGAAGAAAAGTGTATATATATACACCAAGGATTGAAGGACTATGATGATGTGAGGATGAGAAGAAGAGGATTATGAGAGATCGTGTATGAGTGAAGAGAGAGTGAGAAGTTCTCCGAAGACGCCATAGATCGCATATGTACAAATGAATAACAGAAACCTGGAATGTCAAGTATTCATCTGAGAGAGATGGTAATAAGAAACTACTCAGTGTAGGAGAGTTTCTACAGCTTGAGCAAGAAGAGGCCAAGCTTGTTTGTACACATCTTCTCTAATAGAAAACACATGTTCATGTGGAAGTTTGCGTGCTCTGTTCGCATGTGAAGAATCTGAGTTTTTTTCATGTTACAGTAGAAAGTTCGTTAACCATTAACAATTACAGTTTGTTACTAAACGTGTCCCTCAGTATTCTCTCAATAAACGAATGTCTCGGTCAAAGATATCTCAGTAAACGCATTTTCGATCAGTTATAGTTTTTCAGAAAGCGAGTTTTTCGGTAGAACAACGAAGTATATCTCGCAGTAGAATTCGAAGCTTTGTATGAGAGATAGCTCATCTTGTAGCTAGACGTCTCTACTTTAAGCTGATCATAGTCTCCGGTGGAATGAATGTGTACACACAGTACAAAGTCTAACCGGAAAGTGGCACTTCAGAACTGTGAAGTTTTCCTTAAACTTCAAGAAGAAGTCCATTCAGTAAAGGAAGTTCACGTATCACTTCCTTACTTCACATAATTCATTTGAAGTAATCACAAGCAGAATCAAAGTTCATTCCGGTGATATTCTGGCAAAATTTCGGTGACGTCCTAGTGACAGTCCGATGAAGTTCCGGTGGAATTCAAGTCGCAGTTTAACACAGTTAAGCGACAGTAATCCTGCTAAGCTACTGTTGATTACAGAGGTGTTCTATATCACTCTAGCTTAGCTCTCTATTTGGCGGCGCGGCAATTTCCGCAGGCCTGACAAGGTTCAAGCCTTTGCCATGACGACCATCATCAGCAATATCAGGGCGAAAGATAATCGCCAACATTTTCTTGGCAAGAGTAGTTGAAGAGGCGACTGGCTTCAAACATGGTCTGAGCCAATGCGACCATTTTCGCACAAAGCTTGGTTCTTTCTATCTCTATGTCAGCTCTAGGGTAGCACTTGTCATGATCCGTCACATTTGGCCCTTCTTGGATTTTGGCCTGATATGCCTTAAGCATTATCTCTATGTCTTCAGGAGTGGGGTCAGCTAACACTGATCCTACTCTAGGGGGTGGTGGGATGGTCTGAGGTGGGTTGAAAGATGGTGGATTAGATGGTGATAGGGATGAAGGTGGTGGTGGTATGTGAGAGTTTGTTTGAGAGGTGAGTTCAACAATTTTGGCTTTTGTCTCTCTTATGCTTTCTTCTAATTCGCTCATCTTTTTAGACCATTGTCTTTTCATTCTCTCTCGGCTATCCTTCCAGGCTCTCGACCGTTTCTTGGCTATGCTCTCAGTTTCACTAACCTCTACACTCTTTTCTTGGCCTAAACCTTGGTTTTGCTGCAAAGCCTGAGCTCTAGTGACCACCTGTATTGGTGCAATGGAAGTTACACTTCCGGTAGCGTCTACTACTAACCCAATAACATTAATTGTAGTGATTTTTGGCATGTTATTGGGATTCTTTGGGCAATCCCGTAAGAGATGCTCCTTTCCGCAATCTTGACAAAAGCCCTAGATTGTTACCGACTGGGGTTGTGTAGGTGCAGGCATTGGGCAATCGCGGATGAGGTGATCTCCCTGACATCTATAGCATGGTCCTCTAGGAAATGGGGGTCTTACTTGCCTAGGTTGAGGTCTACTGTTGGGATTTGTGTACATGATGTTTGCATACTCTGGATCCCAACTAGGTTCACTCGGTTCTTCACTATAGTAGGATTCACCATGTTCAGGAGACTGCATGTAGTAAGCCTGGGGGCTATCAATATGTGTAGAATCAAAGCTATGGTCACTGGGGTCACTTTCTGAAAGCAATGGTGTTACTGGCACTATGACTCTATTCAGGTTCTCTTCTGTAGCTGCATACTTTACTGGGATCACATTGGCTGGAGTTGGAGGTTGTTGGGCTAGCACTGGTTGAGGTCTCTGCTGGGCCTTGATATTGTGGTTGGTAGGTTTGTTGAGGCCTAGCATACTTTTATGGTGGGTACTGGTTCTGGTGTCTGCCCTGTTGTGGATATGGTTGAGGGTAGGTTTGCCTAACCGCTTGCTTATTGTATGGGCAATCTTGTGATGTGTGATTAGTGTATCTTCGTTCTATGGTGCAGTATTGGCTACTGGGATTCACTTGGGGTTGAGCCATGATGGGACATACATTCGCCATATGGTCACCTCCGCAAGTATAGCACCGCTTAATTGGGGCAAGTCTAGGGATTTTTTTGCTAGAGACACCTAATTTTTGAGATACTTTCTCAGCGAGTTCCTCAATAGATGTGGATTGCGTGGAAGAGAGGCTAGTAGAACTATCTGAATCTTTGTAGATTTTGGAAAGTTCTAATTCCTCCCCTAGGTTATCCTCGATGTCGATGCACATACATACACACTCTTCTATGGTCCTCGGGTCCTTTAAGTACACGTATGATCTCAACTTTGTACTTAGCAGTCCATCTAGGAATAAAGCCCCTTGTTTGGCTAGTGTGGGTAACTCAGAAACAGGACATCTCTCTAGATATTTCCTAAACCTTCTTCCTACAAGTCTAACCGTCTCTTGAGGGGTTTGCTTGAAGCTATCAATCAATGAGGAAGTATTATGCCTTATGCCACTCTTAGAGAATTCAATAATGAAAGCCTCTAGAAGTTGGTCTATGTTCCTGAAGTGTCTTTCATTTAGTGGTTTAAACCACGTAAGAGCGGTGTTCCTAAGGGTTAGACCAAAGGCATTGTACTGCGTGAATAGGTCCTCAACTTGTTCAACTCTCAAGACTTGTCTAAATTCGGCCACATGATCGTATGGATCTCGAGTGCCATCAAAGTAGTTCTTGGTGGATTTAACTAGTTGTGTAGGTCTCAAAGTCCTCGTGTGTTCTCTAGGTCTTGGTAGAGGGAATTCATCAGCATTTCTTTGGTTTCTTGGGGCTCTAGTTCTCTCAGGCTCCATTCTATCGGTTTTCGTTCTCGTTCTTTCTCTTCCCATTGGGTTGGCGAAACTCACTTCTGGCCTATCTCTACTTCTATCCCTTTGAGCGCCATGAGCTTGGGATGTTTCAGCCCCTTGGTGGCCAAAAGAGACATTAGATCTTGGTTGGGGAAAAATAAATTCTCCTTTCCAAGTGTAGGCATGTCTACCATGTTCTATGACCACAAAGATCCTCTCTGAAGTACTGTCTAGGTAGGTCACTTTGCCTGGGCTATCCGGATCTTTGAACTCATAGATTGTGATCGTTCTTATCTCATTAGGTTGATCAGACTTATACCTCCAAAAGGCTTCATCGGTCTCTCGGTTCAAGAGCAAATCTATGCTCTTATTGTCCTGGGGAATCCACTCTGGTGTGATAATTCTAGTGAGGACTGATTTGCCTCGAGGGGTTTTAGGCTCTCCACCTATGTTCCCTTGCTCTAGTTCACCTATGTCCATTTTTGGGATCACATTGCCAAACTCGGCTGCCCTATCTGGGTGGCTGGTGACTACATATACGGTTCCTTCTTTGTCCAAGTATGCTCCATTTTCAAACTTGACTGCTGAGCGTTCTAGTCCAATGGGTTGATCTGGGTTTTTGATCTGGACCACAGATCTTCCTAGGCCGTCCTCATAGATGCTAGCACCTAATCGGTTGGTCCTAAGGTATTCCAGTTGCATCTTGTAGGGGCCTTCTACCCTATGTAAATATGGCACACCTGAACTTCTTGTAGGTCTCTCCATACCGTGGGATATCTCAGACTCACTAGTTTCAAAGCTAGGGTAGTGCGAATAATGGCTCAACTGTTGGGCCCAAGACCTAGCAGTATGATTGACACTAGCCTCTGAAGACCTAAGATTTTGTCTATCTCTTCCTAGGTGTCGTCCTGATCTAAGGTTCATAAGCCCAATTGAATAATCCCAAATTTCCCAAGTACAATTTTCGTTGCTGAGTTCTTTTGTATTAGTCACTTGTTCTTTTTAATTTTTTCTTAGGATGTCACTTTTTGTCCAATCAATCTTCGTCGCAAGGAACACTTAAGTTTTATCGTACTTTGATTTTGGTCGCTCGATTTAAATTCTTTTCCCTTAGGTTGTTTCGTAAAGGTAATCTCTTGGTACTTGCACTTGAGTGATTAGAGTTCTTGGACTTGGTCGTGCTTAACGTATCCCTAATTGATCAAAACCTCTATCCGTACTTAGCCTAAGCTAGGGATTGACAGAGGGTGTTGAGAATTTCTAGCCTTAATTTCTCTCCTCGATTTCCCTTGTGTGCCCAGGAAGCGTATTCCCAATCTTGCACTTACTCTTGCTTCGAGTACCCTTTGATGCTCTCAAAGGACCTGTAAAAGTCCCAAAGTTAGCTCAAGAATTGAATTCCATTGATACAACAGACCATCTTCATTCATGCAATTCAAAGATCAAATTGTTCTTTGACTTTATGGAAAACAATCCTAAAGATTCCTCAATTTTCTTCCCCCTAGATATGGTCACTTCAAAATACTATATCTAATAATCCTAAGCTTTCCAACAAAACAAAAATCACAACAAACGGATTTCATATGAGAAAGTTATGCCAGTTCAGGGTTCTACGGCTAAAACAGGGTTCAAACAGGCTACCAGGCAAACAGGACTTCTCGACATACAGGTGTAGCGGCCTCACAATGCTCTAACAAATTTCTAATGTTTCCCAAATAGTACCCCAAAATAAACCAACTATCATTGCCCAAAAAATTGGCCGAATTTGCCCGTCAATCGCGATCGAGTGGTCTGTCAATCGCGATTGATATGTCAATCGCGATCGACGTGTCGGTCGCGATTCACAGGTCCATCATGGCTCTCAGTCATGATTGATGGGTCAATCGTGATTGACACGTGGCCCGAAAATTCAGTCCGACGTGGTCAAAGGATCCTTGACTCTGTCGATCGCGATTGATGGGTCGATCGCGATTGACAAGTCCATCGCGAGGGTTCTATCGGTCGTGGTCAAACAGTCGTTGATTGGATCAGTCACGATTGACACGTCCGTCGGGACTGTCAATCGTGATTGATGGGTCGATCGCGATTGATGGCTCAATCATGATTGACACGTGGCGCGCGTAAATTCTGTCGGTCGTGGTCAGTCGGTCGTTGACTCTGTCGGTCGCGATTGACGAGTCCGTCGGCAGGTGTCCATCGTCATTTGTCGATCGCGATTGGCACGTCAATCGCGATTGACAGAAAACAGAGGAGTTTTAAGATTTTAAGCACATATTTAGGAAGCTCTAGGAATGCAGATCATGATTATGCACTTTGTTTAGCAAAATGTTCACTTTTTTTGTCGGTTGCAATTGATAGAGGTCAACGCCTTGGGACCTGCACAGTCAGAATTTTTACCTGTTGAAGCTTGTACAGCTGCTGGGGATGTTGATTCCTGCAGAAAATCTCAAAAAACACAAAAAAGCACAAGCACACAAATGCTCTCTCGCTCTCTCTCACAAGTGAAATGAGGGGAATGGCATGGGTATGGGGATATGACCAAAAACTGAAATTTTTGCGATGATGGAGATGGAGGTGAGAGATGGTGATGATGATGATGGTGATGAGAGAAACAAAAGAAAATAGATAAAAGTGGAGACAATACCTATGACTCCAACGCCTCAACCCTACGTCTTACCATCACACGCTCGTCCTCAAAGCTCGATCCCCGGCAACGGCGGGTCAATCCGGGAAGACGTCAGGATGGTATGATGACCTCAAACAAGTGATGGCACAAGTGCGTGAGTGAGAAGCACACTAACATGCACACACATACACCCACACGTGCACACAAGGTAAGACAAAGAGAGAGAAGCAATGGAGTTCTTTAGATTGCTCAAAAGTGCTCTTACAAGTTCAAGTCTATAACAAGCTAACCTCCAAAATGAGCTCTCTAGCTTTTTTTATAGTTTTTGACTAGCTTTGGCCCTGTCCAGACCTAGTGTCCGGCCTAGTTAAAAGTTAGGTTCTAGGGCCTATTTGGAGGCTCAAACGAGCTCAGAAAATTATGAAAATTGATAAGTAGGTACTTCTAATGCTCCTCAAGCTCAAGGACTCTTTGGCTGGCACAAAATAGAGTTACAAAAAGGTGAAATGGTATTTACAATGATTTTTAGTGATGAGAATCACTGTTATGAAGATGTTGATTTGGAAAAATTTGAATGGCCTACTTGCCAGATCTTCGTTGACTACTTTGTCTGCTTGTGCCTTCTCTCCGCTTTGGCTTCCTTCTTTGGCTTCCTTGTCTTGTGAGTCCTTGGGTGCTTTGACTGCTGCCAACATAGTTGAACACTCACAGTGGTTATCCTCCATGGTAATAGCTCCAAAAAATCCGATGAAAATCAAATATATGTGGACTCTAGGGCTCTCAATAAGGTGATGCTTCCTGATGGATTTCCTATTGATTTTTCTAAACAAGTTGTAGAAGTTGTGGCCAGTCATTCTCTTTATAGCTTTATGGATGGATCTAGTGGGTACAACCAAGTACCAATTAGTCCTATCGATTAATCAAAGACTACCTTTGTCACCCCATGGGGAACATATGTGTACAGAATAATGGCCTTTGGACTAAGGAATGCCTCTACATCCTTCAACAAAATGGTCGACACCATTTTTAGACCACTACTTCTAAAATTCTTAAGAATTTTTATGGACAATTTTTCTACCATTTCAAGTGCAAGTTTCTCTTCACCTACTCAAAATTTTAGGGAACACCTTTCTTAGCTGCAAGAAGAGTTTGAATTGTGCAAAAGTGCACAAGTGAAAGTTAAATTCCAAACAAATGCCATTTTTTGGTAACTCATGACACACTTCTTTGTTGGAGATAGACGTCTGCGGAAGCACGCGAACAGCACAAGGAAGAAGAAGAAGCTTGGAGCACAAACACACAATACTGAATGTATTACCAGAGAATGTACAAAGATAAGTAGCCCATTAGGGCAATAGGCGTATATACAAGCCGGGGGAAAAAAACCTCCTAAAGAGGGAAAAAAGTGCCCCGGCGGTCCTAGAGTGTTCACACACATCACTACCTAAATATATCAACAAATCCCCCCTGGGAGTGATGCGGTGAACAAGGAGCTGTCTGGTATAACCTCATCAGCAGAAATCAATTGTTCCTTCAGGTCTTTGATCTTTGTAAGAAAACTGTCCATAGAATCACCTTCATTCATGTGCTCACTCTCCAACTGTTTTCGGAGGTAAGCAACACGAGCCTCATTCCTAGCCTGGTACAAAGTGGTAAGTGTATCCCAAGCATCCTTTGCTGTTCTGCAAGAGCGAATGTGAGGAATAATGGCACATTTGACAGACAAGGCTATCAATGCATGTGCCTGGGCATCTCTGCCATCCCAACGAATCTGCTCTGCAGTAGGTGCAACAGAAACAGCAGCACGAACAGGAATCTGCGGAATATCATCTCCGACGCCATCTTCATCAGCTCCAGTACCTCCAACACCTGTATTTGTAGTACCTGTAGTCGCAGGTGTAACAGGACGTCTTTCAACACCCTTCACAATGTTCCACAGTCCTTTTGCAACCAGTACATGTCGCATCATATAAGCCCATAATGGGTAGTTGGTACCATCCAACTTATCCTCAACAGCCAACATATGGAATACATCACTGCTTTCAGCCATGGCCGGTGACTAAAATACCTTGATGCAGAAAATTGACTGTATCTCAAAAAGTTGAACGGAATTGCCCAGACGAGTTCTGCTAGACCTGTAGCAGACTGTGAGACGCTTAAACTGGCGAACAGAAACTGGTATATACCTTTGGCACAAAAGGACGAAATAGCCTGCACAAGCGCTGCACAGATCGCAATTTCGGCACCACAAAGCGAAGCTGTTTTGATCTCGGAAACACCCTGAGTATGCTCACCGAATTTCGTGCGAATCTGAGACTGCAAACGGAGGAGTGTCAACGGCGCCCTAGAAGAAGCGACGACCAGCTCTGATACCAATTGTTGGAGATAGACGCCTGCGGAAGCACGCGAACAGCACAAGGAAGAAGAAGAAGCTTGGAGCACAAACACACAATACTGAATGTATTAGCAGAGAATGTACAAAGATAAGTAGCCCATTAGGGCAATAGGCGTATATACAAGCCGGGGGAAAAAAACCTCCTAAAGAGGGAAAAAAGTGCCCCGGCGGTCCTAGAGTGTTCACACACATCACTACCTAAATATATCAACATTCTTGGGCATGTGGTCTCTTCCAAAGGTATATCCCATGATCCAAATAAGTTCTTAACCATTATCAAGATGCCTCTTCCTATTAATGCAAAACAAGTCCAAAGTTTCTTAGGCCATATGGGTTACCATAGGAAATTCATCAAAATGTATGCAGACATAGTGAGGCCACTGTTTAAACTATTAGGTAAATTATTCCAATTTAAATGGCTTTACAAAGAGGAAAAAGCATTCCAAGTAATGAAAAAGATGTTAGTGAGTGCTCCTATTCTCATCGTTCTAGATTGGGAGGTCACATTCCATGTGCATGTCAATGCTGGCTCTTCTATTGTAAGGGAAATTCTAGCATAACCCAACAAAGCACACAAATTGGATTGTCCAATTCATTGTGCCAGTAGGATTCTCACGAAGGTTGAAAGACATTATAACACAATAGATGTTACCGTTAGTGTCCATGTGAAAAGCCAAAGCACTTTTGTATATGTTCTTTAATGAAACATATAGTGACCTTGTCAGCCACAAATTGTAAGTTCAACATCATTTGTAACACCTAAGAAGTCTATTTCATGCTCCTTGTGTACTGTGTTTTTTTGTGTATTCTGCAACCTCTGTGTGGAGTACCATGTGCATCACCATCGAGATACTTCACTAGTATCAAAGCTAGGTTCTTTTATGTTTTTGCATAAGGCCTTTTACATTTGATAGAGAGGGTTGTGATGAGGTTTTCTTAACTAAGAGACACGCTGATGTTGGGGTCTCTTCAGTGATGCAGGTGGAAGACTTACCCACCCTCACCATAGGAGATGTATGATAGTTGTTCATAGGTGCTTGAAAAGCCTAGCTGGTTTCTTTTTTTGGGTAACTGACTATATGTACTGGAGTCAGTGATTCACTATGCATGTAACCATGTCAGTAATTGCAGTTTTATGAGATTTCAACACTCTTCATATGCTCATTTTGCATAGGATAATCTAGCAAAATTCTTCCATATTTTTTGGTTTTGTCAACTATAAAGTAGTTGATTTACTCCTTGATACACTTATCGGTGTGAGCACATATATTCTCACATAATCCTTTTGGTTTGTCATAATTATTCATTAATTCATTTTTTTGGGGAAGACTGGTGAATTCTCTCCCAAAATCTAACACTTGGTCATCCTTCTTTGAGCCTTAGTGGTGTTTGGACTCTTCTAGCTCCATTATCATTCTATTTAGTTCTCTACCATCATGGCATCAAAGGTCTCAAGCATGTCTAGTGGATCAGGATCTAGTGCCAGTGTTCCAACGAGGAGCTATAACTTGTAGGGCAAATACCATTTTGAGATGAAAATATTTGATGGCACAAACTTTGCTCTATGGAAGAATTAGATTAAAGATGTGCTGATTCAGAGGAGGCAATGGAAGCTAGTAAATGGAATCTCAATGAAGTATGTTGACATGGATGAAGATTATTGGGATGAGTTAGATGAAATGGTTAGGTCTATCATTCGATTGCACCTAGGAGATAATGTTTACTTTACACTGTTAGACTTTGAAAGTGGAGAGGAGCTTTGGGAGAATTTATGCCATATATATGAAAAAGAGAAGGCATCAAATAAAGTGTATCTGATGAGAAAGTTATATGACCTTCACATGAAGGAAAAAGATAGTGTTGTTGCTCATATGAATGAGTTTGATATTCTCCTAGTTATAGGCTCAAAAAATGGATATAGATAATTAAACAAAAGTATTCTTGTTATTATCCACCTTCCCATCATCATGGGATATGTTTTGCACAACTATTAGTAGTAGTGCACTTGGTGGTAAACTGGTCTATGATCACATATGTGGAGCACTCTTGAGTCAAGAGATTTGTAGAAAATCTATAGTTGGCACTTAAAGTGGAGATGTATATAATGTTTGTGATTATTACAAAGGAAAGAATCAGCAATGTGGCAGGAGCAAGAATAAGGAAAAGAATGGTCAACGGAGTAAGAGTAGAAGTAAATCAAGGAAGAGGGATATCGAATGCCATTATTATTATCATAAGAAGGGACACATGAAGAAATATTGTTATGCATTAAAGAATGCTAAAGGTAAAGGACAGAATGTTGATGGGCATGTTAAACAACTACCTACACCATCTACTTTGACTATGAAGATTGAAGAAATTAATGCTATTTTTGATGATGCTGATGTGTTGACATTTGACAACATTGTGCCAACTGAGGCTCTTATGGCTGATTCTCTTTCCCACAGTTTGTCGGCCGCCGGAGTGGGACAGATGTAACGGATGCCAGATGTAACGGAGTTTCTTGAATTACGCGCGAAAAGTTGGTACGCGCATCCTGTAAAATTTATATAAAGTAATGAAAGGAGAATGGTCAGAGAGACGTCTTTTCTGGAATTGCCAGATTGTCGCCTGAACATTCGTGAGATTATTGTTTACATTGTTGTGAAGTCTTGAGCATTGTTGGGTGATTGAGTATGTTCTGCATCGTCTGCTCACACGGAAGTTCACCGTAACGAGTAGTTGAGTAACGGATTGTGTGTCTGATTACTATCATCGTATTGTATTATTGTGTGTTCTTTAGTTATTTTCGTACCCTCAGTCGTGTTGAGTAGTTATATTATTATGTGAATCGAATAGGTAACCTATTGCCTTGTCGGAGTATGTTCTGTTTGTTTTTATCAGATTCGTTGCATTCGGTGTAATAACTGTTGACCCCGAATACGAGTACGAAATAATATCTTCGGTAAACATGAACTTTTATTTGAGATCGTTGTGAAGTGTGGTGACGAGTGAATCTGTCAGCTATAATATTTGCTCTGTTTGATTTATTACATACTAGTGAGACTGCAGAATGGACTACTGCTCTGTTCTAATAGCAGATTAGTCTGGAGAAGTTCGGTTCACAGGAATATAGAAATCAAGTATTGTTTAGTTAATGCTAGTAATTGAGCTAAGACGAGTATTCATGCTTTTGATGTTGTAACGAAGATTTGGGAAATAAGTACAGGGCCTCTGTCTAACAGACCCCTACCACTCCCAAGAACCCACGCTGGTCTGATAAACGCCTTTCGGCCAGTGAGTAATGATACTTAACGTTTAACACATTTTACGGTGAGACACTGTTCCACGGCTAACACTTTAACACTTTGGCGCCGTCTGTGGGATTGAGTGATGGCATATATGATCTGTGCGAAAATGGATCTTCCTCTCCCTACCATCTCGAACCGTAGTAACCTTCCAAGCCTTTGCCGAAGCCTTCCGCCTCGCCGCACAAGGCCGCGAGAATGGCCCAAGCATTCCCGTAACCCGAATGACAGCACTCTTCCCCCGCTATTCATCAAACGAGTACGCTATCCTTTGCCGCCCTGAACCCGAAAAAACTGCACTCCAGTTCTTAGTCGCCATCTTAAACCTCCAGAAATGCACCTACGGTATATCCCGCCCGTTCTACTCCGCCATCGACCTTGCTGCACAAGAACCCGTCAACTTCGCATCCTTTTTCTTTCACCATATCCATAAGGAATGTGTAGCCATAGTGAAACAAGTCAATAAAGGAACTACCCCTCGATCTAGACTACCCCACATCCTCTCCTTTCTCTTTCCGACCATACTCGCAGCTCAACCACCACCACGGGGGCCCGTCCTAAGGCATGAAGAGTCGATACAGTTGCTAGAAGATGAGGAAGAAGAAGATGAAGAAGAGCTCAACCAATTGTTCCGCCGGAAACGCATCAGGATTAGCTCATCTGAAAGTGAGGCACAGGGCTCAGCCGAAAACAATAAAGATGATGATAAAGAAGACGAGAAGCAAGAAGAGGAGACATTCCATGATACAGCCACATCAATGCACAATGAATCATCGGCTGAGCAACAAGAACAACAAGATCGAACAGAAACAGAAACAATTTCAACCGAAAAAGAATCAGAGCAACAGGTAGACGAGCAAGAATCCGCTAGGGAAGCACTAGACAAGCTACTTAAGGCAGTGGAATCCACAGAGGCCAACAATGCAGAAACCGAACAAATAGAAAAGGTAACAACCACTGACTCTGCCCTTCCCAACCCACCACCAGTCAACCCCATTCCCCCACCGGAACCACCTCGCAGTCCCATCCAGCCTAGTCACCCCACCGAAACCGCTGAAACCTCTTCATCCTCCCTCAATTACTCCCCACCGAATTCCCAACAACTCCTCACCGCAACCTCTTTGCAACCTCGCCCTCCTCTGCCACCCCACTCCATTCCAGTCTTCTCTGAGTTAGAATCTATGGGTCGCCTCTTGATTAACTTATCCCAACAACTGCCGCAACATCTGAAGCAAGTCACAGACAATGCACGAGATGAATTCCAACGTAAATTGGAAGTGATGGAGGTAGATATCACCCCCCTTTAGGAAGAGTTACAGGCAGCAAAAGCAGAAAACCACGCACTCCATGAACAGATAAAGCAATTACAGGCCACACTCCAAGCACAGGAAGAAATCACAAGCCAACGAGATAAGGCTCTGGCGGCAGTGTATGAAAAAGAAGATTTACTGATTGCTGCCGACGCAGAGATAACAAAGTTAAATCAAACACTCAAAGATACAGAAGATACCAGAATCACGCTAGGAAACCTACTCGAAGAAACAAGAGTCCAGTTGCAGGAAGCCATACAAAAGAGCCAAGAGCACCAAACAGAAGCTGAGCAGGCAGAAGAACAATTACAGAGAACGCAAGAATCCCTCAATGAAGTCAATTCTATACTTAAACACCAATTAAACAAGGAAGCTAAATATCAGAAGGATTTAGCCAATGCTCGAAGAGAAAGAGATGCGTATTATAAAACAATACAGTTCCAGAACCAACAATTCGAAAGAATGGATAATCAATTGCGCAACCAGAAAGACCGAGTCACTGATATGCAGAAGCAAATAGCTGAAATGAAGATTTCAAGGGATGCGGCGTTATCCAACGATTTCTACTTACAGGAGGCCTTTTCGCAAACACAGGCCAAAATTTTGCTCACCGAAGCCATCGCCCTTAGCTCTGTTAGAGTAGATGCGCAAGTATTAGAACCCGACACCCTTAAACAACTATTAGAAACTCTTAAGAAAAAAATAGCCCGTACATTTAGATTAGCCAGAAATATGTATCTAGAAGGAATCATCGACGAACAATAGTTTTGTAAGCAAAATAACTTGCGGGTTCGAGTCCACCGTGCGTGCCAATGTTAGTCGGCCGCCGGAGTGGGATAGATCTAACGGATGCCAGATGTAATGGAGTTTCTTGAATTACGCACGAAAAGTTGGTACGCGCAAAACCTGTAAAATTTTTATAAAGCAATGAAAGGAGAATGGTCAGAGAGACGTCTTTTCTGGAATTGCCAGATTGTCGCCTGAACATTCGTGAGATTATTGTTTACATTGTTGTGAAGTCTTGAGCATTGTTGGGTGATTGAGTATGTTCTGCATCGTCTGCTCACACGGAAGTTCACCGTAACGAGTAGTTGAGTAACGGATTGTGTGTCTGATTACTGTCATCGTATTGTATTGTTGTCTGTTCTTCAGTTATTTTTGTACCCTCAGTCGTGTTGAGTAGTTATATTATTATGTGAATCGAATAGGTAACCTATTGCCTTGTCGGAGTATGTTCTGTTTGTTTTTATCAGATTCGTTGCATTCGGTGTAATAACTGTTGACCCCGAACACGAGTACGAAATAGTATCTTCGATAAACGTGAACTTTTATTTGAGATCGTTGTGAAGTGTGGTGACGAGTGAATCTGTCATCTATAATATTTGCTCTGTTTGATTTATTACATACTAGTGAGACTGCAGAATGGACTACTGCTCTGTTCCAATAGCAGATTAGTCTGGAGAAGTTCGGTTCGCAGGAATATAGAAATCAAGTATTGTTTAGTTAATGCTAGTAATTGAGCTAAGACGAGTATTCATGCTTTTGATGTTGTAACGAAGATTTGGGAAATAAGTACAGGGCCTCTGTCTAACAGACCCCTACCACTCCCAAGAATCCACGCTGGTCTGATAAACGCCTTTCGGCCAGTGACTAATGATACTTAACGTTTAACACATTTTACGGTGAGACACTGTTCCACGGCTAACACTTTAACACCACACATGGCTACTAGATTTTGGTGCTTCTTTCCACATGACACCACATAGAGAATGGTTCTCTAATTATGTAGCAAAGTCTCTTGGTATCGTGAGACTTGATGACTCTTACTAGTGTGACGTTATGGGGACTGGAGATGTGCTTGTGCAGTTCATTGATGGTTCAAAATTTACTATGCATATTGTGTGCCATCTACCTCAGTTATAATGAAGTTTGATGTCAATTGGTCAACTTGATGACCTTGGTTACGAGGGGGTCTTCTATGCTTAGTCCTTTTGCATATCAAAGGGCAATATGGTTATTGATAGGGATAAAAGATGCATATACTTGTCTCAAAGTGATCACATATCAAAAGTACTTCATAGGTTCAATATGTAGGGTTGAAAGGGATTGAATACACTTTTACCCACATATGTGAAATTGAGCAAGGATGATTGCCCCAAATCGGATGAGGAAAAGGAATTCATGACCAAGATTCCTTATCAGTCTACTATTGGTAGTCTCATGTATGATATGGTAGCTATGAGACAAGACATTGCATTTGCACTGGGAGTTGTGAGCAGATATATGTCTAATCCTAGCAAGCAACATTGGGAAGTGGTCAAGATGATTTTGAGATATCTGAGTGGCACTAAGGACAAGCGTCTATGCTTAGGTAGTCTCTTGGAGATCTCATCTTCAAGAATGTACAATTGTTTCCACCACAGAAGTAGAATATGTTGTAGCAAGTAAGGAAGCATTGTGGCTTTCTCGCCTTCCTTGTGATATGGGTCTACCTCAGCATGTACCTCGTTTGCTTAGTGATAGTTAGGGAAATTCTTCTCTTTCATCATTGACCTTGCAAACTCAACAAGAGTTCTATTTCTCCTTTCTGCTACACCATTTTGTTGAGGAGAGTACCTGCAAGTAACTTCTTTTTTTATAGGTGCATTCCACAAATAGTCACTGAATTCATTTGAGAAATACTCTCCCCCTCCATTTGACCTTAGCCTCTTCAATTTTTGTCATATAACCCTCTCTCCGTATACATGATAGTGTTTAGATGTTCTAAACACTTATGATTTGTCTTTGATCACATAAATAGTGATCCACTTGGTAGCATCATCAACATAAATCACATAATATCTGGAACCATTTATACTAAAGTCCTTTGAGGGATGCCATACATCTATATGCACCAATTCAAGTTTCTCTAAATACATGAAACCTTGCTTATTGTATGGCTATTTGTGAGCCTTACCTAATTGACATGCTTCACATCTGTATGTCATGTGTTGACCTACAACATTCAAATCAGGAGTGATTGACCTAATAATTGATTCAAATAAGGAGTAAAATGATCCAATGAAAGTTCTGTTGATAATATAAAGGGCTTCCACTTCTCATCTCCTCTTAAACCTGTAAGAATTTGTCTTACCAATTTATCCTCTTCAATGTCTTCATCAACTACACCTAAAGAATCAACAATGTCTTTCATCTTTGTCACATAATCAGATGTTGATTGTGAGGCCTTCTTCTTGAATATGGTAAACTTTGCCCATAATGATGCCTTCATTGATTTAGTTGTATTATAAAAATGCTCTTCCAAAGCATTCCATATATCATTTGCACTTTCAAGTCCTCTGATATGAGGAAGCAAGTAATCATTCACTGCCATATAGATAATGCTCCTTGCTTGAGCATCCTTCTTCATCCAAACCTTCAAATCCACAAGCTCCTCCCTAGTTGGAACACTAGGATCTTTGAACTCTGGCTTTTCTTCTTCTCTTATGATGTATCCCATCAGATATTTGCTCATAAGATGAGCTTCCATCCTCATGGACCAAGTTGGATAGTTTTCTCTATCCAATTTCTCAATTTGAAGACTCCCATTCTTTCTTCACTTGTACTATCAAATCTTCAACCTTATGAGTAATGAATGTACCTTTACTTCGAGATTTACTCCTTGTGATCCTTTTGATTGTGGTCATGTGTCTTTCTTTATCCTTTCCTTCAAACTTTGTCCCTTTGAATCTTTAGATGTTGAGTTTTGTATGTCTGCAACAGTCGGGGTCTTTCTTTTCTTCAATTTTGATAGAAACTACTCTCATACCACTGATGGAGATGTTTAATATTCAAAAGAAAAGCTATAATTAAGTTTAGAACACCTCTATATCAAGCATAGCTCAGAAATTTCACCAATTTTAGAAGTCTTTACCAAAATATTAACATTTAACATTTTTGTGAGTTATGGCTTTACTCAAAAAAGTCTGCTTCACAAAACTCACTCATTGACTGATAAAATGGTTAAAGCTTTCTATGAAACTTTGAAACAACATTCTCCTAATGTTTTTTCAGCTACTGCAAGTGAAATTTCTTCAAGAGAACGTACAAAACTTCATATTTGCTTCAATAAGTAAACCTATGTATGAAACAAGCTTTCTCTATAGGCAACTTTCACATACGCAACTTTAAACACTTGGTTCTCTCAATCTACAACCCGTTTCATATTATGCTTTTAGATATAGATAGATTACCTTCCAAGTTAGATTTTGAATGTTGATTTCTATAAAACTTTACACTGTACACTCAGATCTGATCAAAGCTTTGACTATCAAGATTGCGCCTATTTGAGAAGTCACTCATCACTTTTACACATACAAATGTTCCTAATAATAATTCTCTTAGCCTGATTACAATTAGACTCTCAAATCTTGACCAGAGATGCATCAACTATAGATTTAGATGCGTACAAAAGGATTTCTCAATTGGCTAACGACAGAAGGAGAATTAGGAGAAAGATCGAGAGGCTATTCTCAGAAAAAAACCTCTATTCATCTGAATTTACATCTGATGGATAATTCTCACATTCAAACTCATTTACTCATCCTCGATTCATCTTTTCTTCTTTTCTCCTATATGATATGTCTATATACAAGTATATATAGGCATTTATATCACGATTCATCACTAATACAAAGTATCTTTGAATAATTTACAAGGTTAATATACATGGGTTTGCAAAACATTTCTCTTTGAATCTTCTCTTCACTTTATGCTTCATTCTTCCTCCTTTTCTTCATTCTTCATTCTTCAATCCTCTTTGTAATCATCAATTTGTGATTGTCTTGCTCCACCATTTTCCTCCTTTTGTTATAATATTTGAGGTCCATTGTTGGGGTCCTTTTTTTTCATGTTGTGGTAGAAGCCTTTCTCTTCTTCTCTTTTCCATGTTGTGGATGCTTCGTCTTTGTTGTTGGAGTTGCATCTCCTAGAGCTTTTCTTTGTTGATATTGTTGGTGTAGCTTTTGTCTTATCTTTGCAATGCATGTTAAGTTGTCCTTGAACTTTGCTAGTGCACATTAAGTGCCGCATAAATATGAGGATTTGTGTTATATGATTGAGAGAGGTTTGGATAGTTCATAGGTGAAGGTCTTACCATTCTATGTAAATGGAAGTGTCTAGTCCCTTGACATAGACCAATGTGTACTGGTAAAAAGGGTAATGCATGGATATCTCAATAGGGTGCACTCAATAAACCTCTCATTTCTGTTGGTATATTTAGGTAGTGATGTGTGTGAACACACTAGGACCACCGGGGCACTTTTTTCCCTCTTTAGGAGGTTTTTTTCCCCCGGCTTGTATATACGCCTATTGCCCTAATGGGCTACTTATCTTTGTACATTCTCTTGTAATACATTCAGTATTGTGTGTTTGTGCTCCAAGCTTCTTCTTCTTCCTTGTGTTGTTCGCATGCTTCCGCAGACGTCTATCTCCAACAATTGGTATCAAAGCAGGTCGTCGCTTCATCTAGGGCACCGTCGACACTCCTCCATTTGTAGTCTCAAATTCGCATGAAATTTGGTGAGCATACTGAGGGTGTTTCAGAGAACAAAATAGCTTCGCTGTGTGGTGCCGAAATCGTGATCTCAGCTCGTTTCGGCCTCCGAATGCACTATCGCACTGCTTGTGCAGGCTATTTCATCTTTTTGTGCCAAAGGTATATACCAGTTTCTGTTCACCAGTATAAGCATCTCAAAGTCTGCTACAGGTCTAGCGGAATTTTTCTGGGCAATTCTGTTCAACTTTTTGAGATATAGTCAATTTTCTACGTCAAGGTATTTTAGTCACCGGCCATGGCTGAAAGCAGCGATGTATTCCGTATGTTGGCTGTTGAGGATAAGTTGGATGGTACCAACTACCTGTTATGGGCGTATATGATATGGCATGTATTGGTTGCAAAAGGATTGTGGAACATTGTGCAGGGTCTTGAAAGACCACCTGTTACACCTCTGACTACAGGTACTGCAAATACAGGTGTTGGAGCTAATGAAGATGGTGTTGAAGATGATATTCCGCAGATTCCTATTCGTGCTGCTGTTTCTGCTGCACCTACTACAGAGCAGATTCGTTGGGATGGCAGAGATGCCCAGGCACATGCATTGATAGCCTTGTCTGTCAAACGTGCCATTATTCCTCACATTCGCTCTTGCAGAACAGCTAAGGATGCTTGGGATACGCTTACCACATTGTACCAAGCTAGGAATGAGGCTCGTGTTTCTTACCTCCAAAAATAGTTGGAGAGTGAGCACATGAATGAAGGTTTTCTATGGACAGTTTCCTAATGAAGATCAGAGACTTGAAGGAACAGTTGATTTCTGCTGATGAGGTTATACTAGATAGCTCACTTGTGCAGATCGTTTTGAATGGTCTTCCTGATTCATATCAGAGTTTTGCTTCTACTCTTCGGTTGATGATGAAAGGCAATCTGAATGCCTTATCATTTGAGGAGTTAGTCTTTGTTCTATTGCAGGAATATCAGTCGAGGCAAAATAGGTCCATTATGCGAGTTGCAGATCAAGCTTTCCTTGCTAGTCAGAAGGCGAAGGAAAATGGAGCTCTTCAACTAGTAAGCAGAAATCTGCTAATTCTGCATATTCGAAGAAGGAAGATAAAGATGAGAAGAAATCAGAAAAGCAAAAATTGTTTTGTAAGTATTGTAAAGGGAATGATCATATCATAAAGAACTGTCCAAAACTGGCTGCTAAAGAGGCAAAGAAGAAAGAGGCTGGAATGGTTGTTGCAGAGGCCTCTACACCAAAAACAGAGTCTGTAAATCTTGTGCAGGAAGAAGAATGGGTGTTTACTACTGTCTGCATTTTTTACCCATCTTCTCATGAGCAGTGCATGTCTGCAGTAGACTTAGATGTTTGGTATTTTGACAGTGGGGCGACCAAACATATTACCTCGCAGCGCAGTTTCTTCTCTTCACTCGAGCCTGCCCCTACAGGGAATACTGTTACATGTGCCAACAACTCCTCTTATCCTGTTATGGGAGTTGGTAAGATCATTTTGACTACTGTTGATGGTAGTTCTTTCACTTTGTCAGATGCTTTATTTGTGCCAGCGATCAAAAAGAACCTGTTATCAGTTTCTGCATTAGCCAAGATTGGCTTGGTTGTGAAATTTGTTGATGACAGGTGTACAGTTCATGATCTACCAAATGGCGATGTGATTATTGCTTCTGGCATCTTATGCCGTGGGCTGTATAAGCTCATAGACTATGAAAGATCAGTAAATGATTTCGCATGTGCAGTAAATGATTCTCAGGCTATGTCAGATGCAAAGCTTTGGCATGCACGCTTTGGTCATCTGAATTTTGCTAGTTTGCTACGCCTGCAAAAATCTGAAATGGTGTCCTCGTTGCCCAAACTTGAGGCACCTGGAAAACATGTTTGTGAAGGCTGTATTTTGGGCAAAATGCAGCGTTCATCCTTTCCAAAAGATGGTTCAGTTCGGGCTACTCAGAAATTGTAGCTTGTACATAGGGATGTCTGTGGTCCTATGTAGACACCTTCTTTTGGAAATTATCTTTACTTTGTGACTTTCATTGATGATTTTTCTAGGCATGGATGGGTATATCCACTCAAAGCAAAGTCCGAAGTGTTCATGTGCTTTAAACAGTTTTTGGTTTTGGCTGAAAATCTTTCAGCATGTAAAATGGGCACCGTTTGTTCTGATCAAGGGGGGTAATATATGTCTTCTGATTTTAATGCATTTCTGGCTGAACCTAGGATAAAACACCAGTGTACAGTGTCGTATACACCTCAAGAGAATGGAGTTGCTGAATCAAAGAACAGGTCACTCATGGAGATGGCGAGGTGCATGGTCAAGAGTCAGGCTTTACCACATAGTTTCTGGCTTGAGGTTGTCATGTGTGGAGCATATGTACTGAATAGGTGTCCCACTAAAGCACTATAGTCTATCACTTCAAAAGAGGCTTGGCATGACCGCAAGCCATCTATTGCTCATCTGCGTGTTTTTGGTTGTTTGGCATATGCACTAGTGCCTGAACAACATCGCAGAAAATTGGATGATAAGGCAGTAAAATGTATTTTTCTTGGGTACAGTTCTGAAAGTAAAGGCTATCGTCTGTATCATCCACAGACTAAACACATTCTGGTTAGCCATGATGTTGTCTTTGTGGAAGATGCTATTCAGCCATTGCTTTCATGTACTAAGGAGACATCTGTTAGCTCCAAAGACATGTATGATACTTTGATGCCTCTTTTTACAGGTGGACAATCTAGTGCTGGTCCTAATGAGGCAACTTCTCAGCCTTTGCAGGTTTCATATGATGATGCAGATCATTCCATTTCTGATGCAGATTTACATGATGCACTTGTTGATGAGAGAGCTGATATTGAGCAGGCAAAAACTATGCCAAAATGGCTGGTGCAGACTTTGCGTGATAGAAAATTAGATGCACCTTTGTCATATCGTACTCGTTCGGGCTCTCATAGTGCCTCCTTTGCATCAGATTGCTATGCTATGGTTGCGTCTAGTCTCTGTGATGAGAATGAGCCTGTTTCTTTTGATGAAGCATGAAGAATGGTACATGGTCTTTATGTGACTTGCCTCCTGGCAAGAAGGCCATTGGCACTAAGTGGGTATACAAGTTGAAGCGTAAACCTGATGGTACAGTTGACAGGTATAAGTCTAGGCTTGTTGCAAAGGGTTATGCACAAGAAAGAGGCATTGATTTTGATGAGACCTTTCAGTTAAACATTAAAACAACATAGGACATGAAAACCAGGTGTGCAGGTTAAAGAAGGCATTATATGGTTTAAAGCAAGCACCACATGCTTGGTATGAGAAGATACATGCCTATCTGATTGCACATGGTTTTGAGAACAGTCCAACTGAAAGCACCTTATATGTTAAGTGTGCTAATGATGTGCTTCTGATCATTGTTGTCTATGTTGATGACATGCTGCTCACTGGTCCTATTGAGAAGCATATTGCTGATTTTAAGGCTGATTTGCATGCCTCATTTGAGATGTTTGATTTGGGGCATTTGCATCACTATTTGGGCATTCAGTTTATGCAAGTTGATGGTGGAATGGCTTTGTGTCAAACAAAATATATTGACACATTATTGCAGTGTTTTGGCCTTGAAGACTGTAAGCCTATTGCCACTCCTATGGAAACAGGTTTACGATTGAGTCTTCATGATGCTGGAGATGCATTTGATGTTGTTCTCTATCAGCAGGCTGTTGGATGCTTGATTTACTTATGCATTACTCGGCCAGATATTCAGTTTGTTATCTCATAGATGAGCAAGTTTATGCATTGCCCAAGAGTCAAGCATTGGAAGGCGGTTAAGCGCATCTTTCGCTACTTGAGTGGTACTTGGCTACTTGGGTTGTTTTATCCCAAGGGAGGATCACTACCGCAAGATTTGGATGCTTTTTCTGACTCAGATTGGGCTGGCTGCTATGACACTCATGTGTCCACTAGTGGTTTTTGCTTCATGCTTGGTAGCTCATGTATATCTTGGTTGAGCAAGAAGCAACCTACTGTGGCCACTTCCAGTTGTGAGGCTGAGTATAGGGCAGCTTTCACAGTGACTGTTGAGTGTGTGTGGCTCAGACGCCTTATGGCTGATTTGGGTGTTGGCCAATGTTCTGCCACCACCATCTTCACTGATAGTTAGAGCGCATTGGCAGTTGCGAGGAACCCTATGTTCCATGCTCGCTTAAGCACATTGAGGTGCATTATCACTATGTCAGGGAGAGGTTCTCTGCTGGGGAGATCAGCTTTGCATATGTGCCCATGCATGAGAACATTGCAGACCTTTTCATGAAGGCTCTCCCTAGGGAGAAGTTTGAAGCTTTCCGCAAAGCTTTGGGCTTACTTCCTTTTGTGGAGTGATTTCCACATAGCTTGGCACTTCCTTATACATGAGTGCCAGCTCCTTGTTCACCGCATCACTCCCAGGGGGGATTTGTTGATATATTTAGGTAGTGATGTGTGTGAACACACTAGGACCGTCGGGGCACTTTTTTCCCTCTTTAGGAGGTTTTTTTCCCCCAGCTTGTATATACGCCTATTGCCCTAATGGGCTACTTATCTTTGTACATTCTCTTGTAATACATTCAGTATTGTGTGTTTGTGCTCCAAGCTTCTTCTTCTTCCTTGTGTTGTTCGCATGCTTCCGCAGACGTCTATCTCCAACAATTTTGTTATATGGAGTACCCCTCAAAAGAGGTGTGAATCACCTCTTAGATTGGTTATTACATGGGCTCACACATGAGTGCCATGTGGCACCCATGTGTGAAGCCATGTGGGGGAAGACTCATTATGATTGAGAGAGAAAGTAAATAAGCAAAGGGATCGCGTGGCTGGGCGGTTAAGTCAATACTGAGAGTCTCCGTACGCGCCATCTCTGGACCTCGAATTCTGTGTAAAGATTTCCCCCAAAAATGATGGCTTTCATCAGGACGAGCAACATTATCCAACATTGGTATCGGAGCCAACGACGGACGCGACAGCAGTAAGAGGCGGACAAACTCGTGTGAGCAGCCGACGGGCCATACAGGTGTGAATAACCGACGGGCGCAGAGCAGTAGGCGCCACCTGTTCCCTCCAGCCCTCCTCTAGGATGAAGCTAACGTCATAAGGACTCTTTATTTATAGTCCTCTTACTCCCTCTTGCGCCCCTATGTGGGATATTTGGCTTCATCGATGGTGATTCTGAGTTTTTTTTTTCGAAATTGGTAACAATGAGCTTCTGTTAGAAGAAAATTTCGAGCTTTTTCCTAAATTTTGGAGCTACAAATCCATGACTTAGATCAAGATTTTGTAAGAATCATGAGGTATATATGTATTATGGGCTGTGGTTATGGGATGGGGGTGTTGGATTTGATGAAAGAAGCTTTCATTCCTCAGTTTTAAGCTTCTCAAAGTTATCCACCCATGAAGATGAAGTTGTCTACTTCCCATCGGTGATATACCTCACTTCTCCGGACCATATCTTCTTCATACCGTATCCGATTTCGCAAATCTTGGTCACGTTTCAAAGCTACGTTTCCAAGCTTCGCTCAAAGACCATCGGTGTTGGATTTGGACGAGATTTGCCACATCAAAATCTCTCTGTAGCGCTTCAGTAGGAACTAGGCGGCCACTCCCGGGCCTAGTTTTTTATCATCCGGACTCCAAATCCAATTTTTTCACTTGGGATAGTCTCAAATTCTTGAAGTGCAGGTGCTGGGCAACAATTTGTGGACTGGCGAGGATTGGAAAATCTCTGAAATTGTTCAGTTACACTCAGTTTGCCCGTTTGAGGCTTTTCCTACGCACTTTGGGTGTTATTTTGGATGGTTTATGGTGTCTAGAACCTCCCCGGACCAAGCGGACATTTCCAATTTTCTTTTGGGACTGGCGAGGAATCAAAATCAGCGGCTTGAAGCATCAAGGACCACCTAGATTTCGCTTCCGCAACTCTACTTTGTATCAGGGAAGTGCTCTTGTGTTATATTTCTCTTCTTCTTGCATATTTAAACTCTACTTCCAGTCATTTTCATACTCTCTAGTTAGCAAACGGGGGAAGGGTACTTAAACATGGAAATTAAAGGCAAACAAGTAGTTGAGACCATTTCTCCACTTAGAGAGCAACTAGAGGATCCGGATGCTAGGATGGAAGAAGTAGAGTTAGGACAAGAAATAGAAGAGAATGTAGAAGAAAAAGAGCCTTCACAGCAAGAGTATACTTATGAAGAGCTTATAGATGAATTTGTCACTCGTGACCAATTCATTGATTTGAAAGAGCAAACCCTTAAGTTAGAGAAAGATTTGGGTAGCATTACATCTCTTATACAGCAGCTTAAGTCTCAAATGATCTCCCTTGAGACTAGTGTCACCTCTTTCCTAGCTAGGAAGGAAAGAGAGACTCCTACCATTCCTCTAGAGATTACTAGGAAAGAGACCTCTCTTCCTAGTAAGCATAAAGGAGAGAGCTCTAGGGAAGCTCCCCTCCTGAAAGACTTGAAGCCACCTACCTTCACGGGGGATGACCGAGACAGGAATAAGGATGCAATCTACACTTTTTTACAAAAGTGGCATGATTTGCATCAATTGAAGGGCACCCCACCTGAGTATCGTGTGCTAGAGGCGAGTCTTTCCCTCGGCCCACGTGCTTATAAGTGGTGGATGAGTCTTAAGGAGGCAAACTCTATCCCTAGTGACTGGACTCAGTTTGAGACTCTTTTCCTAAAAGAGTTTCTTCCTGAAAATGAAGAGGAGAGGAATTGGGATGAGTGGGATAGGATTACTCAAAGAGGCAGGCCTCTTTCAGTCTATCTATCCCACTATAGAGAGATCACCTTGAAGCTTAAGGGTCTAGATGATTTTCAGAAGACCAGAGGGTTTGTTAGGGGCTTGGATAAAGCCATAAAGAGGGAAGTCAGGAGGAATGCGCCTAAGACGTTTGAGGAGGCGATCAAATATGCACAGATATATGAGGACCATAACCGTCCTCAGTACTCCTATGGAGACGGATCAGCCCCTTAAACCTCTTAGCACCACTAAATTTAAGAAAAAGTTGCCTTTTGGAAAAAGCAAGGTTTTTATTAAAAAACAAAGATCACAAGGGCCTAAGCTATCCACAGACCAGTTTGAGAAGGCCAAAAGAGAGAACCTGTGTTTTAGGTGCCTATCCCCTAGCCATTTGCAGTGGAACTGTCCACTCAAGAAGGGGGAAGAAAAGAAGAAAGGACCAGAGTCTAGTACGGCTCCTGAAAGGGGCAAAAAGGCGGTCCACCTAGTGCAGACCCTTCCCATTCATGGCAGCTCTAGCTGCAAGGGAGTGGAGGTGATGCACGAGGATATAGAGCACACGTGTTGTTTGACTCAGTCATTGTGGTCACCGCAGTTTGGACCACATGACTTGGTCAAGCTACATGGTAGTGTATACGGGACGAGGGTGCGAGTCATGATAGATGACTCTGCCACTCATAACTTCATAAACTATGCTTTGGTCAAGAAATTGAAGATTCCCCAGCAGCCTAGTGCACATAAATACATTGTATCTATGATGCAAGGGCAAGATAAAAGAATATGGGATACTATGGTATCCAATTTGGAAGTCAAGATGCAGGATTATACAGATCATATGGACTTCCAAATTATGAACATGGAGAGGACAGATCTAGTCTTAGGAAGAGAGTGGCTATGGGGGTTGGGAGATACACTTAAACGCAGCTATCAAAATAACACACTCGAGTTTGAGAAGAATGGAAGTAAAGTTTATATTCAGGGAGAGAGAGATGTACCTAGCGCACCTCTCATCTCATCATTAGAGTTGTATAGTCTCTGTTGTTCACAGCATGTACAAGATATGTTTTTATTGTATAGTCATGATATGGAGCATTGTACAGACAGCTCATCTGATGTATATTTTCATGCTTTGAATGTAAATATAAACAGGACTTTCTACTATTCTTTTTTGCAAGAGTGTGTAGTTAAAAGTTTTAAGGATCTTATGTTTGAGTACAGAGATGTTTTTCCCACTGACTTACCTAGAGGGCTACCACCTGAGAGAGGGGACATTGACCATGCCATAGAGGTTGTTACTAACACTAACCCTATTTGTAGACCACCTTATAGGCTTAGTGTTTCTCAGCATGAGGAGGTTGAGAAGCAATTGCAGGATTATTTAGATAAAGGCTTCATCAAACCCAGTAACTCACCATGGGCATCGCCAATGATCCTAGTTAAAAAGAAAGATGGCTCTATGAGACTATGTATAGATTATAGAGCACTTAATAAGGTAACCATCAAAAATAGATTTCCAATGCCTAGGTTGGAAGATCTATTTGATCAGTTACATCAAGCTAGGTATTTTACCAAGCTTGACCTTAGATCAGGATATCATCAGATCAGAATTAGGGCAGAGGATGTCCCTAAGACTGCATTTAGGACTAGATATGGGCATTATGAGTTTTTGGTGATGCCTTTTGGTCTCACCAATGCTCCTGCCACTTTCATGAAACTCATGAATAGTGTTTTACGGCCTTATCTAGGACACTTTGTAGTAGACTTTTTAGATGACATTCTGATCTATAGTGCATTAGAACAAGAACACTTGGAACAATTGAGAAAAGTATTTCAAGTGTTAAGGGAAAATTCGCTCTTTGCTAAGGAGTCAAAGTGTGAATTTTTCAAGAAAGAGGTTAAATACCTTGGGCATATAGTCTCCCAAGATGGAATCCAGATGGATCCTGAAAAAGTAAGGGCTATTATGGAATGGCCACATCCACGGAACCTGGAGGAGCTGCAGATCTTCCTAGGTTTATCAGGTTTCTATCGAAGATTCATTAAGAACTATGCCAAAATCGTTGTCCCGATGACGGAACAGCTTAAAGGGAAAGGGAAAGCCTTTCATTGGGGAGACGAACAGAAGCAAAGTATGGAAAAGTTGAAGGTAGCAATTGCTACACCTCCACTTTTACATATAGCAGATCCCAATAAACCATTTGTGGTTGAGACTGACGCGAGTGATTTTGCTATAGGAGCGGTTTTAGTACAGGATGGTCGACCAGTAGCTTTTGAGAGCAAGAAACTAGAACCGGCTCAAAAGAATTACTCCGTCTATGAGAAGGAGTTGTATGCAATAGTCCATGCTTTGAAGAAGTGGCGTCATTATTTATATGGTGCCAAAGTTACGATAGTGTTTGATCAAGAGAGCATTAAGTGGCTCTCTAATCAAACAGACCTTAAAGGTCGTAAGGCCCGATGGGCAGAGACCCTTCAAGAGTTTGATTATGAGCTTAGGTATAGGAAGGGAAAGTTTAATGTAGTGGCTGATTCACTTAGCCGCATGCCTATGCTCAATGGACTGAGTTTTACTCAGATCACTAGTGAGCTACTTGAGTCTCTTAGAGGGAAATGTAGGCTTGATCCTGCATATTCCGAAATTTGGGAAGCCATAGAGAATGGGGATCGTGATATACGGGTTTCCAATGAGGATGGAGTATCGACGGGTACTCAAGAAGGATTCAAGTGGAAGAATTACAGTATCCAAGATGGATATCTGTTATATAAAGGTAAGGTGTGTGTCCCTAGAGATACTGAGATGAGACGGCATATTTTATATGAGTGTCATGACACACCTAGTGCGGGACACCCAGGAGTTAACAAGACTTATGATCTTGTTAAGAGGCAGTTTTATTGGCATGGACTTCATAAGGACGTCCTAGAGTATGTGCTTAAGTGCAATAAATGCCAGGTCAACAAAGCTGAGAGGTTGAGGATTGGAGGACTACTCCACCCATTGGATATTCCTAATGGGAAGTGGGAGAGTATCTCCATGGACTTTATAGTCGGATTACCTAAGACGCAGAGAGGGCACGACTCGGTCTGGGTAATTGTGGATAGGTTAACCAAAATGGCTAGGTTTATTCCGACACATACTACAGTGAAGACACCTGAGTTGGCTAGACTCTTTGTAGAGAACCTATACCGGTTATATGGTCTTCCTTTAGACATAGTTTCTGATCGAGATAGGAAGTTTACTAGCCATTTTTGGAGAGCGGTCTTCAAAAGGTTGGATACAAAGCTTAGCATGAGTACGGCCGAGCATCCACAGTCGGATGGGCAAACAGAAAGGGTTAACCAAATCCTAGAGGATATGCTTCGAGCATATGTGAATGAAAGGCAAACTAATTGGGAAGAGTACTTACCTATAGTAGAGTTTGCATATAATAGTGCCAAGCACTCTTCCACTGGGCATAGCCCATTTATGCTTATGTATGGGTTTCAGCCAAGGGCTCCTTATGCAGTAAGCTTGCAGAATGAAAAAGTTCAAGCTGCAAAGGACTTCTTGGAAGAAATGAATGATATGCTTAGACTTGCTAAGGACAGCATTAGGAAAGCTCAGGATAGGGCTAGAGCCTGTGCTGACCCTCAAAGAAGAGATATCAACTTTGAGGTAGGAGAGCAAGTCTATCTTAGAGTTCCATCTAGGTCTGAAACCATGAAGACGGGACCTTGTCCAAAATTATCTCCTAGGTATTGTGGACCTTTCCAAATACTTAAGAGAATAGGAAAGATGGCTTACCAGCTCCAACTTCCAGAGAATAGTCAAATCCATCCAGTTTTTCATGTTAGCCGGCTTAAGAAAAGGCTGGGTGAATCTGACAACCTCATTCCAGATAGTGAGGTAGTAGAGCCTATTTCTGTTCAATCTATTCCACATGAGCCAGAGAGCATACTACGCACTCGAGAGAAACGGACGAGGAGTCACTTGTATAAAGAGTGTTTAGTAAAGTGGAAAGATAGTTCAGAAGATAGTGCCACATGGGAGCGGGTTAGCACCCTTCAGAGACGGTTTCCCAGTTTCAGCCTACCTTCCCAAGAGTCTTCTTAAGGGGAAGGAAATGGGGAAACATCACGGAGACAGGACCATGTATTTTTATACTTGGGGATATAGTGGGAGCGGTCATATGATTATTTCTCTCTTACTTTTAGACCTTCCAATACCATTTTTGAGGACAAAAATGGAACTAAGGGGAAGGAAATGTTATATGGAGTACCCCTCAAAAGAGGTGTGAATCACCTCTTAGATTGGTTATTACATGGGCTCACACATGAGTGCCATGTGGCACCCATGTGTGAAGCCATGTGGGGGAAGACTCATTATGATTGAGAGAGAAAGTAAATAAGCAAAGGGATCGCGTGGCTGGGCGGTTAAGTCAATACTGAGAGTCTCCATACGCGCCATCTCTGGACCTCGAATTTTGTGTAAAGATTTCCCCCAAAAATGATGGCTTTCATCAGGACGAGCAACATTATCCAACAAATTTCATGCATTGAGTTATATTTTTTTTTTCTCATGATGTACGGGATGTTTATACATTATATAGTTGAGATGAATATCAATATTTGAATACTCATGATACTCCATGTGAGCTCAATAAATTGCTGATTTCTTGTGCACTAACATGCTTCCATTTTGCAGAGTATATGATTGATTTATGTGTTTTGCAAAGGAGAGATTGCACCAGTGATAGACCACAATCAAATGAGGCGGCTTGGACGAGAGCTTCAACTTTCTTTAGTTGCTCATGGTGTACAGAAAAGGATGGAAAATGCAATGCTGAAAAAAGTCTATTTGGAGAACTATGAATGTTTGATAAATTTGAAATTTTTCCTCTTGTCGTTGGACCTATATAATGACTTTTTAGGATGTGTTCCACTTTTTTTTACTCTACTCTCCAAAGCAAAACTCTCTTCTCTCTTTTTTATAAATCTAGACACATTCATCATGTAGAACCTCAATCCAAACTCTTTCATTAAACTTTCAACCATCAAGACTCTACAATGACAAGAATGGTGTTGTAAAGAGCTCTAGAACCTTCTGAAGCTGAAGCATTACACAAAGAGGAAAACAAGCATATTGACATGTGGACATATGGAGTTGTTTATCCATTTGATTCTCAAATTAGAAGGTATTCAACTTTTCATTATCTTCATGATTTGATTAGATTTGTAGGAGATGCTGATGTCCGTTCACGTGGATATTTTTCAAGGCACTAGTATTTTTCAAAAAACTACATGCAATACATAAACTAGCTACAAAATATAGTACATCAGAAGAATTTAGATTAGAAGGATCTAGAAAAAAAGTTGAAAAGTTGGTTCCTCTTCACTTGGATTACACATATTTCATGATGCATATAGCTCTTGCAAATGAATGCATTAAAAAATGTGAAGCTTTGCTTTTAGAAATGGGATTTCATGGTGGAGATGCTCATCTAAGAAAAGATCCAAAGCTTTCACAAAATATGGGTGGTGTACTACAAGATGGTGCAAAAGTAAGAAGTTTTTTTAGCAACAATAACGGAAAAAAACTAAATGCAATGAGGAATTGTTGGAAATAATTCTGTGAGGTTACAAGAAATGTAAAAAGAAATCCAAAAATAGCAAAAAAAAGAATGGAGGTGTGGCTTAAACTAGATGAATTTTTAGAGATTCTGAGGCAAGCGATGTCTGATGTATATGTGATTGATTTTAAAAGGGCAATCATAGAGCTTATAGAAACCATTACACAGGCTTTGAGTTTCAAATGCATAACTTACTATTTGTGTATAATTTAATATATTGTAAAGAAAAAACACACAACCAATTCAAGCTAATAGAGCAATCCAGGAACTTTTGATGGCCCTAATTGCTTGAATTGGTCGTGTCTTGTATCACATCCAAAATTCATCATTCTAATGTGCTTCTTCCCTCAAATGCTTTGTCTTCATCTATTTTTCTCTTATCTATGGTATGTGGCATGTATATATTACTTTTTTGTAAAGTAAAAAGACACAACCAATTCAAGAGAATAGAGCAATCGAAGATCTTCGGATGGCCCTAATCGCTTCAATTGGTCGTGCCTTGTATTGCATCCATGATTTGGCATTCAGATATGCTTCTTCCCTCAAATGTTATATCTTCATTTATTTTCCTCTTATCGGTAGTATATGGCCCATATAAGCTTTTTTTTTGTGGAGAGAAAGAAATGACCAATTCAAGCGATTAGGAAAATTGGAGAGTCTCTGATGACCCTTATCACTAATCTTTATCATTCATCTTTATCTATCCATATGCATTAGTTTTTACTAGCATTATTGTCTAGGAGAATCTCTTTAAACAATAGAAACTTTCCAAGACCAATGATGTAAAGCATAATGAAGCCACTATGAACTTGAACAGTGCAATCATTGAATACCCAAAAAAGAACATAAGTGACAAAAATATTTAGCACTCAATGTTTGTGTTTTCATTCAAGATGAAATATTATAATTTTTGGTGGACAAAAAAGGGCAAGGGTGATTGTTACATTCTCAAAGGTTAGAGCTTGATCACTTTAGGTGGTAGGCAAGTAATGCCAGAAAATGTTTTCTGCAATATAATGTTTACCACTACACCATCAATTGAGAATCTAAATTGTGGTGAAACCTCATCAAGGTACTCTAGAATCTCTCTAGCATTTTTGAGTTTCCAATTTGTAGTGAAATTTATTTTTCTAGGTTGAAAATCCGGATGCATCAAGAAATCTAATTCAAGTTGTGGATTGTTAAGATTTTTCTTCCACCTCCTACAATCATATCCTAACACTAGATATTGTTGAGATATCTAATATGAAATTGAAAGAGAATTAATCGAGATGCCTAAAACATCATCAATCTCTAAAATTGAAACTCTCTTATTAAACCACATTTTTTTTTCTGTAATAACATGTTTTTAAAACATGCCACAAAAACATGAAGAGGAAAAAACCATTGAATCTTAATCCTTTGAGAAATTGGGGTTGGTGACATTGCCCTTTGAATGTCATCTTTCATCTTGCATAGAAAACTTGAAACTATCCATTGATCAGGAGATTCCCAAATCTAATGAAGAAATGGTAGGAGCTACCATATCTATAAGATCTCCAAATGCATTCCTCCTTGATGGTGCCTGATATTCTACAAAATAGACCAATAATTGCATGCTACTGTAAAATGTAACAGATTTATTTGCATACATTACTTGCATACTCCTACCCTTGAATGTTCCTGCTAAACATTCAACACGTTTTCACTCTAGCACATTGGAAGGAAAAATATCTACAATACAAAGACAAATATCGTGAAAAATAAAAAACAACTAAAAATGTTTAAAAGAGCTTCATTGTAAAACTTCACTTACAATATGATGGAAAATGCATATGATTGTTTAGCACAAGATCCTTAGCATTGTACACATGTTGAAATCTTGCAAACCAGTCATGTATTCCTAATTTGAAACCAAAAATATGACCTTTCCAATGATTCTTTGTGTCCTCTCTTTTAGCTCGCTTCACTCTATGGACACCTCTACAACTAGGTAACCTAGTCACCCAATCATTTATTTGCACAAAAAGAGGTTTCCATAAGGAATCCTCTCTTATGTTGTAAACTTTACATGAGGTTACACTTAGAGAATAGAGAATGTTCAAAGCGAAAAAATTGAAACTCACGAACTTCAAGAGTACTTATCGATGAAAACTTTTGATTACACATGAAAAAGTAAGACTCACAAACTCTTGATTTGATGTATCAAGTGTGACCAAAAAATCATAGAATTTTATGAATTTAAAAATATTTCATATCTTCAAATATATTTTTTTCTTAAAAATCAAAAGATTTACATTGTGTGTGAAAATATTAATTTATGTCAAAAAATATTACACTAAATACAAGAAGTTATGTTGCCTCAGCGATGCTTTTAGAGCATATCTACTATAAACGCTTTTCTTTGTAGGATTAAAAGGGATAGGAATGTTATATTTTTGTACACATGAAAATACTCTATTTGTCGATTTTCTTTATCCATCATTAGAAAATGGCCCCTTTTTGGTCGTTTTTTTCCCTAATGGCATTCTTTGAGTGGCGAATCTTGTTGCAAGCCCTCCATCTTCTATCAATTAGGATCCAAGTCGAACTTAGTCTTTATCGCCACAGGAAAGAAGGCCTACTTCTATGAATGGAGGATGTTGCTGAAGGTTTTCCTTGTCTTGATATAGAGAACGGAATTAAGAGATGGATGAATGGAAGATTGTTCCTATGCACAAATGAGAGATACTTTTCTTGGTTGTTTCTCTAAGAAGAAGTGTAATCTCTAGTCTAGAAGCTAATTTGGCTTTGGAGGATCACTTTAAGGCTACATAACTCAAATGTTTGAAGCTCTTATCCTAGAGATTTGATTAATCTCAAGTTGAATGTTGGGAAGATAAGGGGAATAAGCTTGTCCTTTAGATGTTTTTGGGGGAAATTGCCAATGAGGATGCTTACCAAAACTCAATCCAAAAGGATGCTCCCTACTGTAGGCTATTAAAGAAGAAAATCTATCTGGGATTTTATGTCAAGAAAGTACAACTACTGTTCAAGATCATATGCATACAAACAAGATTGCATATAGTTGGATGCGAAATTAAAAGCTAAAAAACTTCCAATCATGTTTAGTCGCAGCTGTCAACAAATGGATTGATGGTTCAATGATATAAGAGGTAGCTATGTCTCACGTGTTTAAGAGAAGAATGCAGTTGGAGGTTTTGATGGGGATTTTACCCCTTTAGCTAAGGAATGTTTGAGGAAAAACTTTATCTTCTCGTGCACATGATTAGAAATCCAAGTTGATGCTGCATAGGATTCAACTTGTAGAGATGATTTCAAGAAGTGCAAGGCGTTTATGAAGAAGGATTGAAGGGCATGTTATATGACCTTACTGAGGATTGCACTTCCACACTTAAGAAAGAGAAAGAAACAAATGACAATTGAAATGGGTGGTTAACATTTTTCTTTTGAAAAAAAAGTTCTTTTCAGGAGATCATGTAACTAATAACTTGTCTGTATTGCTAATGGGAAGATGACTCAAGACAAATATGTGGAGTGAATGGCTAGAAGGAGACATGGTTCAAAATGAACCGGTTCAGGAGAAATGAGGCACTTTCATCATTGATGTTCACCTCTGAGGAAAAGATTCATGTGCACAAAGATAAGAAGTGAGAAGTGAAGCTATGTATTCAAAGACCTGCGACTTCTGTTGTCATTCATCACAAGTTTTGAACTACTTGCGATAGCTTTCTGAAGTTGCAAGCATGTAGAACCATGGAAAATTCCATGTATAAATGATCAGGAATGAAGAAGTTCAAGATATTCAAAGTGAATTTTAGAATCTTTCTGATGAAAATGGATCTAAAGAAGATATATCGAGTTTGCATTATAAATCAACAAAATTACATGGAAAAGTTGTGTCAAATCAAAGGCAAAAGAATAAATAACTTGACTCGAGTTTTCTTAAGTTTGCAAAACAATGATAGAATGTGACAAAAGAAATAGTTGCCCTCCAGGTTTGAATATTCAAGCAGAGTCAAGTTACCAAGTTCTTTAGCAAACATTCTAGTATGCATGTTAAAGCTAAGACTGAGGGCCATTTGAAGGCTCAAAACGTTTCCAATTCCAAGTGGAACTGTCCCTAATAAATTATTCCCACCCAATTGAAGCTCAATAAGCTTAGATCTAGTTGGAGCAGTTTTGTGTGATTGGCTAATTCTTTAGGTATATTACCTTCATGGGTATTTGAAGATAGATTCAATATTGCTAGGGGTTGTAGGGTTCCCAATACTCCTGAGATTTTTTTCAGCTAGCAAATTACCTATAATTTTAGAACTTGGATTTTGGTGTAGTTACCTAATTGTGGTGGTATGCTACCTCTAAGCTGATTTGAAGAAAGGTCCACCTCTATGAGACCTGCAATATGACCCAATTGTGTTGGTATTATACCATAAAGTTTGTTTCTATTTGAGTGGAGCTTAAGAAAAGAAACACAACCTTGAAATCCATTTGGAACCTGGCCAGACAAGCTCTTGGAGTGAAGATTCAGTTGAATTAACCTGACTAGACAAGCTATTGGACTAAAGATTCAATTAGATTAAGTGATTTTATTAACTATGGAATAAGACCATCCAAGTTGTTTACTGATAAGTTGAGTACTAAGAGATTGCTATTGTTGCCTATGGTAAAAGGGGGGCTTCGAAGCAATAGAAGTTGAATCCTTCCAACAAAAGATGTTGGTAGGGGCTCTTCACTTCATTGTGGAGGCACTACTAAGAGTAAAAGGCATTGTATTTCAACATAGCAAATGAGTAGTGGAAAGTATTTTCATTCCTTTGATATTCAAAGAATACAGTAGTAGTTGAGGAGTTCCAAGAGCATCATTTTTTGTGAGGTGTAGTCTCAAAGAATGCAACCTTGAAGCTAAGCATACATTAGCATAAGGCCATGCTAAAGAACAAGAAGGAAATTGGTAGCTAGCACAACTCAAAGAGATCCAATAAGAGTTTGTTACAATGATCTTCTATTCATAAAGTTAAAATAGGGATAAATGAGGCTACTAAATCATGAAGACAATGAGGAGAAGCTTATGTAACAAAGTTCTTAACCATTGCGAGCTTACACATGAGATTTGAAGCAAACATATGCATAGCAGAAGAAGATGCACCACTAGAGAAAGGGGGTTGAAGCTGAAGACACAAAGAGGAAGGCATATGCATTGGATTTCTCGGCATGCAATTTGATGGAAGGAGTTAAGCATGATATGGGAACTCATGTGATTGAAAGTTGAAAATATTGAAAGAAGCAAAATTTCTTCTTCTTTTTCATGCTATACTTAAGCAAGAGAAAGGATCAACACAAAGGCTTAAAAGATAAGTTTTGGATACTTTGTAATATGATGACTATAATATGTTGCTTTTTGGTATCAAGGAGCTTCTTGAGTTGTACTCGGTTATGAAGTTGGGGTGCACCTTGGTAATATGCATTTTTCCCATATACTTGGTAATGTATGAACCCTCATATCACTCTAATTTACACCACTTGAGAACCGTTATTGATGAAATTTGGGTACTATTTTGAACTTTGGAGCCTATCACTTTGTAGAGATGAGTTAAGAATCAAGTAACCCTCCTTTTTTGCATTTAATTATAGCTCTTTGCTATTAAAGTCTATTTTTCTTCTAACATTTTGACCCTCAATATTTCTTGTACTTGATTGATCACATGCTTGCCTGTTATTGTGGACTATGCAATAGCATCTTCTTCATAACATATTATGAATTTGATTGTACATATATCAAAGTGATAAGAGAGGAAAATAGGACTAGAAATGAGGGTAAATAACACCAAAAGGGGGCTAAAAAGATACATTTATGAGCACTGGATGCTCTACTAGGGATCATAAAATCGAGCTTAATTGTGCACATTTGTGAGCTTAGGGTCGAGAAGCTTTCCAAAATAAAATTAATTAAGCATATTAGTTGCAAATAAGCATATTTCTCTCGGGTTTAAGGCTAGCTTCATTTGGTGATTGCACTCAAGATAAAAAAGGTGAAAATATTTGCACACATTGGTGGGTTGGCTCAGAATAAGAGAAACTTGATGAGATGCAAGGAATCGGGCACATATATTTGCATAAAAGTGTGACATAATCCTAGCAAGAGGTGGATGAACTACATCTTAAGAGAGAGGATTAGGAAGTAATCCTCAACCATGGTTTTTGGGGCAAATGTTTAGCCCATCATACCCCTAGTTGGGAGGTTGTGAGTTCAATTCCCAACATTGGTATGTAAGGCACAATGGACAAGAACCTTCACAAGTTTGATTATGAGATTAGGTATAGAAAGGGAAATGTTACGGTTGTTGATTCTCTTAGTTGCATGCCTATGCTCAATGGATTGAGTTTTACTTAGATCACTAGTAGGCTACTTAGTTCCATTGGAGGAAATTTTATTTTGTATCCAACATATTCCAAGATTTGGGAAGCCATTGAGAAAGGGGTTCCATGCTTATGAGTTTTCAATGAGGATGGAATATGATGGATAATAGAAAAAAAAGTGAAATAATTATGATATCCATGATGGATATTTGTTGTAGAAATAAAAGGCATGGGTTCCTAGAGATTTAGAGATGAAAAAAAAATGTCTTTGTGAGTTTCATGACACACCTCATGTAGAATACTGAGGAGTTGTTAAGACGCAGTTCTATTGGCCTGTAATCATGCCGTCCTAGAGTATGTGCTTAAATGAACAAAATCCTAGGCCAATAAGGCTGGACTCAAAATAGGAGGCCTTCTTCACCCATTGTATATTCATGGTGGGAACTATGAGAGCATCTCCACAAATTTCATAGTAGGATTATGAAAGACAAAGGGGGCATGATCCAATATGGGTAATTACGGACAGGGTAACTGTGATAACTATGTTTATTCCGACACATAATACAATGAAGACACCAAAATTGGCTAATTATTTACATAATAACCATATCAACTATATGATCTTGCTTTGGACATAATTTCAAATTGGGATAGGTAGTTTATTAGCCACTTTTGGAGAGAAATCTTCAAAAGTTTGAATATCAAACTTACCATGAGTATGATCGAGGATCCATAGTCAAATGGCCAGACCAAGAGGGTAAACCAAAATCTTTAGGATATGCTATGAGCATATGTGAATGAGTGACAAAATAATTGGGAAGAGTACTTACATATAGTAGAGTTTCCATACAATAGTGTTAATCACTCGTCCACTAGGCATAGCCCATTTATGCTTATGTATGAGTTTCAAACAAGAGCTCCTTATGCATTAGGATTATAGCATGATAAAGTCCAAGTTGTGTTGTATCCAAGGGCAATTGAACTCATGAACTATTGGCTAAGAGTATGATGGGCTAACCACTTGCCTCAAAATCCATGGTTAAGCATTGATTCCTAATCCTCTCTCTTAGGGTGTAGTTCATGTTGGAGTTAGACGTTTGCGGAAGCACATGAACAACACAAGGAATAAGAAGAAGCTTGGAGCACAACACACAATACTAAATGTATTACCACTAGAATGTACAAAGATGAGTGATCCGTTAGGGCAATAGGCATATATATAGGGGGGGAACCTCCTAAAGAGGGAAAAAAGTGCTCTGATAGTCCTAGTGTGTTCACGCACATAACTACATAAATATATCAACAAATCCCCCCTGGGAGTGATGCGATAAACAAGGAGCTGGCACTCATGTATAAGGAAGTGACAAACTATGTGGAAATCACTCCACAAAAGGAAGTAAGCCCAAAGCTTTGCAGAAAGCTTGAAACTTCTCTCTAGGAAGAGCCTTTATGAAAAGGTCTGCAATGTTCTCCTACATGGGCACATATGCCAAGCTGATCTCTTCAGTAGAGAACCTCTCCCTGACATAATGATAATGCACCTCAATGTGCTTAGTGCGAGCATGGAACATAGGGTTTCTCACAACTGCCTATCAGGGGAGCACTAGATTGTGCTCTCTAACTATAGTAGACAAGATTTCGGAAATACACTTACGATTACAAGAACACCCATGTAGGGAAAATAATACAAGAATATGTAAGTGATACAATATGTCCCACAACCTGGGACGAATAGGTATGGAAAACGGGACTAGATGTGATATAGGAGATCCCACAACCCAGGATCGTAAGTATGGAACAAGATATCTGGATTACAAGAACTCCCTTCTGGGAGATGAACTAGATACAAGAAAGAACTCGACAAGATCTCGTACTACGAGATTACAAGAGGACAAGACGGGATGTCCAAGAACTAGACTAGACAAGACCAGAACAAAGAACAAGACAAGAACTGGAACTGGAACTTGGAGAGTACTTACTTGGCGGTCATGCCTCCTTGAGCTCCCAAGACTGGTATCCACAAGACTGAGAAGGAATGTGGCCAACCCCTCCTTTGATAGGTGTTCAAAGGCAATGCTATATGGCGGTTACAACTTGATGATGTCATCGACTTGAAAGAAGAACTCCCAGTGTCAGAATTCAGCAAATAGACAGTCGATCTTGGGGTTTTGGCACGTTCCAATGCAATGGTAGCAATAGTTCCTCTAAATTCTAAAACAATATGAGATATGTAAAGTCACATGAAATCTGAGGTTTAGGATGGTTTCCTTTGTGACCATGACATCACCTCCCCCTCAAGCGACAAGTTCCACGAGGAGCGGCCATGTTCTCTAACTTGGGTTTCATTGGATTCTTCTTATGGAATTCATGAACCTTGACTTTTGCTTTCTGAAGGGTTTCTGTAAGTTCGCAAGTACGATCACAGATGTCATATGCTTTACAATGAATAAAGCATTCCAATCGTCCTCGTGAGATTCTTGAATCTAAGACATGATTAATCTTGAATTCTTCATGATCCTTAATCTTGAAAGGTGGTGAAGGACTGGGTCTCCCTTGAGCTTCCTTAGCTTCATGACAAGATAGTTCCTTTGAGCTTTTAGTGGTGTGTTGTAGTGTTTCCAAGATCTTTGATGGAGAGCCTTGAGTAAGCACACCTCCTTGATTGAACATGAACTCCTCCTTGTCCTTTATCTTCTTGTTATCTTCATAATTTGTATGATCCATATCATTCATAATGACTTCTTGGCCTTCAAATATTCTTGATTCAAATTCTTGAGGAATAATGTCTTCATTATTCAAGACTTCCAAATCTTGGACTTGGATTTCTTTTAGAAATTGATTCTCACAATAAATTGCTTGATTGACAGCTTCATCTATAGTTTTTAACTGAGATGTAGAGGATAAACAAACCTTTATTTCATCTCTAAGACCACTTTGAAATCGATTAACTAGATAGTCTTCTTGATATGCGAATCCTTGAACTACAAAATTTGGAAGTCTGATGCGAATTCTCCAACTGAGCGATCACCTTGTTGCAACCTCCGTTCAAAGTCTCAAAGTTTTTTATATATATCATCTAGAGTAGACTCGATTTTTTTGAGTATGGATATGGAGTCCATCACGCTTGGCACGGTCTTGATGTGGATAGACTTGCCAAAATGTCAGGGGAGCACTATATTGTGCTCTCTGACTTCACTAGACAAGATTTCGGAAATACACTTACGATTACAAGAACACCCACATAGGGAAAATAATACAAGAATATGTAAGTGATACAATATGTCCCACAACCCGGGATCAATCAGTATGGAAAACTACACTAGAGGTGATATAGGAGATCCCACAACCCGGGATCGTAAGTATGAAACAAGATATCTGGATTACAAGAACTCCATTCTAGGAGATGAACTAGATACAAGAAAGAACTCGACAAGATCTCATACTATGAGATTACAAGAGGACAAGACAAAATGTCCAAGAACTAGACTAGACAAGGCTGGAACAAAGAACAAGACAAGAACTGGAATTGGAACTTGGAGAGTACTTACTTGGTGGTCATGCCTCCTTGAGCTCCCAAGACTGGTATCCATAAGACTAAGAATGAATGTGTCCGACCCCTCCTTTTATAGGTGTTCAAAGGCATTGATATATGGTGGTTACGACTTGATGATGTCATCATGATGTCATCGACTTGAAACAAGACCTCTAGGTGTCAGAATTCAGCAAATAGATAGTCGATTATGGGGTTTTGCATGTTCCGGATGCAGTGGTAGCATTAGTTCCTCCAAACTCTAAACCAATCATGAGATATGTAAAGTCATATGAAATCTGAGGTTTAGGATGGTTTCCTTTGTGCCCATGACACTGCCAATGCACTCTGACTGTTAGTGAAGGTGGTGGTGGCAAAAGACTGACCAACACCCAAATCAGCCATAAGGCGTCTGAGCCACACACACTCAATAGTCATTGTGAAAGTTGCCCTATACTCAGCCTCACAACTAGAAGTGGCCAGAGCAGGTTGCTTCTTGCTCAACCAGATATACATGAGCTACCAAGCATGAAGCAAAAGCCACTAATGGACACACAAGTGTCATAGCAACCAGCCCAATCTCCGTCAGAAAAAGCATGCAAATCTAGCAATAGTGATCCCCCCTTGGGATAAAACAATCCAAGTAGCCGGGTACCACTCAAGTAGTGAAAGATGGGCTTAACTGCCTGCCAATGCTTGACACTTGGGCAATGCATAAACCTGCTCATCTATGAGACAAAAAAATGAATATCTGGCCGAGTAATGCATCGGTAAATCAAACATCCAAGAGCCTACTGATAGAGAACAACCTCAAATGCATCTCCAACATCCCAACAAAAATACATTTTACTACTTTATCATCCAATTTTCTACGTTGTTGTTCAGGCGCTAATGCATATGCCAAACAACCAAAAACACACAGATGAGCATCAGATGGCTTGCGACCATGCCAAGCCTCACATGGAGTGATAGACTGCAGCACTTTAGTGGGACACCTGTTAAGTACATATGTTGCACACATAACAACCTCAATCCAAAAACTATGTGGTAAAACTTGACTCTTGACCATACACCTTGCCATCTCCATGAGTGACCTATTCTTCCGTTCAAAAACTCCATTCTATTGAGGTGTATATGGCATTGTACACTAATGTTTTATCCCATGTTCATCTAGAAATGCATTAAAGTTAGAAGACATATATTCCCTCCCTCCATTAGAATGGAGGGTGCCCATTTTACATGATGTAGCTCAGTGATGAGTAGCACCTCCTTGAATGTCAATCCGGGAAGACGTGAGGATGGTATGAAGACCTCGAGCAAGTGGAGGCACAAGTGCGTGAGTGAGAAGCACACAAGCATGCACACACATACACACACACGCGCACACACGGCAAGACAAAGAGGGAGAAGCAATGGAATTCTTAGTTTACTTTCAAAAAGCTCTTACAAGTTTGTTTCAATTACAATCTCACCTCAAAAATGAGCTCTCTAGCTCCTTTTATAGTTTTTGACTAGCTTTGGCCCTGTTCAGACCTAGTGTCCGGCCTAGTTAAAAATTAGGTTCCAGGGCTTATTAGAGGGCTCAAACGAGATCTAAAAAATATGAAAATTGGCAGGTAGATACTTCTAAAGCTCCTCAAGCTCAAGGACTCCTTGGCTTGCACAAAATGGAGCTACAAAAAGGTGAACATGGTATTTATAGGGGTTGTTAGTGATGAGAATCACTTTTAATTGGTGTAAAGGTTTTGAAAAATTAAAGGTTGCCTTAGTGCTAGATCTGCGTGAATGCTCGTACTTGCTTCTTCATGAAGGAAACTATTGGCCTACTTGCCAGATCTTCTTTGACTGCCATGTCTGCTTGTGTTGTCCCTTCGCTCTGATTCTCTTCGTCTTGTGGCTCCTTCGGTTCCCTGACTGCTGCCAACACCCCCCCCACTCTCGCGTCTGTCGCCCCTCACAGACCCTTGTCTAGAGGATTTTTGAACATAATATTGGACGACATCGGAGGCTAGGTGGTGTTCTTCGAGGCGCAAGCCGCGTGCTAGATCTGTGAGCAAATCATCCCAATTCACAGGTCCGGGAACATCTGGATGAGGCACCCTCAATTGTTCTGAGTAAATAGTTGATGAACATTTCCTCAAATGTCTGTTTAAAGCAAGCTGGGAGGTACTTGATTCTGGCGTGCCAAGCATATATTACTTCAATTGATGGGGTGGTACTCATATCGTACACTAGATCCTGGTTTCCTGTCACAAAGCCTACTCCTGAGAAGTGGGGGTCCTTAATGTTCTTAAACGTCCTGAAAGTGATCAGCATTAATTCGAATATTTTCATACACATCTGGGCCATCACATCGGGATTATTGCGTAGCCGAATACTCCAGTGACGGATTGTAGAAATCATGTAGTTCACCGTGGGGGGTCCTCGTGGAGGTGCTAGATAAACGTAATTTAACCATTTTGCGCAGGCTTTGATGTCTCTGACGGCAATAGTGAATTCAGGCCAGGTGCGTCGTCAAAGAACTGGAATGTAACAAGGATTATATTTAATAAATAACGGCATATTATTCCAGGTTCGGACCATTTCAGGATATGTTTCCAAAAGCCTGATTCTCCAGGTGGGTTGATGGATGGACCCACGCGTAGCACTTTCCGGTATATCATCTGGACCAAATTGTGTAGCGAATGTGGGAGGCTTGCCGCATTGTCGTTGAATCTCGGCGTTGTAATCGGCCAAGAGTATGCAGTATGGCACATATTGGTCATTATTGGTGCCGATCCATTATGATGAGACATGCTTCTGAAATATTCTGACTTTATGACAGTTTCTTCTAGGTTTGCTAGTGATTGGATCTGAATGGCCACCCGTTCTTCGTGGGTGTTCGCTGTCCTTTCTAGTGTCTGAAGCCACTCGGGTGCTTCCACTTCCAAGGTGTCTAGTCCCTCTGAGGTTCGTCGCCTGCCTGGCATTGGCATAGGAACATACGGTTCTTCGTACGAATCATCTACCTCAATAGGGACCAACTCTTCTGGCTCTAGTTCTACCACCGGAGAGGGCTGCCTCTCGTATGTCAGTAACCTCTTTTGTAATTCTGCTACCTGCTCAGTTAAGGCTTTTACTTCGTCGGAGGTAGAGGTTGATGGGACACTCTTCGGTTGTTCTTCCTGTTCCTTAAGTCTGCTCTGTAGTGTATCACGTTCTCTTTCCAAGTGATCATGGGCTTCCAGGAGATCTGCATAGCTTTCCAAAATGGTTTTCATCGTCTCCGTGGGAACTGCTTTGAACTGCTCTGGATCTATCTCGTGGGGAGAGCCTTCCATTGCCGCTTCCAGATTCTCTTCATTTTGTTTTTGCAGTCTTTTGTTCTCTTCCAGTGCTGTGGCCATATGTTTCCTGAGTAGCGCCAAGTTACGTCTGACTCGTAGGTTATCGGCCTGGTATACTTCGAGCAAGGCCTCTAGTTGTTTGACGCTTGATTCTGTCGAAGGTTGGGGTGCCTCCAATAGTGTTTGGTGAGCCTGCTCAAGCGTTGTATAACGTTGATTCACATCTGCATTTTCCTCTTCCAGAATTTTAAATTGCCTTTGTAAGTTCTGGTGATGTGTTGTCAGTTGTTGATACCGGCCGTCCAGAGCTCTGTACTCATTCTGAAGCTGATATACACATTGATTTAATGCTAGAAATATGCTATTTACATTAAATGATGCTGGGAGGGGTGAAGATGCAGGGGGAATGGGGGCGGGAAAGGGAGTTGTGAATGATGTGGATGCAAGTGGAGATGTGGGTGGAGGGGGTATGGGAGATGGAGGTGGCATGGGGGGAGGGAGCGGTGCAGTGGCAGGAGATGTTTCCATAGTGTCAACTGTTTGAGTGACAGTGTAGATGGGGATCGTGGGTGGGGTGGATGTGACGTTAGTGAAGAGAGTGGTGAAAGTGGGCATGGTGACTCCCCCGAATTGGATTCCCGGAGAGAGTGGAATTCCCATGACGATTGTGGTGGTAGTGGACGTGGTGGTGCTAGTGTCATGTGGTGGAGTGAGTTGTGTAGTGAGAGGTGGGGAGGGTGGTGACCGTGGTGCTTCCTGATGTTCGTCTGCTTGCGTTGTCTCTCCTGGTGCTGATACATTGATATGAATTTGTTTCCCGGACCTCATGGGACGAGCGGGAACCCTTTTCTCAAATCTGTGAATGTAGGCCATTGCCTCATGAATGGCTTCATCCAATCCTACTGCATCGGCATGTAGGTTTATGGACTCAATGAACATATCGTCCACACCTTCCTCCGCTAGCAATTGGTTCATGAGTTTCTTGCCCGCTTCCAGTGACATTTTATGCTGTTCTTGAACTAGTTGCATGGTTCGATATAGTCTTTTTATTTGTGCAGAATATGCAGGGGCACTTGCTAACTCTGAAAGTTCGTCATACTCTTGTTCCTCGTAGGTTTCTTCCTCTTGTTCGGTCTCTTGTTCCTCGACGTCGACTTCTACTACTTCTGGTCGGGTGGGGGCTGCTGTTGTTGTATGGGGTTGTGGTTCCTGAGCTCGCTCTGTTTCCGTCTCGAGATTGGAGTCGTAGATTAGTCTAGCCACTTCTTCATCCGTGAGATCATTGAGAGTAAAGCCCTGTGGAAATTCCAAATCTGAGGGGACGGGTGGAAATACCAGATTGGGTCCCTCTGTACTTGGTCTTGGTAGCCGGATGGTGAATGGCCTAATGCGTCGTGTCTGGGGAGGGGTAATTTCTGGTGTAGTGGTGGCTCCCCTTGGTTGAGCACAGGGTAATTGTACTCCCCCTCTCATCTTCTTTGATGGGGGACCTGCCGCTGATAGCCTTCTCTGGAATTCCTGGGCCCGGGGCCATATGAGTGCCCGCTGAATAGGCACGTCATAGGCAAGACATCGGTAGATTATCTTGGTTAGAGCACAACATCCGTGAAGCACATTCTTCTGCTTCTTGTTCCACCTTTGATGGGCTAGGTGAATCTGATCTATGATCCAATGTGGCACGTTGATGGGGAGGCTTTCTGTCTCTGCCAGATACAAGCTAAACCATATTTTCTTTGGGGGCATGGTGAATCTTTCTTGGGCGGGGAAAGCAAAATGCTGCATGACAGTCCGTAGGTGCAGGGCGATGGTGGGTGTCATCGCTACCATATCCTTCAGCTTATTAAGATCTTTATGTTTCATTCTGCCTGGAACCATTGTTTCCTTTTCCGTGGGGATGTGCATGCCATACATGCCCAATGCTTCTCGTACCAGATTGAGGGTCAGCTTGAATCTTTTAAGCTCATGACCCGGCAGCAGTGATGGTAACACAAAGGTGCTGTCGCCTCCCTTGGCCCTGCTTGGCGTGATGGTACTGATAAGATACGAACAACGTAAGAAATCCGGTTTTGGTAAGTGGGCCCTGAAATAATTGTCCAAGCCGGCTTTGGTCCATACTGATCGCATGACTTTGGCGTTTTGATAGCTCTCAAACTCACGCGTGAAAAAGTGGTAGCGTCCCCATTTACCATTAAACTCCAATTCAGCTTCCCAGAAATAGGTTCCATCACCCAATGGTCCAGCAACATCACTGAACCAATGAGCGTGTTTGCCCACTTGAGAGGTGTGCCCCTAGGGACGATCCTGAATTGGGAGCACATGCACAGCTTGAAGTTCTTGCGGCCTTTCGGTGAGATGGGGTTCGAGGAGGAGTGTTTCTATGTCCACAATCTGTGCACTGGATCCGGCTTGAGAACTGGCACCTCCAGCTTCTGCCATGGCCCTGCTTGCTTGTTGGTTCTGTGATAATATAGAACCAGGTGTTAACATTGTAATGGACAGAATAAACCCGTAGTTGTCCCTCTTACAATTAAGAAATCATGTAAAACACTACGGAAAACAAAAGCAGTTACAGCTGAGCACAAATCTTATATAAATTTTGATTGTGCACCTCTCCCATGATAGGCTCTATGGAGAAGACTGAAATGTCATAGCCATCCTCATCACAGTGAGGTGTCCATTGCTCCTCATTGATGGCTACATCCATTGTTGCTAAAATTTTTGCCCAGCCGTGAGGTTCAAATTCTTCGTCTGGAAAAACTACAGGTGCATAGGCTGGGTCTTGGATTGATCTATGGGTTTCTTTTGCACCTACCTCTCTGGCTTTTTCTCTCTTCTCTTCGTCTACTGCTACTTTGCACATCCATAAGTGAGTGTCTTCATGCATCCAAGAGGATCCTGACCCTATGGAATGCACCGATTCCGTATCATCTTTGGCTCTATGGATGGGATTCCATTGAATAGGAGGGACATCTCTATGAGAGTAATCCTTGAGATTGACTTTGGTCGTAACACCTAAGTGCTGCAGGTACAAAGAATCGGTTCCCCAATCCTGTACCACTTGCAACTGTCGCATAAATGGTCTTCCCAAAATCATCTCGTAGGCATGATTTTTGCTGAAGTCACATATAGCAAATGTATGCTCAAACTCGACACCACAGGTGGTGAGAGTTATTCCTTCCAGCAATCCTAAGGGTCTCTCAATATGACCATCGGCCATCTGCAATTTCATTCTCGTTGGCCTGAGTGCTGGCTTGCCCCAACGCTTCCATAGGGAAGTGGTAGCAATTGCAACTCCTGCACCTGAGTCCAAAATTGCCTTGGTGGTGTACTCCTGGTAGGTAATGGGAAGATAGGTGTTCCCTTCTTCGCCTTCACACATATCTCCTATCTTATCCAAGGGTATCTCTGGCACTGTCCTATGTGATCCTACCTGGGAACGAGGTTTTGCTATCCCTGGTACTTGGTTGGCGACATGTTTCCACACTTCTGGTCTAACCTTAAGCAGCTCTTCCAAAGTGAGATTGCACTGCACTTTGGTGTTCTTCACTACCTCTGTGTTCCTAGGTATGACTGAGTCTTCGTTTCTTACCATGACTGTAGGTGCTCTCATGCAGGTGGACTTTGCTTCCCATGGGCCTGTGAAATGGGGTAGTTCGTGTAAAGAATTAGACTCGAAGTCTAATCTTTCTTGAGATTGGGTACTCTCCTGCTCTCCATAAATGGATGGGATGTCTTGTGGGAATTGGTCATGTGCCTCATCCACAAGTTCAATAGGAGGAGGGGCTTCACTTTCTTTTGCCCATTTGTCTTCTTGAATCTCGCGTAGGAATTCTGGTGTGAACCGATTCATAGAAGATGATGTGTCTGGCTCCGTAGAGTTAGGCGCATAGGCTTTCTGGGTAGGAAGTCCTGCTCTTTCACTAGCCTTGTCATGGTGTTGAGGGGCGAGTTCCTGTTGTGATTGTGCCATTAGATTCTCTATTCTTCCTAGGGAAGGGGGGTTATCTGGTTCAGTGGAATTGGGCACATAAACTTCCGATGGGGAATGGGTCATGTTTTTGCTTGCTTTATCTCTTTCTTGATTTTTTTCTTCCTTGGCAGATCTTGCAATTATGCCCTCTAACTTCTCTAGAAGTCCATCCAAGTGTAATTGCGTCTTGGCTGAGCCCGAGTAATTGAAAAGGCGACTGGCTTCAAACATAGTCTGAGCCAATGCGACCATTTTTGCGCAAAGCTTGGTTCTTTCTATCTCTAGGTCAGCCCTAGGGTAGCATTTGTCATGATCCGTGACATTTGGCCCTTCTTGGATTCTGGCCTGATATGCTTTAAGCATCATGTCTATGTCTTCACGAGTGGGATCAGCTAATATTGATCCTACTCTAGGGGGTGGTGGAATCGTATGAGGTGGGTTGGAAGGTGGCGGGTCGGATGGCGATGGGAATGGTGGTGGTGGGGTAGTGTGAGAGGGAGTTTGAGATGTGAGTTCAGTTATCCTGGCTTTGGTTTCTCTTATGCTTTCCTCAAGTTCACTCATCTTTTTAGCCCATTTTCTTTTCATTCTTTCCCGACTATCTTTCCACGCTCTAGTCCTTTTCTTTGTCACGCTCTCGGGTTCACTAGCCTCTGGGTTCTTATCCTGGTCTACCCCTTGGTTCTGCTGCAATGCCTGAGCTCTAGTCACGACCTGTACTGGTGCAGTGGATGTCACACTTCCAGTGGAGTCTACCACCAACCCAATAATGTTAATAGGAGTGATTTTTGGCATATTATTAGGATTCTTAGGGCAATCTCGTAAGAGATGCTCTTTCCCGCAGTCTTGACAAAAACCTTGGATGGTTACTGGTTGAGGTTGTATAGGGGCAGGCAGTGGAATATCACGTATAAGGTGATCTCCCTGACATCTGAAGCATGGTCCTCTAGGAAATGGGGGTCTTACCTGCCTAGGTTGAGGCCTAGGGTTGGGGTTTGCATACATGACGTTTGTGTAATCTGACTCCCAACTAGGTTCACTTGGCTCTTCACTATAGTAAGACTCACCATGCTCAGGAGACTGCATGTAGTAGGCCTGGGGGCTATCAACATGTGTAGAGTCAAAGCTATGGTCACTGGGATCACTTTCAGAAAGCAATGGTGTTACAGGGACTATCGCTCTATTCAGGTTTTCTTCTGCTGCTGCATATTTTACTGGGATCACATTAGCTGGGGCAGGGGGTTGTTGTGCTAACACCGGTTGAGGTTTTTGTTGGGCTTGATATTGTGGTTGATAATTTTGTTGTGGCCTAGTGTACTGTTGTGGTGGGTATTGACTCTGGTACCTACCTTGTTGAGGGTATGGCTGAGGGTAGGGTTGCCTAACTGCCTGCTTGTTGTATGGGCAATCTTGCGCGGTGTGATTGGTGTACCTCCGTTCTATGGTGCAGTACTGACTACTAGGATTTACTTGGGGTTGAGCCATAATGGGACATACGTTTGCCATGTGGTCGCCACCACAAGTATAGCATCTTTTTACCGGGGCAAACCTTGGGATTTGGTTGCTAGTCACACCTAATTTCTGAGCTACTTTCTCTGCAAGTTCCTCGATTGATGTGGATTGCGTGGAAGAGAGTTTAGAGGCACTATCCGAATCTTTGTATATCTTGGAAAGCTCTAACTCCTCCCCTAGGTTATCCTCGATGTCAATGCACATGCGTACGCACTCTTCTATGGTCCTAGGGTCCTTCAAGTACACATAAGATCTCAATTTGGTACTTAGCAATCCATCCAAGAATAAAGCCACTTGCTTAGCTGGTGTGGGTAACTCAGGGACAGGGCATCTTTCAAGATATTGCCTAAATCTCCTTCCTGCAAGTCTCACGGTCTCTTGCGGGGTTTGCTTGAAGCTGTGAATCAGTGAGGAGGTATTATGTCTTATGCCACTCTTAGAAAATTCAATGATGAAAGCCTCTAGGAGTTGGTCTATGCTCCTGAACTGCCTCTCATTTAGTGGCTGAAACCATGTCAGGGCAGTGTTCCTAAGGGTCAGACCAAAGGCATTGTATTGCGTGAATAGATCCTCCACTTGTTCAGCTCTCAAGACTTGCCTAAACTCAGCCACATGATCGTATGGATCTCCAGTGCCATCGAAGTAGTTCTTCATGGACTTAACTAGCTGAGTTGGCCTCAAAGTCCTTGTGTGCTCTCTAGGTCGTGGTAGAGGGAACTCATCCGCATTTCTTTGATTCCTGTGAGCTCTAAGTATTTCAGGTTCTACTCTATTTGTTTCCGTCCTCGTTCTTTCTCTGCCCATTGGGTTGGCAAAGCTTACTTCTGGTCTATCTCTACTTCTATCTCTTTGCATTCCATGAGCTTGGGATGTTCCAGCCCCAGGGTGACCATAGGATGCATTCGATCTTGGTTGGGGGAAAATGAATTCACCCTTCCAAGTGTAAGCATGCCTATCATTTTCCGTAACCACAAAGATCCTTTCCGAAGCGTGATCTAAGTAGGTCACTCTGCCTGGGCTATCAGGATCCTTAAACTCATAGATCATGATTGTTCCTATATCGGTTGGCTGATCAGATTTATACCTCCAAAAGGCTTCGTCAGTTTCTCGATTGAGGAGCAAATCTATGCTCTTATTATCCTGAGGAATCCACTCTGGTGTGATGATCCTAGTGAGAACCGATTTGCCTCGAGGGGTTCTAGGTTCTGTACCCACGTTTCCTTGCTCTAGGTCCCCTAAGTCCGCTTCTGAGATCACATTCCCAAATTCGTCCGTCCTATCTGGGTGACTGGTGACTACGTATATGGTTCCTTCTTTGTCCAAGTATGCTCCATTTTCAAACTTGACAGCTGGGCGCTCTAGTCTGATGGATTGATCAGGATTCTTAATCTGTACCACAGATCTTCCTAGGCCGTCCTCATAGATGCTAGCACCTAATCGGTTGGTCCTAAGGTATTCCAACTGCGTTTTGTATGGGCCTTCTACCCTGTGCAAGTATGGCACTCCTGAACTTCCCGTAGGTCTGTCCATGCCTTGAGACATCTCTGATTCACTGGTATCAGAGCTAGGGTAATGCGAGTGGTGACTCAACTGCTGGGCCCAAGACCTTGCAGTATGATTGACACTAGCCTCTGAAGACCTAAGGCTTTGTCTCTCTCTTACTAGGTGTCGTCCTTATCTAAGGTTCATATGCCTAACTGATTAACCCAGTTTCTCCCAGGTACAACCACGTTTCTGAGTCCTTTTGTATCGGTTACTTGGTTCTTTTTATGTTGATTATCGTGTTTATACTCTTGTCTGATATCACGTCGTTAGGAACACTTGAGTTTAATTTCGCACTTTAGTTTGGTCGTTTCCCGTTAGGTTCTTTTCCTTTAAGGTTGTCGTTCACACACACACAGGTTATCTCTTAACTTGAACTTGATTTCTTAGACAGTCTTTGATTTATCTCGTGCCTATCGTTGCCTGGAATTACTTCTAACACTACCCGCACTTAGCCTAAACTAAGAATTGACAGAGGGTGTTGCGGGTTTTCCAACCTTGAGTTCCTTTCCTTGTGTTGTTGCCCTGGGGTGCCCAGGACGCGTGTTCCCAAGCCTGCACTTACTCTTGCCTTGCGTACCCTTTGCTGCTCTCAAAGGACCTGTAAAAGGCCCACTGTTAGCTCAAGACTTAAATTCAAAAGACTGAACCAATCACTTTCATTCATGTAACACTTCACCAATTTGCACTATGACTTTTTGGACACAACTCTAGAGATCTCTGAACTTTGTTCCCCCTGGGTATGGTCAACTTCAAAATAAAAATCACGGCAAACGGATTTCGTATGAGAAAGTTATGCTAGTTCAGGGTTTTGGGGCTAAAACAGGATTAAACTAGGTTAACAGGCAAACAGGAATTCGCGAGTTACTTGGGTCATGCCCTCGTAATGCAATACTACACCCTTGTGTTTGTCCCACACTTGGCCAAAATTTAGACCACTATTTTTGCCTTAAAAATTTGACCTAATTTGCCCTTCTAACGTGTTCGCAAAGTCTGTCGGTCGCGATTGACAGGTCAGTCTCGATCGACGTGTCGATCGCGATTGACAGGTCCGTCGTGGCTGTCAGTCGCGATTGACTGGTCAGTCGCGATTGACAGGTGGTCCGAATTTTCAGTCGATCGTGGTCAAACCATCGTTGACTCTGTCAGTCACGATTGACTGGTCAGTCGCGATTGACAGGGGTCTCGAAAAGTCAATCAGACGTGGTCAAAGGATCGTTGACTCTGTCAGTCGCGATTGATGGGTCGATCGCGATTGACAGGTCGGTCGCGAGGTCTGTCCATCGTGGTCAAACAGTCGTTGACTGTGTCGATCGCGATTGACAGAGCCGTCGTGGGCTGTCAGTCGCGATTGATGAGTCGATCGTGATTGATGGCTCGATCGCGACTGACACGTGTCACGCGTATGGTCCGTCGGTCGTGGTCAATCGGTCGTTGACTCTGTCGGTCGCGATTGACAGAGCCGTCGTGGGCTGTCAGTCGCGATTGACGTGTCGATCGCGATTGACAGGTCTGTCCGTCGTGGTTTGTCGGTCGCGATTGACAGAGCGATCGCGATTGACAGAAATCTGAGGAGTTTCAAAATTCTAAGCACATTTTTGGGAAGCTCTAGGCCTGTAGATCATGATTTTGCACTTTGTTTGGCAATTTGTGCATTTTTTCTGTCGGTCGCGATTGACAGAGCTCGGCGACACACAGACAGTTACTTCGAATTCCGTACCTACGTAGAGTGCTGGGGACGATGATGCGGCCTGTACCTGCAAGACAGCTCAAAAAACATGCAAAAACAGCACACACAATTTCGCTCTCTCGCTCTCTCTCACAAGTGAAATGAGGGAAATGAGGTGGAGAAGGTGATATGATCAAAAAACTGAAATTTTCGCGATGATGGAAATGGAGGTGGGAGATGGTGATGATGATGATGGTGATGATGGTGGTGAGGTAAGAAAAAGAAAAATTAGGAAAAGTAAAGAAATTACCTACAACGCCAACGTCTCCAATCTACGTCTTACCATCACACGCTCGTCCTCAAAGCTCGATCCCCGGCAACGGCGCCAAAATTTGGTGTAGCTCAGTGATGAGTAGCACCTCCTTTAATGTCAATCCGGGAAGACGTGAGGATGGTATGAAGACCTCGAGCAAGTGGAGGCACAAGTGCGTGAGTGAGAAGCACACAAGCATGCACACACATACACACACGCGCACACACGGCAAGACAAAGAGGGAGAAGCAATGGAATTCTTAGTTTACTTTCAAAAAGCTCTTACAAGTTTGTTTCAATTACAATCTCACCTCAAAAATGAGCTCTCTAGCTCCTTTTATAGTTTTTGACTAGCTTTGGCCCTGTTCAGACCTAGTGTCCGGCCTAGTTAAAAATTAGGTTCAAGGGCTTATTAGAGGGCTCAAACGAGATCTAAAAAATATGAAAATTGGCAGGTAGATACTTCTAAAGCTCCTCAAGCTCAAGGACTCCTTGGCTTGCACAAAATGGAGCTACAAAAAGGTGAACATGGTATTTACAGGGGTTGTTAGTGATGAGAATCACTTTTAATTGGTGTAAAGGTTTTGAAAAATTAAAGGTTGCCTTAGTGCTAGATCTGCGTGAATGCTCGTACTTGCTTCTTCATGAAGAAAACTATTGGCCTACTTGCCATATCTTCTTTGACTGCCATGTCTGCTTGTGTTGTCCCTTCGCTCTGATTCTCAATTTCTGCTTTTCTGATTTCTTCTCTTCTTTGTCTTCCTTCCTCGATTGTGCAAAATTAGCATATTTTTGCTTACTAGTAGAAGAGCTCCATTTTCCTTTGCCCTTCTAACTAGCTAAGAAAGCTTGATCTGCAACATGCATAATGGACCTGTTCTGCCTAGACTGATCTTCCTGCAACAGAACAAAATCTCTCTTCAAATGTTAAGGCATTTGGATTTCCTTTCATCATCAAATGAACAATAGAAGCAAAACTCTAGTATGAATCTGGAAGACCATTCAAAACAGTTTCCACAAGTGAACTATCAGGAAGGACTTCATCAAGAAAAATCAATTGTTCCTTCAAATCCTTGATCTTTGTCAAAAAATTGTACATAGAATCACCTTCATTCATGTGCTCACTCTCCAATTGTTTTCGGAGGTAAGCAACACGAGCCTCATTCCTAGCCTGGTACAATGTAGTAAGTGTATCCCAAACATCCTTAGCTGTTCTGCAAGAGCGAATGTGAGGAATAATGGCATGTTTGACATACAAGGCTATTGATGCATGTGTCTGAGCATCTCTGCAATCACAACAAATTCGCTCTATAGTAGGTGCAATAGAAACAATGCACGAATAGGAATCTGCAAAATATCACCATCTTTGACACCATCTGCATCAGCTTCAGTACCTATATTTGTAGTACCTATATTTGTAGGTGTAATAGGATGTTTTTCAACACCCTACACAATATTCCAAATTCCTTTTGCGACCAATACATGACACATCATATAAGCCCACAACAGATAATTGGTACCATCCAACTTATCCTCAACAACCAACATCTAGAATACATCACTGCTTTCAACCATGGCCACTGACTAAAATACCTTGATATAGAAATGACTGTATCTGAAAAACTTGAACAGATTACCCAAATGAGTTCTACTAGACCTGTAGCAGACTTCGAGATGCTTACACTAGAGAACGAAAACCTGTATATATCTTTGGCACAAAAAGACGAAATAGCCTACACAAGCACTCTGATAGTGTGTTCGGAGGCCGAAATGATCTTAGATTGCGATTTCAACACCACAGAGCAAAGCAGTTTTGATCTTCTAATCACCTTAAGTATGCACAGCAAATTTTGTGCGATTCTAAGATTGTGATCGGAGGAGTGTCGATGATGCCCTAGACGAAGTGGCAACCTGCTCTGATACCAATTGTTGGAGTTCGACATCTATGGAAGCACGTGAACAACACAAGGAAGAAGAATCAGCTTGGAGCACAACACACAATATTGAATGCATTACCACTAGAATGTACAAAGATAAGTGACTCATTAGGGCAATAGGCATATATACAAGTCGAGGGAAAAAAACCTCCTAAAGAGGGAAAAAAGTGTCCCATCGGTCCTAGTGTGTTCACACACATCGCTACCTAAATATATCAATAGTTCAGTCATCTCTTGCCTATCATTTCTTGAGTCTAACACTCTCTTCCCCTTCTAGAGATCATTTTCCTCAATGATTAGCCCCTAATCTCCCCTTGAATTGATGTCTTCACCCTTGCATATTCTCTTGAACCTTCTTGTTATCAACCTTGGTCTCTTGAACCCTTTCTCTCAACCTTGGTATCTTGAACCTTCTTGTTCACAAACTTGGTTGATGTCTTGAGCCCTTGATCTCAACCTCACTATCTTGAACCTGGTTGTCACCCATGCCATGTATATTGGATCCTCAATCTGGTGCTTCCATTGGACTTCGAAGAGCTTTCCAATGATACCTTACGCATCTAAATCCAACCTATGGATTGGGAGATACAATCTTATCTTTATTGGACTAATTTATCAAAGTGATGCAAGTTATCTTTTAACTACCCATGGGCCTTTTCTAGAGGCCATTGGGTGCCATGAGCCTTGTGGAATCTATCCACCTTGCCCAAGCATCTTTCTTAAGCTCTCATACCGATTGTTGTATCCAAGGGGAATTGGACTCATGGCCTATTGGCTAAGAGTATGATGGGCTAACCACATCCCCCAAAAGCCATGGTTGAGGATCACTTGTTAATCCTCTCTCTCTTAGGGTGTGGTTAAAACATCTCTTGCCTATCATTTCTTGATTCTAACAATCTATAGAGGATTTATTGGAAGAGATGAAGGACATGCTAAGGCTTGCTAAGGACAAAATTAGGAGAACTCAAGACTGTGCTAGAGTCTATGATGACTCTCAAAGCAGATAATTTAACTTTGAGGCAATGGAGCAAGTCTATCTTAACGTTTCCTCTAATTTTGGAACCATGAAGGTGGGTCCTTGTCTAAAACATCTCCTAGGTATTGTGGGCCACGAGTAGGTACTACACACTCTCGAGAGAAACAAACAAGGAGTCACCTATATACATGTTATGGTTGCATAGAGAGAGAGAGAGAGAAAGAGAGAGAGAGAGAGAGAGAGAATAAATTCAGTGATACGATGTGGTTAGACAAGCTACATATCTCTCATGCATTTTTTTTCATTGGTTTATCTTTGTTCATCAATTAACTCATGCCATAGGTTTGTCTTACTCATGCCATAGGTTTGTTTTACTCTACAAAAGACCACAAGGAGGTCATCAAGTAGCCCCTTCTTACTATATATATATATATATATATATATATATATATATATATATATATATATATATATATATATATATATATATATATATATATATATATATATATATATATATATATATATATATATATACACTTTGTCTCTTTGATATAGGTATTGAAGTTCGTGCAATAAAGTCTTTCATATGGATTTGTTATGAACGTAGCTTTGAAGTGTAGAATAAGGATTATAGAACCACATATAATTTCAAATTTTTAAATATATTTTAAACATTAGTATCAACATATGGATTTCATTATGTATTTATTAATTTATACCCTTTACGTACTACACTTCTTTCTCTTTATGTATGTGTCATTTAGTTTATAATATTTTCATTGAAATGTTTGTCTCTTAAATTATGTATCTCTAATGTAATTTTGTATATAATAGCATTCTACGATCATTTTTTCTTTAACATGTATGCCATTCTCTCTGTTTTTTTGAGAGAGAGAGAGAGAGAGAATAAGGAAAGAAAAAATATATTAATGGAGTATATTACAAAAATTCCAAGGGGCAGGAATCCTAGTTACAAGGGTTGTAAGGGGTCCTGGACTTACAAGGAGTCATCCTTATCACAATTGCAATGCCAATACAAGAGGGACCCATAACAACTACAACTAGTGTGCAATTTATCAGATGACTAGATCCACATAAGATCCTCCTCAACCATCGAGAAGGGAAGGATATAAAGGACTTTAGACAACTGTGTAGAACATATAAAATATATCTTCAGAGTACAGATAACAACAAGTTCCTCCATCTATTAGTATGACTTCTTAGCAACAGATTGTAAACCTGACGATTGCTACTTGTAGCATTAGAAATAGACTATAGACTTTGGACACCAGAAGACTTGAGGGACCCTCTAGGAGAATGGGCATTTCTTGATTGGGAAACATTTTGGGTTCTACTCAACCAAATGTGCCACAGAATAAGGATTCTCTAGATGTTCCACAACTTCATGTCCATCTTATAGCAGAGACTCAATAGGATGACTTGAGAACCAAGCTTAGGGTTACATTTGAATTAACATAAACCTCCATTAATATTAAACTTCTTAGCCTTTTCTCATGTCTAGGGACCCATTGTGTGTAAACATCCAAAGAAGAATAGAGTATTTGATACTAGATGGAAATGCCCATATACATGAGAATCTATATCTCCACAGACTATTGGTCCACTGGACACTCCCATTTTGTTCAATTTTCCAAAAATTATGGAGACAAAAAATCTATGAGCTTTAAATTTCTTCCACATATCCTCAACAACTTCATGGATATCCAACTTCTTGACTTTGCAGCAAGCTTGCCTCATTTCCAACATTCTTTTGTAGATGATGAGAACCTCGTGACAAGCAAGAGAAAGCCTAGCAAAGGATTTGAAAAATTATTAGTTGGCCAACTCATCCTCTTGATAAAAGCCTCTCTAGGATCTAAAGCCTTCTTTG